>CM061066.1:131230509-131830509 GCA_030762895.1 Sophora flavescens
AAAAAGACCCGAGAAAACATGTTTACCCTAAAGATCAAATAACTTTTTTGTTGCAGTCATCTCAGAACAGACCGAAAAACACCATTAACCGGACTAGGGACGGTGGTTGCTTGCATCATGTAATGTAAGAAGGTCTGTATCCTGGGACTCAAGAAAAGGAGGACCAGTTGCCTTAGGAGGAATCGAAAGGAAAGTTATAGGGGGTGGTACTATTGTTGTAACCCCCTCTTCCTATATCTAATGTTCGTATGGTTTAAGGGTTGAACCGCATTTGTAGCATAAGTCGATTATGTGATAGTGGTTTTGATATTTCCTTACGATGAGTATGTCATAGTTAAAAATGTTGTGCTAAAACCCTCACTGGAGTAAAGGCAATAAAATCTTATAAAGATTGGTATAAGTCTCTAGATCAAGTATAAGTATGCGATGTCTAAAGAGGATGAGAGATGTTTGAAGCATTAAGAAGCTAGGACATCTAGTATGAAACTAATTTTGGGTAAAAGAATAATCTTATGAGAAAATTGCGATATTAGTTTTAGAAAGATGTCTTGTGTGATGCATGTCGGGAGGTAATAGCGATAAAATCAAGTTTCAAATCTAAAAACCAAATATCAACCTCGACCGGCCGGATTGTTACACATGAATGCTGGACGAGTTGGGTGTTACCAGATCTGGTAGAAAAATATGGGTTGTCACCAGTTGATGGCTATTCTAGATACACATGGGTACTCTTCCTAACACCAAGCATGAATCTTACCGTTTTCGGTATTTAAAGGTATAAAAATAGGCAGGGTTTACCTATATCATACCCCTAGAAGTGATCACAGAAATTTGAAAATGACGGTTTAACGATTCATGTGAGGAATGGAATCTCTCCAATTTCTCTTCACCTAGAACTCACAGCAAAATGGAGTGGTTTGGAAAACATATCTAACTCTGAGAGATGGCTAGATCTTTTATAAGTGAAAATAATCTCCCCTAAGTAGCCACAGGCGAGAAGGCATAATAGCACTTATTATATACATGAAGTCTTGTGGGCCTTTCACAAAAAGGACTCATATATGAATTGAGAGGAAAAGCTGACATATCTTAATTTCTGTGCTTTTTGGATGTGAATGTTTTAATACGAATACAGAGATAATGTTGAAGTTTGATTCTAAGGAAGATAAAGAAAGTGTTTTCAATGGGATATTAAGAATATACAAGGCTTTAGAGTTTTACAATTCAAGAACTTGTATTAAGCATTGAAGAATGTTCATATTAAATTCAATGATGAATTAAAGGCGTGAGGCATCGAATCTAGAGATGATCTGCAGTCTTGGGAAATAAACAAATCATAAGTTAACAGCGATCTAACCAAGATAGAACATGTGCAGGCTAACGGGCAAGTGGAGCAGGCAAGTCAGCGGACGAGTCAGCGAGACGAGTCGGCATACAGAATCAAGATCTTAGCGATGATCTCGAAAGAGTTGGAAGTTCCTTAACTTGTCACCACCCAGGATCTTATTATTGGAAATCCTTAGGAAGAGTAAGGAAACTGAGATCCCATTAACAGAAGTCTCAAGCAATGTGGCCTTTGTTTAGTTTGGGCCTAAGCATGTGAAGAAGCTCTTGAGGATGAAGTTGGATTCTTACTATGCAGGAAGAACTTAGCAGTTCACAGAAATGATATAGGACTCTTCATCTAAAACTCTAAAAACTAGTGGTTATTAGACAAGATCGGTCTTGAGAGCAAATTTTGGATGAGATATAGCCAAAGTTGTGGAAATGAGGCAGGTTAGTAGCTCAAGGCTGTAACCAGCAAGAAGGTATTGATTATGCGCAGACCTTTACTTGTGGCTAGAATGGAAATACATCGCATTTTTAAGTATAAATATATTCTTAAAAACCTTTAAAATTACCTGTTTCAAATGGATGTAAAAAGTGCTTTTCCTAAATGGTATAATTGAAGAAGAAGTGTATATTTAAACAACCCCTGGTTTTGAAGGATATGATAAGCTGAAATCACGTTCAAACAAAGGAATATTATATGGTTTGAAGCAGGCACGGAGGCATGGTATGTGATGGGCTCGGTTCTTTCCCTGAACACCATAATGGTTTTACTGAGAATAGGCAGACCTCCTTAGTGAAATGATCTAAAAGGACTTTATTATAGTTCAAATATATATGATGATATTATTTTTGATGACTAATGAAGAGCTGTGCAAGGAAATTTCAAAATGTAATTAAATGAATTTGAGATGGCGCAGTGGGAGGGTGGGGGTTCTTTGTGGATTACAAATCAAGCAAGACAAGTGATGAAATTTACATTATCAACAAAAATATACTGAGGGAGATATCCAAATACAAATGGAGGAAAGTACAAGGCTGTGAAAACCACTGCACTTTGACAGTACCCAAGGGAAACTAAACACAAAGATGATGAAGGTAAAAGGTAGATCTGTTTGTCCCACTAGAGGTTTGATTGGCTCTCTATTATTAACCAACTTCCAAGCAGACTGTTTGGCATTCAATTTAGGTATGCTGTGTGTGTGCCTGGACTAAATCTGATCCTAGAGGAATCTCATCTTAAGGTGCAATGAAGATATTTTAGATGTTTGGCAGGACTCACTAATCTTGGTTTCACATGGCATTTAAGATCAAAGTCAGATTATTGAGATATTATGAGTGCGATTTTGATGGAGACAAAATAGAAAAAAAAGCACCAGTGGAGGATGTCACTTCGTAGGAACCCAAGTTTTGAACTATGGCGAATTAGCAGCAAGACCAGGACAACCGTTGCCACCATCTCTGTGAAGGCAAGAATCAAATCTCTGCTAGTTCTTTGCTCTCAACTCTTATGGGTAAAACATCAACAGGGATTACTCTATTTATGACACTTAACATACAGCCTGGTGTGATAATTCAGTACTATAGCTATAGCTAAAGATCGATTCAGCATTCTAAGGCTAAGCATATTGAAATCAAACATCATTTTAATAGGGATTATGTTCGAGAGGCATCTTATATTAAGTTTTCAAGTGAAAATTAATGGGTAATATTTTCACCTAAACCCATCGCAAGAGGTTTTATTAATTAGAGATAATCTAAACATGCATTGCATTGTTAAATGACATGTCTGGAGATATTAACTTTGATGCTTTACCAATGTCCTAACAACACTGTCATCTCTTGAAGTCACTATATGAACCTCATCGGTTTTGTTGAAATGGTTATTATTTAGTTAATATCATTCACTTATAAAACTAATCGTGTGTAAGGTGGTTACATATCTAAAAATATTTTTTCATTATATCTCAATTAAACGTTGCATTCCCATACAAATCGTGCCTTTTGAATTAAAATGTTGTTTCTCTCTCCTACCTTTATGACTATAAAGACAGTAGATCGGAAAGTTGAACCTTCCTACAAATTCCAAAATCTCTTTTCTCTTCTAAATCTTTAACCCTCTTCTCTCTGAAACCCTAAGAATCGTTTTCTCTAAAAAAAGGCGTCATCCAGGCGTCTCACTACAAAGAAATTCCCTGGAAATACAATCTCAAGATTCCCCAGGATAAAAGTCATTCAGGAAGATTGTTTGATCCTCACAGAGATAAAGAAACTAGGAATGGATGTCACAAGAGAGTGGAGTGCGCAAATGGACTCCTTCCCTTCCACATCAAGGGCTTGTTCACCCCCAAAAAAATTCAAGCATTCTAGAAATGATGTAGTAAATCACGATGACTCAAACGGAATCAAAAGCTTTAAAGAAGGAAATGGGGATAGAACCCTTCTCTTCCGCATTAGCTCTCTAGACTTGTCACAAAATGTCAAGAATCGGGTTAACTACACCAAGTAGGAAGATGAAGGGAGGTGACAATATCAACATTCCCATCCTATGGTGTTCCGAACCAATGAACCGACTCCCAACATGGTAGTCAGTCAGTTCCCGAAAATTAGACAGGGAATACGTGATGGGAGGAAAGTCCAGGGTGTAACCAACATGGACAATTCCCCTTTGTGCCGCCAGGCCACAAAATCAAGGTTGACATCCGCAACCCTATCAACGTAACTGAGAATTTTGCCAAAGAAGAGCGACATGCACAGACCTATCCACACAGGATCTGCGAAAGATATGGGAACCAAATTGTTTTGTTCCTAGTGATAATCCTTTGTGGACATCTCACTGCCATAGACAAGAAATTCATCTAAGTGGACATCAAGGAATCCCTCTTGTTGGTGAGGAGGAAGGAATGACCAAGAAGAAGAAGAAGAGCGGAAGAAAGAAGAAACTCTTGACCCAGGCGGAGGAGAGAAGGAGCGAGTTGTTTCCACGCGAATCAGTCGACACTGAAAGATTATCAGCAAAGCAGGAAGGTGGCGGACAAGACCAGATGCGGAGCTACGACTCGATTATCGAAGGGTCTGCTAGAAGCGTTTGAACTTGAGTTTAGAGATAGGAGACCTTTCCCAGGAAGAATAGTGAATACAGGAATTGGTGGATGTTCGCTGTTCAGTAGGGAAAAGGTTAGTGAAGACCTTTTCAGGTCCAGGACAAATTGAGTCAGGCTAGCAAAGAGGAAGTATACCTAACTCGAGAGATGAACCGAGCAAATCTGGAAGAACAAAGAGACTTTCATTTTGGGAATTATTCCCAAAAGAGAAGATCTGAATTCAGATGCCTTCCAAAAGCTAACCTCCAGAAGACCATGCAGGAGGGCTCAGTTGTACCCGAGATGACCAGTGTCTCATTCTCACAAAAGTTGAAGAGATACGAAGAAGGACATCTCAACCATTCCCTTCCCCACTACTATCAAGGATATCCTCAACCCATCGTCTCTTCTCCACTCCCTTTTTGACTAACCCCTGTTTATATCATATCTGTTCTACATCTCCTCCTTTCAAACTCAAAAATCTTTATTCTCACTACTATTACTGATGGTATGATTTTGCTTTATTATCCAGAGGACTCTGCTCCCAAGAACAAAGCTGGCATATTCATAAAACTATTTGTATCGATCTGCAATCTTTTATTTGCAAGTACTGGCATTATCTCTT
Source organism: Sophora flavescens (assembly GCA_030762895.1). Lineage (NCBI taxonomy): Eukaryota > Viridiplantae > Streptophyta > Magnoliopsida > Fabales > Fabaceae > Sophora > Sophora flavescens. The sequence continues at coordinate 131,235,547 of CM061066.1, forward strand.
TTATCCACTTCTCCTCCACCTCATATTCTTAACTCCTGTGAGACTTTCTTCACCCACTTTATTATTATCTTCATTAGAACATTCATTTGGGACTCAATAACACACATTTGTAATGCTGCCACGTAGTCCGGATATTTGTTTATGTTTGTCAGGGATCTAATTCTTTCATGTATTGACTCTTTACTACTCTCCCTCCATCATTTGTCTCAAAACCTCTTCCCCACCCTACTAAATAGCAGTCAGCAATTGGTCTACTTGTCGAGAGAGTTTCTGTGATTACCTTCACAGATACTAGCTGTAGAGAATCGTTTTTATCTTCAAATTAAATCTTTACTTCCCTATGCCCCCCCAAGCTCTCATAAATTCTTCCTCCCCATCACCTCTCCCATCTCACCTAAAGCACCCGAGTTTAACCTTGCCCAGCATCATATCTTGTTTCTTCTCAAGTGGTAACCAAGACTTACCATCATAGAGGACAAGTAGAGACTTAAAGAGACATTTAGATGAAGAAAAATGAGCTAGGATCTCTTAAACAAAGAGATGCTACTTTATTTTTGTTAATTTAGTCAACCTGCATTAGTTTTAGGTATAGAACTACCTTGTACTTGTAAACGTCACCAGTAGAAAAAATAAATTTCCTCTTTATTTCTTTATGCTTTCATAGTTTATTCCTTTTGATGTTGACAAAGGGGAGAAATGAGAAGTGCGATATAGGAGAATAGGAGCTGAATATGAATGAATGATATGAATCTAAACAATATGGGCATGAGCATGTGCGTGGTTGTTATAATTGCTCGAATAAATCCAAAGTAAAGTTCTCCAATAATAATTTCAAAGTAAAACAAGTCAAACTTATTGTGATAAATTGTGTGACTAAAGTAGTTACATAATTAATCTTAATGTACGATCAAACATCTTGGCTCTGCTTAAGAAATTTCAACATACATATGTGTATATTTTCTTGTAGTATTTTCCAGGAGTTCATTAAATCATCTCAATATTTACTCATCATTAAAAAAGGAGGAGATTGTTAAGTCTCTAAATTCGATGTGCATATCCTAATTTTTGAGTGAGAACAAGCATTTAGTTAATGGTTAATTGTATATTTGGTTGCTAAATTTGTCTATCTAGTGTCCGATTAAACCAGTAAGAATCATCTATCTGCTAATAGTGACCACTGAGATGGCGAAAGTCAACATGCATTGACTAGGTTATTAACTTCTTTCAGGAGCGTCCTTGATAAGCCTACAGCATCTAGTTTTAAGACTAAGATAAACTAGGGTTTATGTGCCAATTTATCAAAGTTTACTCTCGTTTACTTCAAGTGCCTTGTTTTGTTCTAATTTAGACTTTGACTGCGTTACCGTCTTTTATGTATTTACAGGTTCTTTGGAAAAATTACCATGTAGTTTCCCGTAGTTGTTTTCAGGTCCATAAGTGAGGCTCTAAAAATTAAGAAAGTCAACAAATGGTAAGTTGCCATTAGAGGTTACTTGAGAAAAGAGGCTAGCCCCAGGAAATACGAAGACAGGAAGGCAAAGAGACCATCCGCGGCCTTAGCATGATTAAATCACTATTTGTAGCGGGAAAGATTACGTCGGCGAAAGGCGTCCTGCATAAGATATGTGAACTCGAGAAAGAAATCGAGGAGACCATCCGGCGAAGCGTGATATATCCGCAACAGTGACCTAAAATCCACGAAATCAAGAACATCACGCCTGGCGTGATCGGCATCCGCGAGCGTAGCAAGAAGGCAGCGTCGTGAAGATATCGTCGCGTCGCGAATGTTTAACCAGTCTCGCGACGAAAGCGGGAACCTGCGGCTGGCGTAATAGCCATCAGCAACCGTAATGGCATGGCCTCACTATAAATAAAGCGATCGAACGAATAAAAACCTTTTGGATGGAATTTACCGAGAGATCTTTTGCCTAGCATAATGGGATTTCTTTCTCTGCTTTTCTCTTAATTCCTAGGCTTGAGATGGTCCAGTTGTACATGCGTTATTATTACGGACGAGGGACTAATCCTCTTGTCTAGAGGATCGATGAAGCCACCAGCAGAGACATAGTATTCATGTAATGTAACTCTCTCTCCTTTAATTCAGTTATGATTTTCAATCCTGCACCATTGTATCGATCACTGCCTGGCGTGGTCGACTAGTTAAGCGTGTTGAGGCCCTGGCGGCGGGCGTTTTGGGGCATGGAATTCAGGAACCTCAGTCAGTATTGCCACGAGGAGTGAGTAAGAGATCGATACAACCTGGGAGACAGAGTTTCAAATGGGTGATTAGGGTTAAGAGCATGATAATTAACTCAAGTCATCGAATACGTCCTAATGAGCAAAAAGTGGATACAGGAGAATTTAGGAGTCGGTTGACATTAAAATTAGATTTAGGAGGAGAATGTCATCACTTGGGTACTTTGCAGTTGGGTAGGTGGATTGAAACCTTAGATGCTTTTCAAATTTCTGAATTCCATTCACCATAGCTTTATCAATTTCTTAAATAGATTACCCAATCTTAATCTCTCTCACGACAATTTTCTTACTTAAGAACCTATTGAATTTCTCCCACAGTGCTTGGGATTAGTAACTCAATCCTTATGTTAAGCCTCAGTAAAATCTTCATAGTATTTTATTACTTACCGTGACCGTTACATGCAGACAGGAATAGATCCTCAACTTGTCTCCCCACAGTTTTACACTTGTAGGTTACTAGTTGAAGAATCAAGAGACCAAACAAGCTTTGGTTGGTTGTCCCAGGATAAAGAGACTTAAGCCTTCTCTCACGAGTCTCACGCCTATCAAGAAAATGAGATTCTCTCTCCAAGAAGCAACCTAGGTTATCCCGGAGCCAAAGACCAGTTAAAGGATGTATCTGACATGCTTTATTCCACAATACCTCTAGTCCATACAGAAGGAATTGTCCTCAATAAGCACAAAGCTCTGAGCTAACTGCGAGGCTGTATCACAATGCATAAAGTCATGATCCCTCATATTTAGAGTACAACCAAGCGTTCTATTGCATTAATGGCTGCGGAGGCGACTCTGTTGCATTTAATGAAGTTAGCTGAAGCCAACATCGAGGAATGTCTAACGGATCTGATGCTTGGAGACTATAAATACGAAGTGATAAAAGATGAAGCATAGAGAATGCACGTAGCATTAAGAGCCATTACACTGGCATTAATATCTTCGTTCTTCCATTACATATTCTTCAATCATTTGAAGTTATTCATATCTTTCTAAGCATACATTTAAACCACTCTACGGTGTTAGTGAAATTTTGGCATGCAGAGTTATTTATTATAAACCAAATCTCTCAAACAAACCCAGTGAGGCTGAAGAGGCTAAGTGTACAAGAATACTATATTGAGCTGAAGAGGCTAGGTGTAAGAATACTTGTCTCCAGGCAGAAGGCTAAGGTGTTCAAACAATACTGAGAGTTTATTTGATCAGTTATAGTGGATAAATCTTGGTCTTTGCCAAGGGAGTGGAGCGTCAAGCTCTTTGCTTTGAAGAGTGAACCAGGGATAAATAATTGTGTCAATCTCTCTCCCTTTAACCTCTTTAGTTGCTTTAGTTTTCTTATCGTTTATTAAGTGGTGTGTTTTCAAAGTCCTTGTTAAGATTTCATCAGACGGAGTCCACCATCTGTCACCATATCTTCCTAATCCGAACTAACTACCGTATGCGAAAAGATTTCAACTTTGTTTTAAATTTGATAAACACAATTCAACCCCCTTCTCGTGTTTATAGTTGTCTATTTAAGATGCTTCAGTAAAGGGAACACAGCGGAGGGAGCTAAGGTAACAACGGTGCGTGGAGCTGAGGGCCATCCTCTCATTCCGGTAGCCTAGATGTGTCATAATAAACCGAGCCTAGTTAGGACACCTTCACCTTTGTCTTTATGTGGAGTTTCATCCGAATAGTTTGCATCTTTATCGATAATAGATGAGGAAGTGGAATGCGAAGGCGAGGAATCAGCAATAGATTTCAGCGACGGTAAAGATATATTTATGAAGAAATAGTAGCAAGATTGGGCGGTTGATAGCAGGAGAGAAACCCAACTCACGGTGAATGTATCCCCCATGGCAGCATAGGAGGACTCGGGCAGAGGAGACTAAGACCGAAAAGGGAGAAAAGCTTTGGGTTTCTAAAGATCGGCTAAGCTTCCGCCACGGACCTAGATCCATGCCCTTGTTAGTAGCGGCCGTGACGGCGGTGGCGATTTTGGGGCAGAGGGCGTTGCCGTCAAAACCGCTGGAGCCTCGGATGGAACACATCCATAAAGGAGTTTGGATCCCGCCAGTGGGGAGTTGGGGGTTACCGCATGTCGGCAGGGTTTCGCCGAGCCACGCCATGTTATAACTCCATAGCCGGTGGATAGATCGCGATGGTCACTGACAGAGACAATTCTGCCTCCAAAACCACGGACCCGAACTTGGGGGCGCGCGTAGTGGGAGGGAAGAGTGTCGTTTTATTGAGCAAGTTTGTGATGTCTCTTGAGACATCCCCAAAGCGTGAAGAGGAGGCGGTGCCATCGGGGGCAAGTGGGGAAGATGCAAAAGTGAAACACTTATTGACCTAATGGATAGCCCAATTCATTGAAAGAAGGCAATATCTTAACAAAGGACAAAAGAAGGTTGGTTTTGTGGGTTTGATGTTTCTCGTGCCAAGGCCCTTGTCAACATTGATTCCGATATTGCTGCGGGTGGGCATGACCATCTCGATGAAATGTCTGGGTTGCTGCAGAGTCATTTCTTAATAGACTTCCATATGGCCCATGTGATAAATACATACACGGTGATCACTATGCGGTCTTTTGGGAATAGCGCTCACTTCTCTTGTTAGGTCCTTGTGCCAATTCCTCCAGTGCGCCTCGAACTCCTGCACTTTTAGCAATCATTGATGCTTGAAGTACCCTCGGAATTCTTTTTTATCTACGGTCTCATTCTCTAAATCCCTCATACCCTTCAGAATTTTCACTTTTATCACCCCATATATTCAAGTTAGTTTGAATCAAAATCATACCAATGCTACTCTCTTTTGATTACCACATTCTTGGGAATCACCTATCATGTGCCTTTAATCTTGATTGATCGAGGAGTTGGTAGAAAATACTATCATCATAAATAAAGATACCCATTCCATGTTGTTAAACTCGAGAGTTAAGTAAACTCATGAAACCCTAGAAAATTCAAATGTAAACTCAACTCATAAGAATGTTTGGTTTATATATATGAAAAAAAAAAATTTAAAAGCATATTAAATATAAACATAATTTAAGGACATCTAAAATTAATATTCACATTATAATTTCATAATAAAACAAATTAAAGTAAGTAAAATATAAATATTAATTACTCAATATTTAACTCATTATTATATTCTTTTAAGTCAAAGATTTACTTTATTTCATACCTTAATAAAAAAATAGAAATAATAAATCAAAATGTAAACCTAACTTTATTAATCCTATATTAACAAAAAAAAATTATATCTTGAGAGACCCTTTTCCATCTCCAAGTGCCATTCTAAACTTCCAAATTATCTTCAAATGAGCTCCCATGCACATTGCTCAGAAAGTGAGGGTGCTAATTGGATTCATTCTAAAAGATAGTATGAAAGGGACTGATGGAGATCCATCTACATCTGATTCAATTGAAAAGAATCCTTACCTTCTTCCATTTAGGAACCTCACTCTAGAAGAAGATAAAGTGGATTGGATTAAGGGAGGATTACAAGCTTTGAAGAGGAGAATGCTTGGTTCCTACCAGCTAAACACAAACAAGCAACTTCTTATTGAGAAAAGTTGCCCGACATAATGTGTTAATATAGTTCCATAAACTTGCTAGTAAATTTGAGGTTTACCAAATTTATTAAATTTACATTAAGTTTACCAAACTTGAACTAGTACATTTTACCAGAAAAGAGATCTTGGTTAACTCATTTTTATCACTAGTTAAGATCATAAACATGAGAATCATATCACACGAAACATTAATTTAGGCATGGATGCTTTTCTTATTTTAAAAAATTTAAAGTAACTTGAGATAAAATTACAGACACGATTTTTTAACTAAAACATGTGCAAACATTTGTTAAAAATATTAGAAATAAAAACAATGTTTTTTTTTCTTTTTCCAATTTTGTAATAGTAGACAGAAAGGAAAATCTATTAACGGACAATAGGAATCTATCAATCGGTATCATCGGAAAAATTCGATTGATTGTCTCCATCAGCACCCTTTCCCTAAACTCATCCACTCATTTCAATCCAATGGATCAAATAAAGCAACATTTTAAATATTAAAAAATAAAATTCCCAAAACACCAATGACCCAAACTTCCCGACATCCCTCCCAACCTCCTCCATCCCCCATCCCACGTCGACAGTGAGGAGCCTCCTCGTCCTGCTGTCTCTATCACTCATGAAAAATTTTGGAAAGCCTTTTATTCCTTTCTTCTTCTTTGTGTATACTTTCTTCTTCATTTCGGACCTCTCTGCCATAGCCATAGCCATGTTTCTTTCTCATACATACGAAGAAGCACATCAAATTAGATCAATGAGACCAATGTTAGAACCATACAATGCCATTATTAGTGGTCCCATTTGTAGTTGTTTTGTGAGCTCTACGGTGGGCTACTTTCTTAGTCCACCCACGATCCATGATGGCTTCCGCCATCTTCAAATCTTCATAGAAGATGAGCTCGGGGAAGGAGAGAGGCGGCGATAGCGCACGGGAGGCTTGCTATCCGCGGTGGCAAGTGGTGGTGAGGTTGGAGGATGTCAGGCGGGTTTGGTTTTAGGGATTTTGGAATTTTATTTTTAATGTTTAAAATATTGCTTTATTTTGGGCATTGGAATAAATGAGTGGATGGGATTTGAGTGGAGAGGGATCTTGGAACAACCCAGGGAGACAATCCAGTCGGAAAAAAATCAACTTAAGACTAGAGAAATTGTTAGAAGAAAATGGAGTTAAAACTTACCTCACATTACCCGCAGTCTTTATTCCATCATAATATGACACGTGGAAAACATTTGCAACCACAATAGCATCCATCAACATTCGTTAATCACCTCATTCCCAAAACCAAGACTTACATTAACCTATGAAACTTTCTTCTCTCCCAAACAAAAACTTCTTCAAATTTTTGGACCTCGAAAATGCCCGGATGGAAATTCAATGAAGAGCATGTTACATGGTTAACCCATTGTGGAAAATAAAACTTTAAGTAATTTGTTGGTTCCTTTAGGAAAATTGATTTATTTGATGTCGGAAAACTCAGGTGTAAAAATTTTCCCCCACGAATAACTCTAGAACACATTAATACATATAATAAATAGTAAAGTCATATTATTAAAGAAGTCACCCAAGCCCACGTTTTTATTTTCAAGAGGTCTCAATTTTCGAAAAGAGCGGAGAACAGTAATATTACAACATCACAGCTCTAAGCCTTTCAATATAAAGCCAAACAAGACTCCTAAGCTGGTCGCTCTACAAGACATTATTGGAGAGACCCCGTGGTCTTTCCACAAATGAATATTTCTTTAAGCATCTAAAATCTAAATCCATAGTGACTTAGAACTCTTAACTTCATTTGTACTAGTATCCCAAGATACAATGGCAATTACCGAGGTAGAACGATATAGTTGTAAGGGTGAGACGTAATATATGGTTTAACACAATAACTACATGTGAGATATAAAGAAAACATACACATATACATTTCCATAAAAACATAAGCATTCATAATAAGGTAAATAGTTTATCACCGGGTTTCATACCCAAACATCATCATTTGAAAACTATGCATGAACACTTCATATTAAGTAATCTAAATTCATACCTAATCTCATGAATATCCCAACCTCGAGGTGAGTTGATCAAACTCAATAGCCATACAGTCAAAGGCAAAGCCAAAACCATAGCACACTGTCCAACACAAGGCACAATGATCACCGAATATGGTTACCATAGCACGCTATCCAATTTAAAGAGCATGAACCCGAATATGGATTTTCATTGTCAACCAGGAGCACAATAATCGTCGATTCATAAATATCACATGATATCATGATTAACAAACAGGCATATGCGCCTAAAATGCATATAAAACATTTGTTCTTGACATTTTTCTTTGTGTTCAATCTTTCCTTGGAGCTTAAAAGCTCCCAACAACCATAGTTTTAGATATCTTAACACTTTTATTAACAACACGGGACATCAAGTAAGTGCTCAATCACGAAACCCTTAGGCGGTGCCTAGGGCTTAAGTTAGTAATAGAAAACAATATTCACTTTGAACAATATTATTTACCCGAACTTAGGACATACGGTCAAAACTACAGAAATTAAGACTCAAATCCCAAAACACCACAAAAACACTATTTCCCCTACATCTCGATTACTAAGTTCAAACTCACGTCTACACTGTTTTGCGTAAATTTTGTTTTGGGAAAATCATCTCAAATGGAAAATTCTTACATAAAATCATCGATTACTAAAATCTTTTAAAACTTCATGTTTCAAAGAAGTCACTTGAGGCTCAAACTTAGTTTTAAAATACATCTGCGGTTTAGAAACACTTACCATCGATACTTTTCCAAATTACGTGCATTAAACATTTTTAAAGTCATTTAAGCCAAATCTACTTTTTCCACTTAAATAATTTTCTAATATCATAATTAAGTTATTTTTGCAGATTAATTTCATAAAATATAATTTTATAATATTCCGGAATTTCTTACGTAAAAATTAAGCGAGTACAAAAAAATCACGATTACACCCTCACCATGACTCATAACTTACTTTTACACTAATAAATCATTAAAATAATAATATTTTCAAATGATTCCTTATTTTATCAAATAATTATTTAAATCATAATATCTTCCAATATTTCTCAATTAACTATTGAATATTCCTCGTAAAAGTCTTCTTAAAGCTTTTATTTGATTAATTGATTGAGCCTTGACCACTGTAGGGCTTCTCAAACAACAATCAACAACATCATAACAATATTCCCAGGCAGATCATGCATCACAATATCATAATATATAACTGCAAATAAATAATTAAATACGAGGTGACAAGCACAAAAGCAATAACACAACTCTAATCAAATACCACAATCACAACCAAAGACCACAACCACGGATAAATCATCCAGGACCACACACTAATCACAAATAGTTATTGGGAAAAATCCCTCGAGGTAAGCTCCCCTTACCTCTCGAAGGTCCTCGGTGAAATTAAAAGAACTTTACGATGGGTGTAGGAAACCCTCGTGCGTCGCAAAACAATTAACCTTCAACAATGTTGGTAGTGAGCTACGATCTCAAGAGGGTGAATTGAGATATTGAAAACTTTTCCAACAATTTAAAGCAAAACAGAATTTTCTAAAAAAAATTGGTTTTCACTCAATTTTAATTCCCAAGAATCGGGTTATGTAACAAGTAGTGATGTTAAGAAGAATTATGGGAAGTAACAACAAGTTTAACACAGATTGTAGATCAAAGATTCAAGTTAACAAACATTCTTAAAACTCATTCACAACTCACAAGTGCATATAACAAGTATATGGAGTTTAGAGATGAGAAGAACCACGCAAGCCGATTTATCACGGTTCAGCTACCTCCTCTCAGTAGCCTACATCCCAGTCCCACACCTCAGTTTTCTCACTATAATCAGCATTACAAAAATTCCAATTACGGCAACACAAGGATAACCTCCTTGCTCAAGAAGTCACCAAAAGAACACTTGCTTTTCTATGCCGAGGATCCCTTCTATCCTTGTTTAATCCTAGAGATACCCTCTCTTAATCACACTAATTCACGAAAGAATTGAGTAGAAGAAAGACTCTAAGTAATATCACACTTTTCTCTCAAAGATGAAGCACTTTTGGAAGCTTTTGAATCTTTCGTATTTTCACTTTCGAGAATGAGTAACGTTATTAAAAGTGTTCCTTTGATCCCTCTTTATATGAAAACAAGTTATAGTTGTTGGGATCAATTAAAACAGATTTGGATCGATTTAAAGAATTTGTTTTTCTTGATTCTTGTTCTTGAAATAAGTTCATTTAGTTCCTGTGAATTTGCGTCCTTCTTAAAAATAACCGTTTCCATCAGAAAGAATAGCCGAGTCTATCTATAAAAATAGTGAGTCTATTTGAAAGAAAAAATACAGCAAATCCATTTGCCCACGTCGGTAGATGGGAGTACTAACACAAGGTAATTGGACGTGCTCCAATTGGTATCTGGCTTCATATGCTATGTAGGTGGGCGGAGCTTCTCATTAAATCTTAGTAAGTCTAAAGAGTGTAACCTTAGTAGGGAATCCATATGCCACTTTTAGTAGACGCGCTCCTGTTACTTCGGAGACGACCCCAGCGCCTCTTATCACTTCGATGAGGCGAGCTCTTCTTGTTACTTGATAGACAAGCTCCATGCCACATCGGCAAACAAGCGTCAATTGCTGGTGAAGCGAGCTCCATGTGGTACTTGATGAAGACGAGCTCCATGTGCCACATCGATGAAGCGAGCTTCATTTGGTGATGGGCTCCATATGGTGAATGAGCTCCAATGATACTTTTACTAGATACGCTTCTATTACTTTAAGTGGAGCCATCTTTTAGTAGTTCATTGGGCGTCGACTTTTTTATTGCTTCATTGGACGCCCACTTTTTATCCCTTCGTTGGATATGCGCTGTGGCACTTTGTTGCTAAATACCTTATTTCACTCTATTGGACGTCTGCCTTTTGTCCCCTTCATTGGGCGTCTACTTGTTTCACTATGTTGGATGTCTGCTTGTTTCACTTTGTTGGACGGCGCTTATATTATCCAGGTGTTGAATGCGCTTATATGTTATCCTTTGTGAAAATTAGTTTCTCCTTAAATTTAAGTTCTTCATCTAAGGAAATCAAATGTGCTATTTTTACAATAGCATCTAAAGTATAAGATCTTCATTGCTTGATGCTTTAGTCTTTGTCCATTGTTTTGTGTTCGGTCTTCCATCCTTTAATCCTTGATTTATCTTTTTCATGAGTGATCTTTCATGCAACTTAACACGTAATAAGTACATAGTCAAAATCAAAAATCTTATGCAAAATACACTTTGTTTGTCATACATCAAAACATGAATGAGGGCTTAGTCTTACAAACTCCCCCTTTTTGATTATGACAAACCTTACCGTACTTAACCTTAGTTATTAAGAACTCAGAGTGCGGCTATTCGGTAAGCATGGTTCTTGAGTCATTTCATCCCTCCCCGTGTCATTGATATCTTTCAAAAATCAAGTGTTATCATATCATTATGATGAAAAAACCATATTGTATTTATTATCAGTTCAAGTATGTCTTTTCAAAGCAATTCATACTTAGGTATCGAGAGAAAAAAAATTTACATATCGGAGAAAAAATTACGGCCAAATGCAAGACAGAATTAATAGTTGTATGGTTCCATCTTTCTCCCCTTTGTCATTATCCAAAAGAAACTATGGAGAATATTGAAATCAAATGAAAAACAATCTTGCATTCATTGATAATAAATCATTTGGAGAACATATGCAATACATCAAAACAACCAAAACACGGAAAAAAGCAGGAATTCTGACACCTAAGGACACTTAGTCTAAATTGAGACTAGATAAAAGCATCTTGCCCATGTCCTTCATAATTTTCAGCATCTTGTCTTTGCCGCTAAACGCCATATTGACTATATTATTAAAAATAACATCTGATATCAATTATTTTGAGGATCAATTATGCCAAGTACCCTACTTATAAATAAGAAACTCTCATTTATTTATTGGTTTGGTGAATATATCAGCTAATTGCTTGGTTGTATCTATATGTTCAATCACAACATCACCACTTTGAATATGATTCCGATAAAATGATGACTAATTTCAATATGCTTGGTTCTTGGTGCATAATTGTGTTATTTGTTAGAGTAATTGCTCTAGTGTTATCTCATTTCATTGTTACATGATCTAGATAAACACCATAGTCAATTAATTGTTGTTTCATCCATAGGATTTGAGCACAACAACTCCCGGCTGCAACATATTCTCGCTTGATTGTGGATAAGGCCACATTAGTTTGCTTTTACTAAACCAGGACACTAGGGAATTTCTAATAAATGGCATGTTTCACTTGTGCTCTTCCTATCTAACTTACATCCAGCAAAGTCAGTCCCGAATATCCTATTAATGTGCGAGTGGATCACTTGGGATACCATAGCCACTACAAAAAAGGTTATTTAGCGATCGAAAATAGTGACCGAATTTGTTGGTTGCTGTTTTGCGATCAAAATGGCGACCGATTGTAGGATTTAAATCAAACACTTATTAGAGTTGATATTGACCAAATAGCGACGAAATGGAGCGTAGCGAGTTATCGGTTTCTATTTTGGCCTTGAAAATAAAGTAAAATAAAGTAAAAAATTTATGACTTTTAGCGACCTAAATGGCGACGAGTTAAATGCAACGGTTAAATTTATTTATCGTTGCGACCCGATAGTAAATCGATCGTTAAATGACGAGTAAAAAATTAAAATAGAGCATGTTAGCGATCCAATTTTAAATCGATCGCTAAATTTATGAATTCAAATTTCAAATTGACCCATTTAGCTGACCCAAAGTTGCGGCCGAATTTAACATTTAAATTTTTGCGATGGATTAGCGATCGAAAATGGTCGCTAAAGCGGAAATCCCTAAATCATGTACAGTCCTCTTTTTCCTTCCTTATTTTTTGAATTTTTTCTTCTTTGTTCCCTCAAGCCTCTCTATTCCCTCAACCTCTCCCGCCCACCTCTCTCGTAGTCGACCGCTCGTCGCCACCACGTAACGCAACCACCACCACTCTCCACCTCCTCCCTTTCCATTCGCCTCTCCCCATTTGGCCTCCCTCTTTCCCTTTGCCCCATATGCCACCACCCCTCCTCCCTCCTTTGGTCACTTGTTTGCGCAAGAAGTCACCACCGCAACGCCACCACCAAGGTAAGTTAAACCCCCTTCTTCCTCTCTCCCCTCTCCCTCTCTCTCTCTCCCCATCGTGCACAACCCCTCCCCATCTCCCTATTTTTCTCCTCTTCTCCGACTTCTCTTTGTGTTTTCAGCCTCTCCCCCACTCTTTGCATTGGTGACTGATTGTGGCTCCATTTCTCTTCAGCGTAAGCTTCCATTTCTCTTTATTTGCTAAACCCTAAACCCTAAATTCTCTATTGCTTCCATTGCCCTGCTATCATATTCATTATGTCAAATTACTCAATTGTTGTTGTGTGGATTTTGATCAGTACATTCATGCTTGCAACAACTTGTTTATATGTTGTGTCGGTGTTTATCGATTAGGCGTAATGTATATAAACATAAGTCCAGTGTCAATGTGAATTTGGGCAGTTTGCACATTTGAAAAATTGAGTTTTATACTTGAGGATTTAATTAGAAATGAGACTGTAGTAATTGATTTATGTTTTTAAATATTTTAATGTTAAAACAATGTTCAAAAGAGTTAATGTGATTTTGATTGTGTCATTCAGATTGATTTAAGAGAATATGAGAATAGATTAATTTTTAAGCACTTTGTGGTAAGAGTAAAGGAGTTAGAAAAACTCAAACCGATTTTTGGCAAAACACATAAATAACAATTCTTTTGCTTCTATCCATAAGTGAGTTTAGGACTCAAAATGGGTTTTGAGTCTTGTTTGAACATATAAACAAAGTTCATCAGTACATTGATGTTTACAACAACTCACTTTGTCCGAAATTTGGTGCAATCCATTTCTTTAGTCTTTGAGATGAGAAGCTAAGAATACGCCAAAAAGATAGATAGATTTATATATTTTGAGTAGCTTCAGCTTCTTCAAACTTCATGATTGATGTTAAAGGTCGTAGTAATTCCAACTTTTTGGTGCCAGATTATGTTTTTTATATATTATTGCTATATTATTTTCAACGTGCTCTTCCCTTGTCTCTTTGGTTGGAGACTTAGGTAGGAGGATCAGTTAACCATGTGTGTCTTTTTTGTTGTAAGTTGAGTATGCTTAATGCTTGGTGCTTTGGATTATGTGCTTTAGTTAGGTATATCTTTATTTTGTGATTTTTCCCCATGTTTGTTAACAGAGGCACATGATTGTTTAATGTTAAGTGAGTGACTTAAGGTCATAATGATTTTATTAATTAAAGCATAGACAAAAAAACATTAGATTGGGCAACTATTCCTAGTGGAGAGGATAGATGGGTATAGAGGTGTACTTTAGAAAAGTTAAACTAACACGGTGAGGTGATATTTCTATATGTTACGTTTATTTTGGGAAGTAAGGGATTACTTAAGAAAAAACGGAATCACTTGATTACGATAGATAACACTAAATCGCCAAGTTGCAAGTTGTTCTAAATTTGTAACCGTATATTATTGATTCTATTTTATATTAATTTATGAGTTTTCTAGTCTTATAAATGGTTGTATCTGGATTCTCGTATATATAGAATAGTGATTTGATTTGAAAGGACTAAATTCATTTATGCACGATAGGTCCTTGTTGTCATATTCTTCTCTACTCTGTTGGCTCCGGCTCCTCCCCTTATCCTTACTCGGTTGTGTTTTCTCTCTCAAGTAAGTTCTCTCTGAACACTCGGTGTAATGTATTATGTGAATTATCGTGTTGTTTGGTAGTGGAGAGCTGAGCTCAATAGAATGTGATCTTTGTCTGATTGTATGATGATAATTTAATGTTTATGCATGTGTTTGTCAATATGTGTTGTTTGTTAGTGGAGAAGCGGAGCTCAATAGGACGTGATCTGTCCGAAAGGCGGGATGCAGGTTGTGTGGTGATAATTTAGAAATTATGCATGTGTTTGACAATTAACCCTGCTACTTGTTAGTGGAGAGCGGAGCTCAATAGGATGTTTGCTACAATATTTTATCTAAGTTTGTATTGATTTACGCTGCAATTTATATAAGCTCAACAATGTTGCAATATTTCTAGGTTAATGGTTTTATTTCTGTTAGAGTTAATAATTAATTTCTGAAAGCCTTAGTTTCCTATTTGAGATTCAATATTAATGAGCATGCGTAACTTATCAAGGTATGCATGCTCATTGTATTGAATCTTGAATTGTCCAAGTGGGACAATTTGGGGAAAAACTTTTCACACTCATACAATGAGTCATTTCCATGTTCAAATGCTTATATATATATACTTGTTGAAATCTAAAGTGCGATGCATTTCCTTTTGTTCTCCTAGTGCATACTTGATCGCGGATGATGCTCACGTGCTCAAGTCGTGTGCCTGGAGACAGGATGGGAAATGCTTTGTCGAAATTTTGTTAAGCATAAGGTATTTGAATAAGGAATAACTATTATTGGCCGAGTGTGGTAAAGGGTTTCTTCTCGAATGGGATAGGTTCATACCTTGTCATAAGTCCGAGATTGATGGAGTTATTGGAATGCACCGTAATATATAAGTTTTTTTTTTTTTTTGCTCGAGACTATTTAATTGCCAGCCAATGGATATTCCAAAGAATCGAAATGGATGTATCGTAGGTTGGATCGGAAGAAACGTCTTAGGGAAGAGTATAGAGTTGGAGTGGGTGAGTTTATAGAGTTTGTTGTTAGCCGGGAGAGATTTATACGGGTTGGGCGGTGATCATTTGAGGTGTCCTTGCAAAAGATGCAAGTGTCAATCTTTCAAAAGCGTGGATGGAGTTGTAGCCGATCTTTATGAGAAGGGCTTCATGCCCGATTACTATTGGTGGAGTAACCATGGTGAGACGTTACCGATTTAAACCCGATTGTGTTTGAAGGTTCGTACTATGGAAGTCGGACCGGGAGGAAGAATTGAATCCATACGGCGGGATGATAATGGATCATCTTTGGACCATCGGTTGGTGTTGTACTAGAAGAAGATGGGGAGAAGATGGTGGAATGGGTTTCCACTACATAGGAGAATCCAAATCCTCAAGCTCAAAGATTCTATGATATCTTTGAGTGTGCTGCACGATCTCCATTGTGGGAAGGATGTCGGGAGTACATGGAGTTGTTGATGTGCATGGAATGGTTGAGTATCAAATCGACTACAATATGCAAGAAGACATTTTTAATCGCCTCACTGAGTAGATGTCAGGCGTTGCCAAAAGACAATCGGATGCCTACTAGTTTTTATCATGCTAAGAAGTCTGGAAAATTTGGAGTGCAGGGTGTTTGAAAATTGATTGTTGCCGAATGGATGTATGTTGTACTATAAGCATGATTCAGTGGAAAGCATAACATGTTGTCAATTTTGTGGTGCGGATCGGTATAAGACAACCACTAGGATGGGCATTGAGAAGAAGAGAGTCGCTAAAAAGATATGGTACTTTCGCTCGGGCCAAGACTTACAAGATTGTACTCTTCGATGTCCTATTGCAGCTCACATGAGGTGGCATAGTGAGCATGAGAGGGAGCAAGATGTCTTGTGTCATCCATCGACGGAGAAGCTTGGAAGCATTTTGATAGGGTTCATATGGCATTTTTCGTAGGACCTCGGAATGTCCGATTGGGGTTATCTCATGATGGATTTAATCCTTTTGGGCAGTCCGAAAGCATACTCTTGTTGGCGGTTATCCCGACTCGTACAATCTTCCCAGGGATGTGCATGAAGCGGGAGTTTATGTTCCCTATTGAGTCATAATTAGGGTTTGTCTAATCCAAAAGGTAAGATTGATGTGTACTTGACGCTGATAGATGAGTTGGCGATCTTTGTGGAATGATGGTGTGTTGACATATGACATATCTTTGAGGCATAATTTCATCATGAAAGCAACTTTGATGTGGACGATCAACGACTTTCCGCCTATGGGATGATGTCGCGGTTGGATGACCAGCGGGAAGCTTGGATGCCCAATATGTATGGAGAGATCGAAGGAATTCGCTTAAAAACAGTCAAAAGATCTCATACTTTGAAAGTCATCGTCAATTCCTTCCGGAAGATCATCCTTATAGGCGGAACAAGAATGCATTCAAGAAGCGTTGTGCGGAGACAACACCGCCTCCACCACGTTTGGTGGTCCTAATGTGTGGCGCAGAGTACAGTGCTCACCGCTCGTCCATGAATCCCAAGGAGAACATATTCCCGATTATGGCGTCCACCATAATTGGACAAAACAAAGTATATTTTGGATGTTGCCGTATTGGAGGACGCAGCTACTAGTCCACAACATTGATGTCATGCATCTTGAGAGGAATGTGTTTTTGAATGTGTTTGACACCGTGATGGACATCAAGGGAGGACAAAGGATACAAATAAAACCCAATTGGATCCGGCGAAATTTGTAATCGGAAGGAGCTTGAGTTGCGGGACGGTGGTCGTGGCAAACTTATCAAACCGAGGCAAGTTATACACTAAGCAAAACACATAAAGTGGTAAATGCGCAAGTGGGTTAAAGAACTAAAGTTACGAGATAGGTATGCTTCCAATCTGGGTAGATGTGTTGACATTAAGGAAGCAAAGTTAGATGGAATGAAGAGTCATGATTGCCACGTGTTCATGCAACGGTTGCTTCCAATTGTGTTCGATGCATTCAGAAGCAAATTTGGAACCCACTGTTGAGCTTAACCACTTTTTCAGGGAGCTTACATCGAAAACACTAAATGTGAATCAATTAAAGAATATAGAAGTCAAGATACCCGTCTTGTTATGTAGTGGAGCAAATCTTCCCCGCCGAGTTTCTTTGATTCCATGGAACACCTGCGGTTCATCTACCTTACGAAGCACGAGTTGGTGGCCCAGTCCAATACCGTTGGATGTATCCATTTGAGAGGTAAACAACATCAACTATTTTACTTAATACATATGAAATTCACGAACACGAGATCGTAGTTTAGCTTTCCCTAAAACTAGTAATTATTTGTATGTATCCCTCTTTAATAGGTTCCTGCACTCCCTTAAACACAAAGTCAAGAACAAGGCACGAGTGGAGGGTTCCATTTGTGAAGCATACTTAGTAGAGGAGACTTCCATTTTTGCCTCTTATTACTATCAGGACGAAGTTAACATGAGACGGACAAAGATGCCTAGAAATGTTGATTCGGGCGAAGGAAGTTCAACTAGTCCTCCTATATCAATATTCAACTATCCGGGCAGATTTAGTGGCAAATCAAAAGAATATTTCTTGGGCAGGCGTGACATTAATCTTCTGCTCATCTGTATATCCTTCAAAATTGTGAAGATGTGACGCCATATTTAGAGTAAGTTTCTACAATGTCTTTTATAAGTTCAATTGACATTTATGATTATTAATCGTCCTGCTGTTAATCTCCCATATGTAGGATGTACAGTAACTTTCTAAGGGATCTCAACTTTGACATTTCAAACGATCGAGTTGATCGAGAAATTACTTCTCACTTTGCTACGTGGTTGGTTAAATATGTAGGTTAAGCATCTTCATTTGTTGCAATACATTTTATCTCCTTAAATATATAGCATTTATAAGAATAATATAATATTTGATTTTTAGGTACTAGATCCATAAAACAATGTTCAAAATCCATTGTTGACAAATTTGGCATGGGGCTCAAGGATAGGTTACATCATGGAATACTTATATTGTAAATGGATATAAATTTAACACAAAAACATGGAATGAAGGAATGCAATGTGTAACTATGGTGTTTGTGTGCAAGCCATCGATGTGCAATGTAGAGGATGATTTCTATAGGGTTCTAAATCGACATCCTTGAACTCGATTATCACAGGTTTCCCGTGATGAAGTTAGTTATCTTCAAGTGTGATTGGTTTGATCCTACTCTTGACGTAGGGACAAAAATCGATAAAAAATATGGTAATGTCCACGTTAGGCTGTCTCGAAGGTATAATAAAAGCATCGACCCATTCATTTTTTTCTCACAACAGAGATCGGGTTTATTACTCGCCATATCCCGAAGGACATCAAGGTTGGTTGGGTGTTATTAAGATAAAGGCTCGCAGTATAATTACTAATAATGTAATCAACCAGCCTGAAAAAGATGCTCCGTACCAAGATGATGAGTTTTCAAGACCCCACGTACCATTGCAAATTACGCGGACATTATTGTTAATTCTCTGGTGGACATTTTCGGAAATGGGGAAGAAGTTGAAAGAGACTTATTGGATCAATCCGAGTTGGACGCATCTAGCGAAGGCACATTCCGATCAAGTGAGGCTGGTGAGAGTGGGGGTGAATTTAGTGACGGAGATTCTACTTAGGTAATTTATTTATGTCATAATTCATTGTGTAAATGTCATTCTACTTAGGTAATTTATTTTTGTATTATTTGCACCGTTGTGTAATCATCTTTTCATTTTTTTACACAGATGGCGAGGTTCCTTTAGAGGTAGGGGTCGTCGTGGAGGTCGTGGCAGAGGTCGTGTTGCGAGAGTCCCTTGCCGCCGACCCACGCCCTTCGGGATCGAGACCACCCTACCATCACCCTCTGTGGACAGGACACCTCATGGTAATGGACTTGCACCCCCTACCCAGCCTCGTGTGGTCGGGGACACAGGTTGCACCCTCATCATCCACACCTACGACAGGGACCATCATCATCACCGGGACGGGAGAGTCGTGGTCCATCCGACATGAGGATTCTTCTTATCCCCGGGGGATAACGAGTAAGCTAATTTAATTTTTAATATATATAAAGTATCGTTAATTTCTATTTACTTGTTTTTAATTTATTTATAACATTTATTAATGCTCTAATTTTACTCTGACTTTACGCACTTGAAGGGCCCTTTTGGTCGATATCGAAGATCTGCAGGCGCAAGTTTGATGGTCCATGGCCTACATGGGAAGGCCATCCCGGGGGCCATAGGGATCGATTGTTTCTAGAGTTTAAGGTAACAATTTATTAATTTATTTAAATTAAATTTACATTATATATATATATACACACACACAATTTCCCTAACAACTGTACGTTGCAGAAAGAGTATAGGTGGGATGTAGCTTTAGAGGGTCTCGTCAGGGACATATTTGAGCATAAAGGCTCACTTGTCATGAAGAATCTAACGAACAAGCTGAGGAAGGGTAAGAATAAGGGGAAGTGGGTGGATCCACGAGATCGGGAGGCAGGGTGGACCGATCTTGGGCCTACGAGAAGTTTTAGGAGATCAGGCCACAGCTTCGGCAGTGTCGAGCCTTTGATGGTGGCGCATGTGCTTGGGGCCGGCGGGTCTAAATCAGCCGCCCACTACTACGACGAGTCTGGTAATACATTAAACTTTTGACTTATTATACTATTTAATTAATTAGTTTTCATTTTAAATTATTCTTATGAATTTAAGATTATATTTTTCTGTGTAAAAGCATAGAAACAGCCGCCCCTTTGCTATGGAGTTGGTGGAGAGGATGAAGAAGTTGAAGTGGGGACATGGGTCAACGACAAGGGCGAGTAACTATCTTGTAAGCAAAAAAACAATTTAGTGTTACTTGTAATTTATTATAAATGATTTGTTAATATTGATTATAATTTTAACTAAATCTCTTCAACTATACTTTGTGGGGTGGGCTTCGCCGAGAAGAAGGACGATGCCATATCACATGCCTCATGAGTTACAAGATGAGGCCTTAGCGGTGATGGGCCCAGCTCTCCTATCTCCGTTCGCGATAATGCCATTTATTTGGAGGTCGTCGGGGGCGAGAACAAGAAGGGGCACGTGTATGACCTCGGACACCTGGGAGGCGAGTTTATCGCTTCATCATGCGATGCACTGCTCCTTCCCTACGCCCCGATACAGTACCTCGGGAGCAGTTCAACCAATACGGGGACACCATCACGCAGGTGAGCGGAGCTGGGAGAAGAGCGAGAGAGAGAAGCGGCGGATAGCGGGGATTGCCCGATTGGCTCAGGCACACGGGCAAGTGCGAGAGGCGAGCATCGAGCGGGGCGGTCACTGCGACTAGTGTTGGAGCAGATGAGGATCCATACTCCAGTTGCTCAGGGGTGATGCTCACGGCCACGGTTGTGCGCTCTTGTCGCTCCTCCAGTTCCACCGCCAGCTACTGATGTTGCTACTGCAAAGGACGATCAGATAGCAGACGTCGGTGGTACGGACGCTGAGGATGATTAGATTCCTCCACCTCCCCCTCATCATGAAAGATTAATTTTTTTTTTCATATTTTTGACTTTAAACGATTATTGTACGACACTTTGGATTTTTTTATATATATTCATTATTTCTTATGGTTGTATATTTCATTAGTAATTTGGTGTGTTTTATTAGTAATTTTGCTAAACTTTAAAGAAAAATAGAAAAAATTTATTATTTTAAAAATTAAATTTAAATTTTTTTTAATAAAAACCAGTTTAGCGACCGAATTAGAAACCAATAATTTGGTCGCTAAACTTTAATTAACATTAACAAATTGTGGTCTAGCGGCCAGAACTAGCAAGCGATTATCGATCGCTAAAAATGGTTACCCAAACAATGCGACCAACCGTAGCGACCATTTTTTTATTATTTAGCTACAAATTACGGTCGCCATTTAGCGACCAAATTATTATTTCGGTCTCTAAAAGCTTAGTGACCAGGTTATCGACCACCACCATGAATCGGTCACTAATTATTGGTCGCTAACTTAAATAGCGACCGAATTAGAAAGTTTAACGACCGAATATGCCGGCAGGCGCTAAGCGATTGTTTTTGTAGTGAGCCCCATTTCTTTTGTTCCTAAAATATACTTCATGATTCTTTTAAGTCACGGTAAGATGTGATTCTTTAGGATTAGCTTGATAGCTTGCACACATACACACACTAAACATTATATCTCGGCCTACTTGCGGTGAGATAAAGTAAGGATCCGATAATAACTCTATACTTGGATACATATGTAGATTTACCATGTTCATCTTTTTCCAAGTAGCAGGATGGACTCATTGGTGTTGCCATTTCCTTTGCACTTTCGATTCCAAACTTCTTTAGTAGTTCCTTGCAATACTTTGTTTGGCTTATGAAGGTTCCATCTTGGCATTGTTTAATTTGAAGTCCAAGAAGAAGGTAAGCTCTCCCATCATGGACATTTCAAATTCACTTTACATTACTTCACCAAATTCCTTGCATAAAGACTCATTAGTAGCACCAAAAATAATGTCATCAACATATATTTGAAAAAGTAAGATATTGTGTGCTTTTGTTTTAGTAAATAGTGTTGTATCAACTTTTCCTCTTTTAAAGCCTTTCTTTAGGAGAAAATTGATTAACCTCTCATACCAAGCTCTAGGAGCTTGCTTGAGTCCATAGAGGGTTTTAGTCAGCTTATAGACATGATTTGGGAACCCACTTATCAACAAAGTCGGGATTGTCTTACATATACTTCCTCTTGTATTATTCCATTTAAAAAAGCAATTTTCACATCCATTTGGTACAATTTAAAGTTCATTATACATGCATAGGCTAATAGCATTCTTATGGCTTCTAATCTAGCTACGGGAGCATATGTTTCATCATAATCAATTCCTTCTTCTTGATTATATCCCTTAGCTACTAGTCTAGCCTTGTTTCTTACTATTATTCCATTCTCATCCATTTTGTTTCTAAACACCCATTTTGTTCCGATTATTTGGTTACTTTTGGGTTTTGGAACCGATACGGACTTCGGCAAGTGTGCGGTTCGTTGTAAGTAATAAAAGCGGTAAGCCCGGATATCGTTCTCGGGGATCGTGGACAATTACCACCTTAAATTTGACTACTATCTAGGCGATCGAATTTTTGAGTGAAGGTTGTTCTAACATCTAACAAGCAAACAAGAAGAAAATGTTTTTGTTCTTTTTGGATTTTTTTCAAACGGTTAATTATGAAAACCAGAAAGATGAATAACAATGAGATAGGATTGCTAGGATTAGACTAAGCTAATCCTCCACTTGATTGTTATGAAATGATAACTAACACAGTTCCTACTTCACTTATGACAATCGAATCTTTCTAATATACTCAAGCCTAATGTCTTAGGTGCATTGAGCCTAAAATCCCAAATTAAACCCTAATGTCTTAGGTGGATTAATAAGAGAAATTGCATTAAGAACAAGATTCATAAGATTGCAAGTAGCCAACACCTATGTCTAGATTCTTGACTGCTTGGCATATAATTCATGAGCATGCTTTAACATCAACCTTTCAATTGTCTATTAAAGCAACTAATCATTCCTAAGATGATCAAGCCTAGGAAAGCATTAAGCATAGAATTATATACTCATAAAGAAGAAGGAAAGCGTATTAAAATCAAGTCATTTTACAACCAAGTTCGGATAGCAATAGTCTAACCCCAACAAAGGGAGTTTAGCTACACATAATTGAAGATAAAACAAAAGAAATAATTACGAGAGATGAACAAAGGAGAGCTCCATGAAAATGATGCCAAAGCTGACCACGGCGAGAGGATTTTTTGTAGGGTTTTTGAATGAATCTTCTTCATTACGCTCGGTTCTTTTATTACTCGTGGCGGTCACGGCCGTGGCGTGAGTTTACATCACGGCGGAGCGTGGCAGATTTGTCTCTTCCGATTCAGGCCAAACTACTCTTTCGCGAGGCGAGCACTTATTTCGCGACGCGAGCCGACTTTTGATGCCCGTGATCCCCATCACGGCCAAGCCGTGATTGCTTCTGACTTTTGGAGGTTTCTGGGTCACGGCCGTGATAGCCATCACGGCTAGGCCATGATCGTCTCTGACTTTTGCTGGTTTTGGCACAATCACTCTCTCGCGAGGCGAGCTATCAGTCGCGTCGCGAACCAATCTTTCACGCCCTTGATCTCTATCACGGCGCGTGATCGTCTCGACTTTTTTGCTGGTTTTGGGTCACGGCCGTGATAGCCATCACGGCCAAGCCGTGACGGTCCCGACTTTTGGTCCCTTTCTTTCTTGATTTTCAGGCCTTCTCTTCATCTCGGCTTCCTCATGGCTAAAACTTGGGCATTTAGTCAAAAATCCCTGCAAAACAACACACAATACCACCTTATCCGTTCCAAATGAAAAACTAAACAAAATCCAACTAAAATGGCCTAACTAAATGCAAATGCATGCGAGAAATGTACATGGAAAATGAGGTGAAATCACACTCATCAAATCACCCCAAGCTTAAGATGTTGCTTGTCCTC
The DNA here is from genome assembly GCA_030762895.1 of Sophora flavescens. Lineage (NCBI taxonomy): Eukaryota > Viridiplantae > Streptophyta > Magnoliopsida > Fabales > Fabaceae > Sophora > Sophora flavescens. The sequence goes on from CM061066.1 coordinate 131,259,661, forward strand.
AAGCAAAAACCAAGGCCATAAGATGAAAACAACCAGGACAATGATAGTGAACTAAGAACCGAGTAAAATGATCCAAGCAACAGGGTCAATTATTTTGACAAGAGACAATCAATTCAAGTCCAATTAGGGGCTTAGTTTCCCTAGACTCACATTCTCACTAATTCGGGCACTCTATCTCACTTGAAGCTCACCCCAAGCTTGTTCATTTGCTTGGCTCTCTTTCTTGCCTCACTCACTCAAGTGTTAAGGGAATATGACATTTCACTCCATTTTCCTCAAAGAATGATTCCTACCATAAGCTTGACTATCAACCAAATCTTCACTTTATTAATGAAAACATCTAAGAATCAAGGGGTCTTATTCTTTGGTTGTAATGAGGCCATGGGATCAATTTTCGGGTGGGAATTTCAAGAGCAGGAAATTTCAAAAGGCTATACAAACAATCAAGCATTGCAAGGCACGACATTCTAAAATACCTTTCTTTGGGTTTGATTTTACTCTTCCACCATTCTTTCATTTTTTTTCTCATTCCTTTTTGTCATCCCCTTCCCCATTTTTTATTTCTTTTTCTCTTCTCTCTCTTTTTTTTTTTTTTTTGTTTGGAGAAGGGAGATTTTGCAAGTGGGAGAAGTAAAATTTTTTAGATTCCTTTTTTCTTTTCATCATCCCAAACTTTCAACTACATTTTCCAACCCATTTTTGCCAGTACTTTAGAAGGTCCTCATAAGCATATTTAACACAACATTTGAGGGAACCAAGAAAAGCATGTTATTCATTCAGGCTCAAAATGGGGCAACTAAGGGTAGCATTATTCATTCAAAGCTCAGGAAGGCGCAGAAAAAACACCTATTGCCTCAATCCTTTTCAAAAATATTCTCAAAAATTTTCAAGTTTGAAATGGTTTCAAGTCAAGTTCTAGAGAAAAACAACCCAAGAGGAAAACACTCTACACAAGAGCAGGGGCAGATTTAGTGAGTGCCCCTAATGGCTCAAAGCTCACATTCATCGGTTCAAGAACCGGTGAGAACACAAATCCATAGAAACACATGCTAATCATCAACCATCCAAGAACATCTCAAGCATATTTAATGAAGCCATATCACAAGAATATAAAATCGGGTCCAAAAATTCACTATCACGGAAAAATTGGCGCTTAGCTCTCGCAATCGGATGCTCAATCTAAGCGGGGGCAATTAATTCATGTGATCATGCAAGACTAAAGCCTATATGAATGCAATATTTACAATGCAAGCAAAAGATTACCCCTACCCCAAGCTTAAAGACTTACATTGTCCTCAATGTAAATAATTAAGTTTAGAGAGGGAAGAAAATTGGAACAACTCACCAAAGTGGTAGTGGTCTTGAATCACATGCCTTCTAGTTTTGTTTCCTTATGCCTTCTTCTCCTCCTTCCTTTAAAATCCGGAATCACTCAACAAACTATTAACAAACCTCTTGAGCTTCTCAAATTATTCAAAGGGAAATCAAAAACAAAAAGAGAAGAGGAAAATAAAGATTGGGTTGCCTCCCAATAAAGCGCTTCTTTAACGTCACTAGCTTGAGGGCGGATTTTTTTTTTTTATTTATTTATTTTTTTTAAGAAGATGGTGCACGAAGAGTGGCGGAGACCGCTTTGGCGATCAAAGTTGCCCCCAAGGTAGTGCTTTAGTCTTTGTCCATTAACGGTGAAGGTATCTCGGATGATGGATCTTCAATTTAACTGAACCAAATGGAGAGACGGACTTGACATAGAATGGGCACGACCATCTTGATCTCAATTTGCCTGGAAAGAGCTTGAGTCTTGAGTTAAGCAATGAAGCCAGTGGCCTTCTTCAAACTTCTTGGGAAGAATGTACTTGTCATGCCCAGAACTTTGTCATTTCCTTGTATATCCTAGCACTCTCATAAGCCAAGAGTCGAACTCATCCAACTCATTCAATTGAAGCATCCTCTTGTCCATGGCCAGCCTTGTATCAAAGTTGAGGGCCTTCACGCCCAAAAGCACGGTGTTGTAGCTCTCGGGAAGGTGACATGATTTCCCGAACACTAATTGGTACGGTGACATACCAATAGGTGTCTTATAAGCAGTCCGATAGGCCCAAAGTGCATCATCCAACTTCTTCGCCCATTCCGTCCTTGCATTGTTCACAGTTTTTTCCAAAATTCTCTTCAACTCCCGGTTGGACAATTCCACTTGCCCACTGGTTTGGGGATGGTAAGGTGTGGTAACTTTGTGGTTTACCCCAAACTTGGCAAGCACTGCATTGAACTCATTATTGCAAAAGTGGGTACCCCATCACTTATGATAGTACTAGGGGTCCCAAACCAGGGTAAAAATATTCTTCCTCACAAAAGCGATCACGGTTCTTGCATCATCCTTCAAAGTTGGCACGGCTTCCACCCACTTGCTCACATAATCAACTGCCACCGGGATGTACTTGTTGTTGTAAGGCAGGCGGAAAGGACCCATGAAGTCAATCCCCATACGTCAAAGAGCTCCACCTCTAATATACCCTTTAAGGGCATCTCATTTCTCTTGGAAATACTGCCGGTCCTCCGGCATTTATCACAATTCATCACCCAAGCTCGGAGTCCTTGAAAATAGTGGGCCAAAATAGCCCGCTTTGCAAAATCTTCATGGCGGTCCTCTCACCACCAAAGTGTCCTCCATAGGGTGAGTTGTGGCAGTGGGTCAACACCCCATTAATTTCTTCATCCGGTATGCACCTCCTCAGAATTCCATCCGAGCCTCTTTTGAAAAGATACGGCTCATCCCAAATATAGAACTTGGCGTCATGAATGAGCTTCTTCCTGCATTGCGCATTGAAGTCCTTAGGAATTTTATTGGCCGCCTTGTAATTTGCAATATCCGCGAACCAAGGTGCCACTTGCACCACAAACAATTGTTCATCTGGAAATTCCTCTTGAATTGGCAACTTTGCTTCTGCTTGCACATCTGCTTGTGGAAGCATTGGACAAAAGGTCGGCTACCACATTCTCCACTCCTTTCTTGTCCTTTATTTCCAAATCAAACTCTTGGAGTAGTAGTATCCACCTAATAAGCCTTGGCTTAGCATCCTGTTTAGTCATAAGATATCTCAAAGCAGAATGATCAGTGTAGACTGTAGTTTTACAACCAATCAAGTAGGATCTAAATTTATCAAAAGCAAATACCACAGCAAGCAATTCTTTTTCAGTCGTAGTGTAATTCAATTGGGCATCATTAAGCACGCGACTGGCATAGTAAATGACATGCAACACTTTGTTTTTTCTTTGGCCCAAAATGGCTCCCACCGCATAGTCACTTGCATCACACATTAGCTCAAAAGGTAAACTCCAATCTGGAGGTGCAATGGCCAAGTGCGGTGGTGAGTTTTTCTTTCAAAATTTTGAAGGCATGCATGCAATCATCATCAAATATAAAAGGAGTATCAGCTACCAAAAGCTTGCATAAAGGTTTCACAATTTTTGAAAAATCTTTTATGAACCTTCTATAAAAACCCGCATGCCCTAGGAAGCTTCTAACACCTTTCACATTTAAGGGAGGAGGAAGTTTTTCAATCACTTCAATTTTGGCTCTATCAACCTCCATCCCCCGTGATGAAATTTTGTGCCCAAGAACTATACCCTCCCTAACCATGAAATGGCATTTTTCCCAATTTAAAACGAGGTTAGTTTCTTGGTACCTTTTTTAGGACACAAGGCCAGATTATTCAAACAGTTATCAAATGAATCACCAAATACAGAAAAATCGTCCATAAATACCTCAATAAACTTCTCATTCATATCAGAAAATATAGATAGCATGCACCTTTGAAAAGTGGCGGGTGCATTGCACAACCCAAAAGGCATTCTCCTGTATGCATAGACTCCATAAGGGCAGGTGAAAGCGGTCTTCTCTTGGTCCTCCGGGTCAACCACAATCTGGTTATACCCGGAGTATCCATCCAGGAAACAATAGAAAGCATGGCCCGCCAACCTCTCTAGCATCTGATCAATGAAGGGTAATTGAAAGTGGTCTTTTCTAGTGGCCTCATTCAGTCTTCTGTAGTCAATGCATACCCTCCATCCAGACACGGTCCTGGAGGGAATAAGTTCATTCTTTTCATTCGCCACCACTGTCATCCCCCCTTTCTTTGGCACAACTTGGACCGGACTCACCCATGGACTATCGGAGATGGGATAGATAATGCCCGCATCCAACAACTTCACAATCTCCTTCCTCACAACTTCCTTCATATTCGGGTTGAGTCTTCTTTGCGGTTGCCTAACCGGCTTGAATTTTTCCTCCACACGGATTTTGTGCATGCAGAAGGAGGGGCTTATCCCTTTCAAATCGGACATAGACCATCCAATCGCAGATTTGTGCTCCCTAACCACCCTCAACGCCTTCTCTTCTTCCAATGAATTTAACCCACTCTTGATGATACTGGGAATGAAGAGTTCATCCCAAGGAAGGCATAACGGAGATGGGATGGCAATTCCTTCAACTCTAGCACCGGTGGGTCACCCTTGTCTTCAATTCTCACATCTTCCACCACTTTGTCTTCATCGAGTATTCACAACTGAGACAAGCCTCCGAGAGATTTAATCATGAGATCAACTTCTTCTGCACATATTCCTTCTTCTACATCCTCTACCATTAGAGCGACTTCTAACGAATCTTCAAACTTACCGGTGCAAACTCTTGTCGCCTAATGAATCAATGAGGTCCACTATCATGCATGTGTCCTTGTCGCTTGGGTGTTTCATCGCTTCAAACACATTAAAGGTGACCTTTTCGTCTTGTACCCAAGCACCAATTCCCCTTGATTGACATCGATCAAGGCTCTACCTGTTGCTAGGAATGGTCTCCCAAGAATCGAGAGGAGTATCCCCATCTTGACCATATCTAACACCACAAAATATCTGCTGGAAAAATGAACTTATCTACCTTCACCAACAAATCCTCCACAACACCATAGGGATATGTAATTGAGCGGTCCATGAGTTGAAGAGAAATTCCTGTTGGTTTTACCTCACCAATCCCGAGCTTCTTGAAAATGGAGAGCGGATCGACATTAATACTTGCCCCTAAATCGCACAATGCTCTCCCTATGTTCGGATGACCAATCGTGCATGGGATAGTGAAACTGCCCAGGTCCTTCATTTTTACTTGGCGACTTCCTTTGAAGTATAGCATCCGCACTCTTGATAAGCATCACTTGTCTCCTCCTTCCACCTTCTTTTGTTGGTAAGGATCTCCTTCATGAATTTTGCGTAGGAAGGCATTTCTTTGAGAGAGCTTGACAAATGGGATGTTTATTTGTAGCTTTTTAAATACATCCAGGAACTTAGAAAGCGCTGATCTTTTGTCTCTTTCTTCAACCGTTGGGGAGTACGGGATTACTGAAATATGGGGGCAGCTCCTTTGGGATTATCAACCTCTTCCAGAATCTGTCTTGGTCTTCTTCTTTGCAAATTCTTCATCAACCAGTTTCTCCCTCTGTGGTTCTTGACTTCTACATCAATAGGATTAGAGGTAGTACCTTGGGAAGTTCGGGTTCTTCATTGTTTACCTCTTCAAATTGCCCCTTGTCAATTCCAAGCATCACTTGTCTTCTCTTCCTTCTCTTTTTCTTGTGGATTTAACATTCTCCCACTTCTTGTAACAATGGCCTTACAATCTTCCCTTGGGTTCTTCTCGGTATCCCCGGGCAATTGTCCTGGAGGTCTCTCCGCCATCTGCCTTGCTAGTTGGCCCATTTGATGCTCCAAGTTCTTGATTGAGGCATTACGATTCTTTATAGTCTCTTGAGTAGCTTGCATGAACTGGCCTAGAAGGTTCTCCAATTTGCTTGAACTCTCTTGAGGAGGCTTTGCTTGAGTATTTGAACTTTGCCCTTGTCTCCAACTAAAGTTGGGATGATTGCGCCACCCGGATTGTAGGTGTTGGAGTAGGGATCATTTCTAGGCCCTTGGTTGCCCATATAGTTTACCTCTTCTTGTCCCGAGCTTCCAACCACATTGATCTCACAGTTTCCATTTGCATGGTTGCCTCCACAGAAATCACACACCGAGGCACCTTGAACTTGAACGACTTGTACTTGAGAGTTACGCGGTTGAACCGACCCGAGTTGTTTGGTAAGAATAGCCATTTGTGCCTTGAGGGCACCAATTTCATCCAGCTCTAGAACACCTCTATTGACCATTGACCGAGAACTAGGCATTTGATAGTCATTGTTAGCCATGTTCTCAATCAAGTCCTTTGCTTCTTCCGGTGTCTTCGACTCAATGTACCTCCCTGCAGCCGCTTCAATCATACTCCTTGAATTCCCTGTTGAGCCCATTAACAAAAGTTGCAACTTTGCTGCCATGTCTCTAGTTCATGATTGGGACAAGCTGTGAGTAAGGACTTGAACCTCTCCCAGGCTTCATATAGTGACTCACCATCCCCTCGTGCAAAGGCATTGATCTCCGATCTCGGTTTAATCATCCTTGACGGAGGGAAGAAGCGAGACAAAAATTTGCCGACCAAGTCGTTCCGGTGATGATGCTTCCATGAGGATGAGATTGAAGCCATGCCTTGGCTCTATCCCTCAAAGAGAAAGGGAAAAGCCTTAACCGAATGGCCTCATCGAAGCTCCATTTAACTTGATGGTGTCACACGGCTCAATGAAGGTACCAATGTGAGCATGAGGATCTTCACTCTCCAACCCTCCAAATTGGTTTTCTTGCACAAGGTGGAGAAGTGAGGCCTTGATTTGAAATTATTGCAGGCCACTGCAGGTCTCACAATCGGAGTTCCACATCTATCAACTCTAGGGGAAGTGTAGTCCCCCATTGTTCTCCTTGGTGCATTCTCTTACGCCATGGTGACAGCTGCTGCTTCGATTTGTGGTTCTTGCACACTGGGTAACTCAACTTGCTGCTCTTGTCTACTAGAAGATGCTCTTTCTCTGTTCTGTCTTGCCTTGGTTTTCTTTCGATTCCTTCTGCAGAGTCTCTCGATCTCGGGTTCGAATTGGAGTTCACCAGGTCGATTGTACCTCGCATACACTGAACAAACGGAGTAGCACAGAACAAACGGAAAAACAGCACTTGCAGAAATTCACAGAGAGATACGGAAATTAAGAACGAAAAACACAAAGAGGAAAACAGTAAAAAAAAATAAAATGCCTAAATTAGGAGTCCCCTTTGGTACTCGTGATATTGACACACCGATCCCCGACAACGGCGCCAAAAACTTGACACGGACTTCGGCAAGTGTGTCCGGTTCGTTGTAAGTAATAAAGCGGTAAGACCGGATATCGTTCTCGGGGATCGTGGACAATTACCACCATGCAAATTTGACTACTATCTAGGCGATCGAATTTTTGAGTGAAGGTTGTTCTAACATCTAACAAGCAAACAAGAAGAAAATGTTTTTGTTCTTTTTGGATTTTTTTTCAAACGATTAATTATGAAAACGAGAAAGATGAATAACAATGAGATAGGATTGCTAGGATTAGACTAAGCTAATCCTCCCTTGATTGTTATGAAATGATAACTAACACAGTTCCTACTTCACTTATGACAATCGAATCTTTTCTAATATACTCAAGCCTAATGTCTTAGGTGCATTGAGCCTAAAATCCCAAATTAAACCCTAATGTCTTAGGTGGATTAATAAGAGAAATTGCATTAAGAACAAGATTCATAAGATTGCAAGTAGCCAACACCTATGTCTAGATTCTTGGACTGCTTGGCATATAATTCATGAGCATGCTTTAACATCAACCTTTCAATTGTCTATTAAAGCAACTAATCATTCCTAAGATGATCAAGCCTAGGAAAGCATTAAGCATAGAATTATATACTCATAAAGAAGAAGGAAACTGTATTAAAATCAAGTCATTTTTACAACCAAGTTCAGATAGCAATAGTCTAACCCCAACAAAGGGGAGTTTAGCTACACATAATTGAAGATAAAACAAAAGAAATAATTACAGAGATGAACAAAGGAGAGAGCTCCATGAAAATGATGCACAGCAGCCACGGCAGCAGAGGATTTTTCTGTAGGGTTTTTTGAATGAATCTTCTTCTGTTCTGCTCAGTTCTTTTATTACTCGTGGCCGGTCACGGCCGTGACAGACATCACGGCCAGGCCGTGACGGGTTCTGTCTCTTCCAGTTCTGGCCAAACTACTCTTTCGCGAGGCGAGCACTTATTTCGCGACGCGAGCCGACTTTTGATGCCCGTGATCCCCATCACGGCCAAGCCGTGATTGCTTCTGACTTTTGGAGGTTTCTGGGTCACGGCCGTGATAGCCATCACGGCTAGGCCATGATCGTCTCTGACTTTTGCTGGTTTTGGCACAATCACTCTCTCGCGAGGCGAGCTATCAGTCGCGTCGCGAACCAATCTTTCACGCCCTTGATCTCTATCACGGCCAAGCCGTGATCGTCTCTGACTTTTGCTGGTTTTGGGTCACGGCCGTGATAGCCATCACGGCCAGGCCGTGATGATTCTCGACTTTTGGTCCCTTTCTTCTTGGGTTCAGGCCTTCTCTTCATCTCAGCTTCCTCATGGCTAAAACTTGGGCATTTAGTCAAAAATCCCTGCAAAACAACACACAATACCACCTTATCCGTTCCAAATGAAAAACTAAACAAAATCCAACTAAAATGGCCTAACTAAATGCAAATGCATGCAGAAATGTACATGGAAAATGAGGTGAAATCACACTCATCAGGAACTAAATCCCAAACTTTGTTCCTTTTAAATTGATTTAACTCCTCTTGTATTGCAATCATCCAATGTTCATCATTAATAGCATCATCAACATATTTTGGTTCTATTTGAGATACAAACGCCATGGTATTGCAAATATTCCTTAAAGAGATTCTAGTGGTTACCCCTTTGGTGATCTCACCAATGATATTGTCTAGGGGGTGATTCTTTGAAACTTGCCACTCCTTAGGAAGATTTTCTTGTTGAAGTTCTGCTTGAGGTTCTTTATTGCTCTCTTCATCTTCCTTTTCCTTGTTGCTCTCTTTTCCTTCATCAGATTTCACTTCATCCTCAAGAGTTTCTGCATCATCAAAAATGTCATTTCCCAACCTTTTGGGGTTAGACTCATCAAATGTTATGTGAACAGATTCTTCCATTGATAAAGTACGCTTATTAAATACTCTATATTCTTTGCTAGTTAATGAATAACCTAGGAAAATACCCTCATCAGCTTTGGGATAAAATTTCCCAAGATTATCCTTGCCATTATTTAGCACAAAACACTTATAACCAAAGACATGAAAATGAGAAATGTTAGGTTTTCTTCCCTTGTAAAGTTCATGTGGAGTTTTCTTCAAAATTGGCCTTATTAGAACTCTATTTAAAACATAACATGCAGTACTAACAACATCAGCCCAAAAATACTTTGGTAAATTAGAGTCACTTAACATGGTTCTAGCAATTTCTTCAAGTGACTTATTTTTCCTCTCAACTACTCCATTTTGTTGCGGAGTTCTAGGTGCAGAAAAATTGTGTTTTATACCATGTTCATCAAAAAGTTATTAAACTCCTCATTTTGGAATTCTCATCCATGGTCACTTCTAATTGAAACAATTTTCACGTCTTTCTCATTTTGAACAACCTTAGCCATTTTCTTAAAAGCTTTAAAAGCTTCATTCTTTTGTGCTAAAAAATAGGTCCAAGTAAATCTAGAGAAGTCATCAACAATTACAAGAGCATAAAGATTTCCACCAAACTAGAAGGTCCAAAAAGGTCCATGTGCAGCAATTTTAAGGGTCTACTAGTTGAAACAGTGTTTTCACTTGTTTACCCTTTTGGCATGCATCACATAAGCCTTCTTTAACAAACTTTTTATTTGGTAAACCAATTACAAGTTCTTTGGAAATCAATTTATTCAAGTGATCCATATGAATGTGAGCTATTCTTCTATGCCAAAGCCAATTTTCATCTTCTTTGGAAATTAAGCAACATGCATCATTGGAAATTAAATTGTCTAAGTCTAGCATATAGATGTTATTGATTCTATTTCCAATCAATTTTATGTTATTATCATGAATAGATTCGATCATACACAAATTTGAGTTAAAGTTTACCTTGTAGCCTTTATCACATAATTGGCTTATACTTAGTAGATTGTGTTTGAGCCCTTCCACATAGAGAACATACTCAATCTTGATTGCTAGACTTTTTCCTATTGTTCCAACCCCAAGATTTCTTCCTTTGTTGGTGTCTCCATAGGTGACGTTTCCACCTTCTTTGGGAGTGAAAGATGTAAATTTTGTGATGTATCCGGTCATGTGTTTAGAGCAACCACTATCTAAAACCAGCTTGAGCTTTTGGCCTTCAAACCACTAGTGGAAAATATACATTAGACGGTAAAGGTTTACGTCAGTTAACCAAAAACTAGACGTTAAAAAGGGGGCGGTGACAGTTTTGTAAATATCAGACTTCATTAATTCACTGTTAACGCCGATTGTTTTAAGGATCGACGTTAAAAGTGAGGCGGTGGCAGTTTTGTAAATATTAAATCACTATTTGCGTCAGTTGTTTAATGAACTGACGTTAAAAGTGTTTTATTAACATTTTTAACGTCAGTTGTTTATAAAACTGACGTTAGAAGTGTGATTTTTACTTCAGTTAAATACATAACTGACGTAAATAATCAACTCATTCCTATCATTCTTCATCTCCATGTTGTCACTCTTAACTCAGATCATCACTCCATATATAGTGCAGTTTATTTCTAATCTTTTTTTTTAAAAGTTTATTTTTAATCTTAATTAATTAGCTTGAATTAGTAAACAAATTCTTGTGCAAATTAAAATAAATAAACACTTAACATAAAACAAGTTATATATGTATAATCAAATCGTATCTCATTGAAGCGATTCATAAGTTACAATTACATGATTAAAAGATAAAAAATTTCCGCAAGATAGCACTAAAATATAAAAAAGTTTCTGCTTCAACATCATTTTCTTCTCGCCCTGTCTCGTAAACTTCGATATTGAATGCATCTCCTCCCTTACTTGAAGTCCTTGATGCTCCATCCGAAACCACAATCCAATTTGGAGCCAAAGCAGAGTGAAGGGTGCACTCGATCTGTTTCAAGAATATTCTTAGAACAGCCACTTGGTTACAAAGCTGAGGTTTTGGAGTCAGTAGTCCGATTCTCCGAAGGATGATGGTGTGTGCAATTCACATAATGCGATTTACACACCCTTATCACCCATGTAATGTGATTTACTCAAACTCAGAAGTTGTTTGACCATTAAGACAGAGACCTTTAAGTCTAGGTATAGGAAGAAAGACTAGTGATGAAGTTAATCTCCATGGCAGAGCCATATTGTGAAGCAGAAAAATTAAAGGAAGGAAGGAAGCTATTTATAGGAGTAGGGGATGAAGTTACTAGGCGTCGTAAGTTGCTAAAAAATTAAATTGATCATTAAGAGCATTAGGTTCCAAGGCACATTGGGAGTTGGCAATCATATATTATAAACGTGCAGAAAAGAAAACGCCCGAAGGAATAGGAAGAAATAGACCTTTAAGTCTAGCTAGGTATAAACTTAGTGCGCATAAAGAGGATTATAGGTTACAATGTGCATGGGTAAGTAGCACAGCAGTAATGGGTAATTTAGTATCAGAGTAGTCAAAGGAATGAATGCTTTAATTTTGCAGAAACTTATACACTTTTAACGTCAGTTGTTGAATAAAACTGACGTTAAAAGTGTTTTTAAAATAAAAAATATTTATTTTTAACGTCGGTTGTTTATACAATTGACGTTAAAAGTGTGATTTTTACTTCAGTTAAATAAATAGCTGACATAAATAATCCTATGTCCCTATATGCCCTGTTGTCACTCTTAATTAACACAGGTCTCAGAGTCATTTTGTGAAGGAATAGAAATATAGAGGAAAAGAAGAGGCAGTATTACAGACTGATACATAATAATGGTACTTTATATAGAGAATGGTTTTTACACAACACTTTAAACTTCAGTTGAATTCAACAACTGAGGTTAAAAGTATTTTTTAAAAAAATATTAATATTTAACGTCAGTTGTTTAATACAACTGACGTTAAACAATTACTTTTAACGTCAGTTGTTTAATAAAACTGACGTTAAATGTTGTTTTATTTTTTTCTTTTTGATTATAACGTTTACACCCGCGCGCCTTCCAAACTTCGCTCTGTACGTACGTCTCTTTTCTATTTTCATCACGCTCAACCCTAGATCACTCTCAACCCTCACTCTCGCTCTCACCCAGCACAGAACCCTAATCGCGAGCTCATCTCCACCGCAACCACCGCGAGGGCTTCTTCGCCACCACTGTGAGGTACACTATTAACTCTAACTCTGTCTTTCCATTCATTCTTTGCAATAACTTGACATCTCTCTTTCCCCTTCCCGCGCACTAACTCTCCTTGTCCCTCTGCTCTTAGTAACCACATCGAACGTTGGCCACCACTCGAGCGATTCCTCCCAACCACCATGCGAGCACCTATTTCTGGTGAGTATTTAGGGCACATTTTTGTATTTTTGGTTTTGAGTGTATGTTGAAACTGTAGTCTCAGTAGTTGAAACTTGAAACCGTGAGTTTGAGTTGTTTGGAATGTACGTCTCTATTTTTGGTTTTGAGTGCATGTTGCTCTGCTGGTTGATCTGTCACGGTCGTGATGCTCATCACGGCTAGGCCTTGATCAGTTCTGCCTGTGATGGCATGATCTGGTTCAGTTGGCACGTTACGGCCGTGATGGACATCACTGCCAGGCCGTGACCAGAGCTTGGCAATCTTCAAAAACTATAGTTTTCAATCTCCCGTATTGTCCTTATATTGGATATATGTTTTGTATATCTACAGGACCTATCTAGTTATGGATCGTAGTTGGATGGTTTGTAAGCGTACTGTTGTGACTCCGGCAAGTGTACCGGGTCGTCGCAAGTAATAAAAACACGGTAAGATTCTACCGAGGTCGAACACAAGGATTGGGTTACCAATTCGACTAATTTCGTAAGAAATTCAATAGGTTCAGTTAAGCGAAGAAAATTGTTGTGAGAGAGATTAAGATTGCAATTCAATTAAGAAATCGATTAAAGCTAAGGTGAATGAATTCAGAAATTTAAAAGCATCTAAGGTTTCGAATCCACCTACCCAATCATGCAAAGTACCCAAGTGATGATATTCTCCTCCCTAAATTCAATTTTAATGTCAACCGGGACCCCTAAATTCTCCTAAATCCACTTCCGTGCTCATTAGGACGTATTCGATGATTTGAGTTAATTACTTGCTAGGTCTCTTAACCCTAATCTCGAATTCTATTAATTCTTGTTCCCTATAGGTTGCATCGGTCTCCTACTCACCTCGTGCAATACTGACCGATGTTCCCAATTCAAGTTCTAAAACGCGAATCGCCGCTAGGCCTCAACACGCTTAACTAGTCGATCACGCTAGCATATAATCGACACAATGAAAACAGAATTGGAAAATCATAATTGAATTAAAGGAGAGAGAATTACATTACATGAACACTATGCCGCCATGGGTGGCTTCATCGATCCCCTAGACAAGAGGATTAGTTCCTCATGTCCGTAACAACAACGCACGTACAATCGGAATTCATCCTAAGCCTATGAATTAAAAGAAAAGAAGAGAAGAAGAAATCCCAGAATAAGGGTTACAAAAGATCTCTGCAAATTCTGATCCAAAAGGTTCTCTATTCTGTTCTGATCTGCTCTATTTATAAGGAGGCCACGCGTCACGGCCGTGATGGCCATCACGGCCAGGCCGTGACGGCTTCTGCTTCTGGCGCACTTCTGAGATTTGAACATTCGCGACGCGAAGGATGTCTCGCGACGCGAGTCTTCTTGTCACGGCCCGTGATGTCAATCACGGCCAGGCCGTGATGTTCTCTGCCTTGGGTGGAGTTTAGGTCACGGCCGTGATATACATCACGGCTAGGCCGTGATGGTCTCTGACTTGTATGGCTTTTAGGTCACGGCCGTGATATACATCACGGCTGGGCCGTGATGGTCTCTGATTCTGGTACTTTCCTGGAGTTCACACACTCGCGACGCGAAGGACGTCTCGCGACGCGAACTTTCCTGTCACGGCCCGTGATGTCAATCACGGCTAGGCCGTGATGGTCTCTGTCTTCCCAGATCTTCAAATTATAGCGGGGCGAGCCTCCTCTCGCGGGGCGAGAATCCCCAGAATGGCAATCTCCACTATTTGTTGACTTTCCTTAATTCTTAGAGCCTCACTTATGGACCTGAAAACAACACAAGCAACCACAAGCGTAATTCTCTCCAAAATAACCTAAAAACTACACAAAAGACGCAAAACGAGTCAACGTCCAACTTAGGAACAAAACAAGGCAAATTTGGGCGAAAACGAGAGTAAACTCGAATAAATTGGCACATAAACCCTAGTTTATCTAGTCTTAAAACTAGATAAGCCAGAGGCTTATCAAAATACCCCAAACTTAAACCTTGCTTGTCCCCAAGCAAGCTTAAAACTCAAAAACGACTCAAGACTTGGCAAGCCTAAAGATCTAATCAATTTCGCACAAATTTCATGCGACTTTACAAAACAGTTTTTCTTCTTTGATTCCCCCCTTTTTTTCATCAATGTAGTCCCCACATTCATCCACTTTAAACAATTGAGAAATTATCATTCATGCCATCATTACTCTAAGTTGAGGCTCAAAGATACACACAAAGGAAGATCACCTATTTCAAACAATTGCCTTCCTCACAAGGGCATTTAGTATTTCACTCGTTCGCTCAAGTTTGTCTAGGCTTTCAACTTTTTCACTCAATTTCACTTATCAAGAGCACTTCCCATGAATTTGATTTTCATCTCAAACATAGTTCCCACGAAAACATGCATGCAACATCAAAAGGTCTTTTAAAGGTTGTAATGGGGCCTGGCTGAGGGTAGGATAATCAAGGATATTTAGGTTTAAGTCCCTAGGAACTAAGAGGGCATGAGAATTAAACACATTTTTCCACTCAAATTCCTTTCTTTCCATTTTTCATTTGGGCTCGGGTGACTACAACCTTTTCCTTGATATTATTTTTGTTTTGCCCCTTTTCTTTTGGCAATTTTTTTTTTGTTTTCTTCTTTTCTTTTCTTTTTCTTTTTGCCTTGGGTCAACCTTTATTTTCTTTTTCTCATCCCAATATGACACACACCTTGTAGCCACCCCAAACTTAGTTTCTCACAACCTTTCTCTTGCTCATTTCCATGCTCTCCTAATCCTAAGATTGGGTCAACATGGTTTTTCAGATTTTGGCTCGTAATGTAGGGTCATCAAGAAACAATAGGTCAATTTGGGCTCAATTTGGCTAACTAGGGAACATGCATTAGGGATGGTTCATTTCAGGCCAAGTAGTTAATTCAAAGAAAATTGCCTAAATCATTTGATGCAACACATAATCATGCAAACCATATAGAGATTCAAGCAAATTCGGGAAAGTGCAACTTAACAGTGATTCTCACATTCAAAAAAAACAGAGTTGGAGGCTCAAATTCCTCACCTGGACATTTTGCAAATTGTTTGACCGAGATACGATTCCTAGTGTGTGCACCTCCTCACCCCAAACTTATCATAAATCAAGTAATCATAATAAATCTCAAAGTTCAATTTTCAATTTTTTAAGTGGGGATCAACTTTTATATTTTCAGACCCTAGGGGGAAATCATCAATGATCAAGTAATTCATGCAATCAATCATGCTCAATTCAATTAACATCCAACAAGCTTGCCGACACGACATTCATACAACAACTCTTGATCTTCTCAAATTATTCAAGAGTGACAACAAAAACAAAACACACACAAAAACAAAAACAAAAATAAGAGTGAGGAAAGGAGAGGGTACCTAGCTTGGGTTGCCTCCCAAGTAGCGCTTGTTTAACGTCCCGAGCCTGACTCAAGTCGCCCCTAAGGGTTAATCCGGAGGAAGATCCTGCTTGCCATTCCATTCCTTGGCCTGTTCTTTGTAGGTTTGTGCACTTTTATATACTCGCAAGCTGTTCCCGGACAGCTCATTCAAGTCCAGCATCCTTCTATAATCTGCACGCACTCTCCACTCCGCGATGGTCTTTTTTTTGGATCAACTTGTTGTCTTTCTTGACCACCACGGTTGTACTACCTTTCACCCTTGGTGCTTTACCCTTCTTTTTCATTCCCTTGCTGCTGAGTTCTTTCCTTGCACATTCTTCCCTTGGGAGACTCGGTATGGGTTCCATGTCTCGTAGCCACTCAAGGTAGACTTCATCCCCCGAAGGGCCTTTTTCCTCACTGTCTTCCTCATGAGATTCCACCGATCCTGTGGCACGTGAAGGATCATGGTCTTTTCGAGTTACCTTTACCTTTTCAGTTGGGTCCACCACATCCACTCGACACAGTGACTTCTCTTAGGGTGCTTAATTGCTTCAAAGACATTGAAGACCACCTCATCATCATTTACCCTTAAAGTGAGTTTCCCTCTCCGCACATCTATCAAGGCACCCCCGGTGGCCAAGAAGGGCCTACCCAATATGAGAGGGATCTCAGCGTCTTCATCCATATCGAGCACCACAAAGTCCACTGGGAATATGAACTTGTCAACTTTCACGAGCAAGTCTTCAACTACTCCATAGGGATATTTGATAGAACGATCGGCCGGTTGGAGTGACATTCGCGTATCCTTTACTTCTTTTATCCCTAGCCTCTTCATCATCGAGAGGTGCAACAAGTTCAAGCTTGCCCCTAGATCACATAATGCCTTTCCGAAGGTAATTCCCCCAATGGTGCATGGTATCGAGAAGGAACCGGGATCCTTCAACTTCGGAGGCAGTTTCCGTTGAAGAATGGCACTACACTCCTCGGTCAAAGCAACCGTTTCTTCATCCACAATCCTCCGCTTCTTAGTGAGAAGTTCCTTCATAAACCGAGCATATGATGGCATTTGTTCCAAGGCTTCCGCAAATGGAATGTTAATCTGAAGTTTTCGGAAGACATCAAGGAACTTATTGAATTGCTTATCCTGTTGAGGCTTCTTCAATCTTTCCGGATACGGAACCTTCATGTAGGGCGGGAGGTCTTGGGGTTCAACCCACTTCTTCCTTCGGAACTCTTCATCCACAAGTTTCAGCCTTCCCCCTTGCTCCGGTCCCTTGTCACTTGCCAACCCTTCTTTTTCAGTTTGCTCTTCCTCAACATGAGGTTGTTCTGGGCCCTTGTCATCCTGAGAACTAGTGGTACCCCTGCTAGGTCCTAACACCCTTCCGCTTCTAGTAGATATGACATTGCATTGTCCCTTGGGGTTGTTCTCGGTGTCACCTGGAAGAGTGCCCTGACAGACTCATTCAATTGCTTCTCGAGATGTGCTATTTGTGTCTCGAGATTCTGAATTGCTGAACCTGTATGAGTGGCCAACTTGTCAATGGCAGTGTTCGTGTTAATTGACAATTTCTCCACTGCTGCACTCATTTTCTCAAAAGCCAACTCCCACGGTTGTCTTCCACTATCTGTTATTTGCACCTGATTAGTCCCAGGAGGACCCTGCTGAGTATTGCGTCCTGAATTCCAATGTTCGGTCTCGGAGACCTGTTGAGGTTGTTGCCAATTCTGTTGAGGGTGTTGTTGACCGGCTAGACCACCATTAACATCACTCCAAGCAAATCCCGGATGGTCTCTTCTCATGTAGCCCCTATTCTCGATTCTCGATTGTTCCTCCGATAATTGTTCTGGGGTACAGTGTCATAGAAGTTGTGGCAAGAGTCCACATGTTCTTGAGGGAAATTTAGCGGGCAATTCTGAGTGTCATGATTTCCATTGCAATTTGCACAACCTGGAGGCATTCCCTCGTGTATAGCATTAACCCTCTTGTTCCCGAGACAAAGCCTCATTTTGCATCTTCAAAAGTCTGTTTTGCTCTAAAATGGCTTCCATTGTCCCGAACTCGATTCCACTCGAGGTCTCCCTACCACGGTTGTAATCATTATATGACATCTTCTCTAACAAGTGCCCATCCGTCCTCAGCCGATAAATATACAAAAGAACCGCCACTGCGGCATCACGATTCATCCGATAGCGTCCTCTCAACCCATTAAAGAAATGTTGCACTTTGGAAATCGGGTCAAAGAACGCAGAGGGACATCTTCTCAACAAACCATTGTACCTCTCCCATGCTTCATTGTATGTTTCATCCTCCGTTTGCCTGAATGAAGTGACGGCTATTCTTGCTTGTGCCGCCTTCTGAGGAGGAAAGTATTTTGTTAGGAACTTCGTGCCATTTGCTCCCAAGTTACGATCTTGTTCCTATCCAAGTTGTCAACCCAATCGCGAGCGACATCCCTAAGAGAGAGAGGGAAAAGTCGCAGCGAAACTCATCCCTGTGAGACTCCTCTTGTCTTCTCGTAAGTCACACGCCTCAAGGAAGCGAGTGATGTGTCTATGCGGGTCTTGCTTTCCACTCCCATCAAACCGATTCTCCTGAGCTGGAATGTGACACATGCTTCAACTCTGAAGGAGTCTGTGTTCAAGTTGCCTCTCACAATAGAAGAGTCACAATCCACCAAGCTTGGTAGATCGTACTCAAAGAGAGGCTTGTAACGAGGAGGAGGAGGAGGATTTTCTTCAGCCATGCCCTCTATTTTAATTGCTTCCAACCTCTTCCTTTCTCTGGCCTCTTTTCTTAATTGCCTCTCGGTCCTGGTGATCTCTGAATCGAATAGCACGTCCTCTTGTAGAAGAGTACCTCGCATACAAAAACAGGCAAAGACCAAGTGGAATCAAAGAAACAGAGAAAAATAATGGCAATTAAATAAAAGAAAATAAGACTAAAAGTCAGCTTAACCAAACAGCCGAATTTCCTAAAAATTAGGAAAATTGGTTGTGCCAATCCCCGGCAACGGCGCCAAAAACTTGTTGTGACTCCGGCAAGTGTACCGGGTCGTCGCAAGTAATAAAAACACGGTAAGATTCTACCGAGGTCGAACACAAGGATTGGGTTACCAATTCGACTAATTTCGTAAGAAATTCAATAGGTTCAGTTAAGCGAAGAAAATTGTTGTGAGAGAGATTAAGATTGCAATTCAATTAAGAAATCGATTAAAGCTAAGGTGAATGAATTCAGAAATTTAAAAGCATCTAAGGTTTCGAATCCACCTACCCAATCATGCAAAGTACCCAAGTGATGATATTCTCCTCCCTAAATTCAATTTTAATGTCAACCGGGACCCCTAAATTCTCCTAAATCCACTTCCGTGCTCATTAGGACGTATTCGATGATTTGAGTTAATTACTTGCTAGGTCTCTTAACCCTAATCTCGAATTCTATTAATTCTTGTTCCCTATAGGTTGCATCGGTCTCCTACTCACTCTCGTGCAATACTCGACCGATGTTCCCAATTCAAGTTCTAAAACGCGAATCGCCGCTAGGCCTCAACACGCTTAACTAGTCGATCACGCTAGCATATAATCGACACAATGAAAACAGAATTGGAAAATCATAATTGAATTAAAGGAGAGAGAATTACATTACATGAACACTATGCCGCCATGGGTGGCTTCATCGATCCCCTAGACAAGAGGATTAGTTCCTCATGTCCGTAACAACAACGCACGTACAATCGGAATTCATCCTAAGCCTATGAATTAAAAGAAAAGAAGAGAAGAAGAAATCCCAGAATAAGGGTTACAAAAGATCTCTGCAAATTCTGATCCAAAAAGTTCTCTATTCTGTTCGACCGCTCTATTTATAAGGAGGCCACGCGTCACGGCCAGTGATGGCCATCACGGCCGGCCGTGACGGCTTCCGCTTCGGCGCACTTCGAGATTTGAACATTCGCGACGAAGGATGTCTCGCGACGCGAGTCTTCGTGTCACGGCCCGTGATGTCAATCACGGCCAGGCCGTGATGTTCTCTGCCTTGTGTGGATGTTAGGTCACGGCCAGTGATATACATCACGGCTAGGCCGTGATGGTCTCCCGACTTGTATGGCTTTTAGGTCACGGCCGTGATATACATCACTACCGGGCCGTGATGGTCTCTGATTCTGGTACTTTCCTGGAGTTCACACACTCGCGACGCGAAGGACGTCTCGCGACGCGAACTTTCCTGTCACGGCCCGTGATGTCAATCACGGCTAGGCCGTGATGGTCTCTGTCTTCCCAGATCTTCAAATTATAGCGGGCGAGCCTCCCTCTCGGGGCGAGAATCCCTGAATGGCAATCTCCACTATTTGTTGACTTTCCTTAATTCTTAGAGCCTCACTTATGGACCTGAAAACAACACAAGCAACCACAAGCGTAATTCTCTCCAAAATAACCTAAAAACTACACAAAAGACGCAAAACGAGTCAACGTCCAACTTAGGAACAAAACAAGGCAAATTTGGGCGAAAACGAGAGTAAACTCGAATAAATTGGCACATAAACCCTAGTTTATCTAGTCTTAAAACTAGATAAGCCAGAGGCTTATCACGTACTAGTGCTGAGTATTTGAAGGGGGTGGGAGAATTTATAGAATTTGCTCAAAGGAATGTTCCTAATAGTAATAGAATGTTCTGTTGTCCTTGTGTCAAGTGTTTGAATACGAGGAAATGTACGGTGAAGGATATACGTACTCATTTGATTTGTGAAGGGATTTGCTTGAGTTATACAAGATGGATATGGCATGGTGATGTGTTGTTGAGTAGTACGGCGAGTGTCTCCCAACGTGAGGACGTTGACGTAGATATGGAGGATGATCGAGTAGAGGACATGATCCGTGATATTGGACAAGAATCTTTTCATCCAGCTCATGTGTATGATAGGTTGTGCGGTGATGCGGATAAGCCTTTATATCTAGGGTGTACTACTCATACACGGTTGTCGGCGGTGCTAAAATTGGTTTGTGTGAAGGCGAGAAATGGTTGGACCGATAAAAGCTTCACGGAATTGCTTGAAGTGTTGAAAGACTTGCTTCCGGAGGACAACACATTGCCTGACCGTAACTATGAGGCCAAGAAGGTATTGTGTCCTATGGGTATGGAGTATAAGAAGATACACGCATGCCCCAATGATTGCATATTGTACACCGGTGTTCATGAAGACAATCACGATTGCCCCAAATGTGGGTTATCACGATACAAAGTGAAGGGTGGTGATGATGATGATGATCTTGATGATGTGAGAAAAAAGGGTCCTCTTGCGAAGGTGTTGTGGTATCTTCCAATAATTCCAAGGTTCAAGCGATTGTTTGCCAATGCGAAAGATGCGAAGAATCTTAGATGGCATAATGATGAGAGGAAACGTGATGGAAAGGTTCGTCATCCTGCTGATTCTATTCAATGGAAGAATATCGATACTATGTTTCCGGATTTCGACGATGAGCCAAGAAACCTAAGGCTTGGACTTGCTACGGATGGAATGAATCCTTATGGTAACAGGAGTAGTATTCATAGTTCATGGCCTGTTCTGTTGGTAATTTACAACATGTCCCCTTGGTTGTGCATGAAGCGCAAATACATGATGTTGTCTATGATGATTTCGGGCCCAAAGCAACCAGGAAATGACTTAGATGTTTATCTAGG
Source organism: Sophora flavescens (assembly GCA_030762895.1). Classification (NCBI taxonomy): domain Eukaryota; kingdom Viridiplantae; phylum Streptophyta; class Magnoliopsida; order Fabales; family Fabaceae; genus Sophora; species Sophora flavescens. Next base: position 131,281,219 of record CM061066.1, read on the forward strand.
TCCCTTGATTGAAGACTTGAAAACGCTGTGGGTGGAAGGTGTTGATGTAGTTGATGGGTATTCTCATGAGACTTTCAAGCTTCGTGCCATGTTTTTTGCACCATCAACGACTTTCCAGCGTACCGTAACTTGTCCGGGTACAGTGTCAAGGGGCATAAAGCATGCCCTATATGTGAAGAAGGCACATGCTACACTCAGTTGCATCATGGAAAGAAGACGGTTTACCTTGGGCATCGGAGATTTCTTAGACGTGATCACCCATATCGTAAGATGAAAAAAGCTTTTAATGGATGCCAAGAGACAGAAGAAGCGCCGGCGGCCTTAATTGGAGAACAGGTTTATCAGAGGGTAAAGGACATCGATGTTATGTTCGGCAAGTCCAAAAAGAAAGGTAAAGCTGCTGAGAAAAACATATGGAAGAAGAGGTCGATATTCTTTGATCTTCCATCTGGCGCAAGCTTGATGTCGACATCGCATTGATGTGATGCATGTGGAGAAAAATGTGTGTGATAGTGTGATCGGGGACGCTTCTCAACATTCAGGGCAAGACAAAGGATGGTGTGAATGCTCGTCTCGACCTCGTTGCTATGGGTATACGAGAGCAGTTAGCTCCAGTTGTTGAGGATGGTAAGCGGACTTATTTGCCGCCAAAGATGTCATACTTTGTCAAAAAAAAAGAGACAAAGTTTCTGCGGGTGTCTTCAGTGGCATCAAAGTTCCACATGGTTACTCTTCAAATATGAAGAGGCTTGTCTCTAGTGATCTTAAATTGGTTGGCTTGAAGTCTCATGATTGTCACATCTTGATGCAACAACTTCGCCCGTTGCTATTCTTGGTATTGCTACAAAAAATGTGAGACATGCCATTACTCGGTTGTGCTCATTCTTCAATTCTATATGTAGCAAAGTCGTTGACCCCCGTATGTTGGATGACTTGGAAGTTGAGGCTGCTACAATCTTGTGCCAATTGGAGATGTATTTTCCTCCTTCCTTTTTCGACATAATGGTTCACTTAATTGTTCATTTGGTGAGGGAGATTAGATTATGTGGGCCGGTTTTTCTAAGATGGATGTACCCAGTTGAGCGCTACATGAAGATCTTGAAAGGGTACGTGAAGAATCCTCATCGTCCAGAAGCATCTATTGTTCAAAGGTATGTTGCAGAAGAAGCTATTGAGTTTTGTTCGGACTACCTTCATAACACGGATCCTATAGGGGTTCCTAAGCCTCGGCATGATGAGATCAGATGTCAAGGTAAGGGTACACATGGCTTAAGAATTAATAGGAAGGATCGGGAGGAAGTGCTTCAAGCACATTTGTATGTATTGAACAACATCGAATGCGTTCAGCCTTTCTTATTTGAACATAAAAGAAAAGTCAATCAAGAAAACCCTCGAATGAGCGAAAGGTGGTTGTTGAACAAGTATAACAAGACTTTCTTACCATGGTTCAAGGAAGAAATGCTTAAGGATGGTAGTACTGCTTCTGATGACGTAAAATGGCTAGCACGTGGGCCTAACTTCAACGTCATATGTTGGAGCGGATACGACATAAATAACTTTTCCTTTTATACAAAGGAACAAGATAACAAGAGTACCATGCAAAATAGTGGGGTTATGATCGTGGCCGAAGCAATGCACTTCTCTAGTGCAAAGGACACAAAACCCGTTATAAAGACCGAGACCTTACTTTGGATATATTGAAGATATTTGGGTGCCCGATTACACTAAGCTTACAGTGCCGGTATTTAAATGTAAGTGGGTTGATAGTAACGGTGGTGTACAAACCGACGAATTGGGGTTCACATTGGTAGACCTCAACAAGTTAGGTCATATAAATGAGCCTTTCATAATGGCTTCCCAAGCAAAACAAGTGTTCTACATCACTGATCCTTCTAACAAAAGGTTGTCTGTGGTTCTCCAAGGAAAAAGCATGTATAATGGTAGTGATGAAAATGAAGATTCAAATCTTGATATTCCTGAGACTCCTTCTTTTTCAACAAACATGCCTACTATAATCGAGGAGACACAGGTGGACGATGTACATGCCACTCGTGATGATCATCACGAAGGGATATTGATATAGGTAGTTTAAACTTAGTATACATTTATTTTTATTTATGTATTTATTTTGAGTTATAACCTATGTTAATAAATATATATTGTTTCTGAATACATATATATGGATCATTATTCCATTTTTCCTTTGCAATTCTGTAATGTGTGTGATATTCTGTGTTACTGGGATATTTACTGAATGCAGGGATGGCTGAGGGGAGTGATATTTTAAAAATGAATTTAAAAAAAAATACTATTAACGTCAGTTTTATCATACAACTGACGTTAATAGTATTTTATAAAATATACAGTACACTATTAACGTCAGTTGTTTATTACAACTGACGTTAAAATTAAGACCTTTAACGTCAGTTCTTGATAACAATTGACGTTAGTTTTAACAAAATTAACGTTAGTTTTTTTAAAGAACTGACGTTAATTTTGACAAAATTAACGTCAGTTGTGTTAAAGAACCGACGTTAATAGTGTTATATTTAACGTCAGTTCTCAACTGACGTTAAAAGTTTAACTTTTAACGTCAGCTGTATTTACGTCAGTCAGTATTCTGACGTAAAAAATCAATTTTAACTGACGTAAAAAGCACTTATTGCACTAGTGAACACACCTACAAAACATTTTTTTTATACTTTTCCTTTAGGTACCTAAATCTGGTTGGGTCCTTTGGTGTTAGTAGCAACATAAGTTCCTTTTGGAACCCAAATTTGTTTAATGCCAACATATATATTCTTTCTAAGTCTACAAGTAGCAGCTATATAACCTTTCTTTAGACAATAATAGCATTTAACAAAAGGACTAGTTGAGGAAATAAGCGCAACAAAAAGCTTCTTAAAAGATTTTTCATGTACCATTGGCTTATATCCAATTCCAGCTTTGTCATACACACCCTTTTGCTGTCCTAATATGGCATTCAAGTTATCTCTACCCAAAGTAAACTTAGATAGAGTTGTATTCAGTTTTTCAACTTCCTTTTCTGGTGTAGTGCATTTGGTGTAAATTGAACTAGATGCAAGTAATTATGAATTTTTAGCTTCTAGTTCTTTAAGCTTTATTTGTAAAGATGCATAGTCACTACATTGTTTTGCGATGATCTTCCTAGAAGATATAAGTTGTTTACCAATTTTAACATATTCTTCATGCAATTCATCAAAAGCATCTTGTAACTCATCATAGGTAGGAGAAGAATCATTTACCTCGGTTTCACTTTCACTTTGTTGATTTGCCATGAGACATAGGTTGGCTTCTTCATTTTCAAATTCACTACTAGTGGAATCCAGATCATTTTCTTCCCAAGCTATGTATGCTCTTCTAGGCTTTCTTCCTTTCTTCTCTTTGTTGTCATTCTTCTCATACTTTTCTTTCTTTTGTAGCTTTGGACATTCATTTTTGTAGTGTCCAAGCTTTCCACATTCAAAGCATTTGATTGTTGAGGAAGAGCTTTCACCTTTGTTCGTGTTCTTTTTGGTAGGAAAACTGAATTGCTTCTTGTTTCTATTCTTTTTTATGAATCTTCTAATTTTCCTCACAAGCAATCTCATGTCTTCTTCTTCGGATTCTTTACTTTCATCAAGGTGTTCATCTTCATCACTTTCTATTGATTCTTTGGAGATATGAGCCTTGAGTGAGAGTCCTTTCTTCCTTTTCTCCTTATCTTCATGACTTTTCAATCTATTGAGTTCCAATTCGTGTTCTTTCAACTTGCCAAATAAAGTAGCAATCTGCATGGTGTCTAGATCTTTTGCTTCAGCAATTGCAGTAATTTTTGGCTACCATTCACGACTCAAACATCTCATTATCTTGTTAATCTTTTTTCTCATCTGTGATTGTATGTCCGAGTCCTTCTAGCTGGTTCACAATGTGTGTAAACCTCTTTTGCAGTTCATCTATCTCCTCACCATTCTTCACGTGAAAGAGTTCATATTCATGAACTAGTGCATTCATTCTTGCTCTTTCACATCATTTGTAGCCAACTCTTGAAGCTATTAAGATTTGTAACAAGAGTTTTAGCTCTGATGCCAATTGTTTGTAGTGACTACGATCTCAAGAGGGGGGGGGTGAATTGAGATATTGAAAACTTTTTCAACAATTTAAAGCAAAACAGAGTTTTCTTAAAGAAAATTGGTTTTCACTCAATTTTAATTCCCAAGAATCAGGTTATGTAACAAGTAATGATGTTAAGAAGAATTATAAGAAGTAACAACAAGTTTAACATAGACTGTACATCAAAGATTCAAGTTAACAAGCATTCTTAAAACTCATTCACAACACACAAGTGCATATAACAAGTATATAGAGTTTAGATATGAGAAGAACACGCAAACCGATTTATCCTGGTTACCTCCTCTGGTAAGCCTACATCCAGTCCCACACCTCTGTGGTTTTCTCCACTATAATCAGCAATTACAAAATTCCAATTACAGCAACACAAGGATAACCTCCTTGCTCAAGAATTCACCAAAAAGCACACTTATTTTTCTATACCCAAGGATCCCTTCTATCCTTGTTTAACCCTAAGAGATACCCTCTCTTAATCATACTAATTCACAGAAAGAATTGAGTAGAAGAAAGACTCTAAAAGTCTGATTATACAAATTGAAGTTCTAAGTAATATCACATTTTTCTCTCAAAGATGAAGCACTTTTGGAAGCTTTTGAATCTTTCGTATTTTCACTTTCAGAATGAGTAAGGTTAGTAAAAAGTGTTCCTTTGATCCCTCTTTATATAGAAAACAAGTTATAGTCGTTGGGATCGATTAAAACAGATTTGGATATGATTTAACAAAATCTGTTTTCTTGATTCTTGTTCTTTAAATAAGATTTTGTTGGTTCTTGTAGAATTTGCGTCCTTCTTGAAAATAACCGTTTCCATCTGAAAGAATATCCGAGTCTAAGAAAAAATAGTCGCGTCCATTTGCCACGTCAGTAGATGGGAGTACTAACACAAGGTAATTAGACGTGCTCCAACTGGTAGACGACCTTCATATGCCATGTCAGTGGACGGAGCTTCTCATTAAGATCTTAGTAAGTCCAAAGAGCGTAACCTTAGTAGACGAACTCCATATGCCACTTTTAGTAGACGAGCGCTTCCTGTTATTTCAGTAGACGAGTGCTTCTTGTCACTTCAGTAGACGAGCTCTTCTTGTTACTTTAGTAGACGAGCTCCATGTGCCACATCAGCAGACGAGCTCCATTTGGTATATGAGCTCCATATGGTAGACGAGCTCTATATGATACTTTAGTAGACGCGTGCTTCTGTTACTTTAGTAGACACCAGCTTTTTAGTAGTTCATTGGATGTTAGCTTTTTATCGCTTCATTGGACGTCTGCTTTTTATCCCTTCATTGGACGTCTGCTTGTTTCACTTTGTTGGTCGTCTGCCTGTTTCACTCTATTGGATGTCTGCTTTTTATCCCTTTGTTGGACGTCTGCTTGTTTCACTATGTTGGACGTCTGCTTGTTTCACTTTGTTGGACGAGCGCTTATATTATCCCAGTGTTGGACGAGCGCTTATATTATCCTTTGTAAAAATTAGTTTCTCCTTAAATTTAAGTGCTTCATCTAAGAAATCAAATGTGCTATTTTTACAATAGCATCTAAAGTATAAGATCTTCATTGCTTGATGCTTTAGTCCTTGTCCATTGCTTTGTGTTCCTGGTCTTCCATCCTTTAATCCTTGATTTATCTTTTTCATGAGTGATCTTGCATGCAACTTAACACGTAATAAGTACATAGTCAAAATCAAAAATCTTATGCAAAATACACTTTGTTTGTCATACATCAAAACATGAATGAGGACTTAGTCTTACAAACAACACATCCAAACAACCAATCAAAACAAGCAAAACAAACACCTAATCCTCTATGCTAGGTCATGGCCTTCCTAGGTTTTAGTGGCTCAAAACTTCTAAACTTGCTTAAGTCATTGGATTAATGATCCTAAGTGCTTAAGTCATTGAAACACATGATTAAACATCAAAGTTTGAATCAAAAACATCCTAACCCTCACAAACATGAATTCGGCCAACACAAGGACATAGGGTTAGGGTTTTCATTTTTGACAAACCAACTTAGATTTAAGATAAACATTTATTAACTAGATGATTACATGATCAATTTGATAAAACTTAACAAAATCATTCAAGTTCCTCACTAGTGAATTTCGGCCAAGACATGAAAGACATGGTTAGAAATTTCAACTTGATAAAGGAACTTGGATTTAGCAAGTACATACCCTAGAAGCATTAGATCTATGATCATTTTCAAGTAGAAAACAACAAAGTTCCTTCACCTCTCACTATAGGTTTCGGCCATGCTCAAAAAAATGAGGAGGAATATTTTGTTTGCAACAATATCTTGGATTATGATAGTAGGGATGATTATAAGCACATAGAAATTGGTTTCACAATTTTAGGGGTTTTCTATGATTTATGGTGATTTTTCAAAGTTCTAGATCTAGAAACTTAAAAGTGGTGAACATAGATGAAATAGACTTTGAATCATGAAACTTATTGAAGAACATAGACATGATTAGAGAAGGATAATAGGATTCACCTCTTGAAGATCAAAAACAAGTGAAGATCCAAGGACTTGCTTCACAAAATCAAGCTATGTAACTTAGGAGTTTTAATGGAAAATGGCAAAGTTGATGAAGAAGATGAAGATGGTCTTTTATAGAAGTGAAATGGGCTCACTTGGGAGGGTTTGATCGTGGTTTTCAAGGGCATAAGGGTCCAAACTTAAATTTTTAGGGACAAAGGAGTAATCTTACAAAATGGCACATTTGTGATAAAATCCAACATTAATAACAAAATGGTAATTTCCAAAAAAACCATCATGACAAACATGTGGTGAGGAGTGGTTGGTGATGTGGCTGATTTGTGTCCACAATTTGTAGGGACAAACTTGACATTTCAATGAAAGTTCAAGGGTAAAATCGTCCAATGGTAAAATAGTCTTTATACTATTTTAAAGAAATATCTAGATTTTTATTTGAAAACAATCATCACATGAGTGAGTCATCCATATGACTCACCACCCTAGGTGGCAAGTTATCTCAGCATCCGATGTCGGGTTTTGTCTCTCGCAAATCTGTTTTCGACTAAAGTCGATTACCCGATTTAGGGTTTTACGCCCGAATCAAGTATAATAACCTATTTATTTTGAAAATTTTCAAAATAACCTATATCGTTGTAAATGAGATATAAAATCTATTCATTTCGTTCTCGGGTCAAAATTTGGTTTTCTGATCAGTAAAATCTTATTGTCAGTAAAAATGCAGACCGGGTTCCGTCTGAATTTTCAACCAAAAATTTTACCGTATACTTATAAAAATAAGTATGATATGAATATGACTTTGATTTTCCCAAAATCATTTTCTAAGTTTCAGACGTTTATTTATATTTATACCGACGTTACACATCAGAAAATAGGGGTGTTACGTAGCACACCTTCAGGCCAATGACTAACCAACCAACCTGAATTCGCTATATATTATGGGTTGGAAAGTCTTCTCTCATCAATTTGACAGAGAAGTTTGCACAAATGATGTTTGATAAAAGCACTAGTCTTCTCTCATCGGTTCCATTGTGACGCAATCAAGTTTACACATATGGTGTTTGATAAAATGACTATTTTTTGAACTATTTCTTCTTGTTTAGCTATCAAGATTCTTACATAGAATGTTCCTTTTAATTTACCACTGCTGAAACCACTTTGATAACTGTTCTTGCTCCATTTCCATGTTCAGAAATCATAGGCAACTGGTGATGGGTACTACCATGACCGTTGACCACGTTGTCAAACTTGTTGCAACTTTTTAGTCACACCCCTCTGTTTCAAAGTTTTGTCCTTCGCTTCGATGCCTACATATGAACCCAAAGAACAGAAGAATAGGGAATTGCATTGGATCTCATTAACTAAAAAAAAAATATTTGAAGCAGACTTCAACATATCAGGACTTTTGGCAATTGCAACATTTCTCGTTCGTGCAGAAACTTCCTCTAAAACTTTACTTAAAGATCAAGAACTCAGCTTACCAAAATCTATAATAGGGGAGGCTTAGGTGCGATGGTGGCTCATGGATGTCGAGCGGTGCTCATAGAGGAGGTGATGATGACGGCGACTTGCAGTGGTGATGAGGGGAACCCCTGTAGTTGATATTCGAAATGGGTCATGTTGGGGCTCGACAACTAGGATTTGTTTGATTAAGAGTGTGTTCGAAAAAACGGGAAAAAAAGATTATGTTAGATAATCTGTTTTCAAATAATCGATTATTGCGATAATCGAGTATAATCAGAATCTGTTTTTGTTTAGGTATGTTTGCTGAAAAGCGATTTTAAGATAATCTATTTCGTTTGTGTGGTGTGAAAAAAATCACTTTTACATAGTAATTTACGGAAAAAAAAAAGATCTAAAGCTATTTGTTTATATTTATAATAATTTCGTGATTTTCTAAATATTAAAACTTGTTGATTTTTTTTAATATTTTTCATCAATTTTTTTATATTATAAAAAATTGAATGAAACTTGTAATTTTTTTTTTATGATTATGAAAATATGTGAAGCACTTTAACAGAGGAGCACCTAACACGTAAAAAAAATTCGACTGAAACACAATATGCAATGTGGTCACCGCATCTCATAGGTAGTGTAACATTGCAATAGTGCCATTGGTTTTGGATGAAGTATCGTTAATGCAACATATGATAGAAAAAGTTAGCATCTCACGTGAGTGGAAAAGTTGGGGGTAAGTTGGGGAAAAGAGTTATGAGATGAAAAACAATCTAAGAGTGTATTTGGAAAAACTGGAAGAAAAAAAAAGATTATGTTGATAATCAATTTTTATATAATCGATTATTGTGAAAATTAATTATAATCAAAATCTGTTTTTGTTTGGATATATTTACTGAAAAAGTGATTATAAGATAATCTATTTTGTTTGGACGCTACAAAAAGTAGCATTTTCTTCACAAAATAGTACAAAAACAGCTTTTTCTTCAAAAACATCTAGATTATTTTTCAAAACAACCCAACCCACAAGATGCTAAGAAAATAGCTTTTTCTTGAAAAAAGACTTTTTTTAAAAATTAATCAGGTAACAAAACATACAGATTATTTACAAAACAGCTTTTTAGGAGAAAAAAAGCTGAAACCCAAATAATTAATCTTTCCCAAACATATACTAAGGGAAAGTATCTAACAGTCCTAGTTATTAGATAGCATGAAAAAAGTTTTTTATACAAAAAAAAAAGGTTTTCTTAAAATTTAAACCGAAAGCCAAACAAAACGGATTATTTTAGAAACTATTTTTTATCTCCAAAACTGCTGAAACTCACATAATCCAGCATTCCCAAACAAGCAATAAGCCGCTTCCAAGGGTGTTGGGGGGAAGGAAAGGCAAAGCCAAGACAGTGACATGAAGATTCAGCGTGGGAAAGAGAAAGGGTTGGGGGAATCAAAATTGAGACTTCCTAGCGGTGTTAACACTATGAATTAATTAGCGCTGAGGTGTAAGAAATTTCCACGTGTCATATTAAGATATGGGAATCGCATCACAAGTATGTATGCTACTGTATATAAGTTTTGTCCTTATTTTAATGATAATTTGTTACCATGTATATATTGTGAATGAAAATATTTTTTTTTATGAAGTATCCACCGTAATAAACAGTGACTAATCTTTTTTGGGAGACTTGGATGACATTTAGTACTTGTTTGGGAATGCTGGATTACGTGAGTTTCAGCTGTTTTGGAGATAAAAAACAGTTTCTAAAATAATCAGTTTTGTTTGGCTTCCAGCTTAAGTTTTAAGAAAAGCAATTTTTTTTTGTATAAAAAAGCTTTTTTCATGCTATCTAATAACTAGGACTTTTAGATACTTTCACTTAATTGAATGTTTGGGAAAGATTAATTATTTGGGTTTCAGCAGTTTTTTCTCCTAAAAAGTTGTTTTTGTAAATAATCTGTATGTTTGGTTATTAGATTATTTTTTTTAAAAAGCTTTTTTTTTCAAGAAAAAGCTATTTTCTTAGCATCTTGTGGGTTGGACTGTTTTGAAAAATACTCTAAATGTTTTTGAAGAAAAAGTTGTTTTGTACTATTTTGTGAAGAAAACACTACTTTTTGCACAATCTAAACGAAATTGATTATCTTATAATCGTTTTTTCAGCAAACATACACAAACAAAAACAAATTTTGATTATAATTGATTTTAACAATAATCGATTATACAAAAATTGATTATCATCAGCATAATCTTTTTTTTTCCAGCTTCCCCAAACACACTCTAAAGGTTACCCCCTTCTAACCAGATTAATTTTTTTCATGTACAAAAGTCAGGAGTCGAACCCCTTATCACTTGTCCACTTGTTTAAGGGATCTGAATCAGTTGTCACTTGGACCGACCACATGTAGGTGAATGAATCTAGAATCTATAATATATAGTTGATCAGAAAAAAATCTATAATCTATAATATATACATACGAAAATGTTTGCAGAAAATTTTTGTCCGTGTGTCGATCTCTAAGAGTGTCCGCTTCATATCCATCTTATGTGTTATTCATACCATGAAGCAGGGGACGACTGAACGTCTCTTAATGGAACGTCTATCAATGAAAAGTCTATCAAGGGAAAGTCTATTATTGATTTTATTACGAGAAAGTCTATCAATAGAAAGTTTTCAAATTTCATTTGAATATCAAAATTTGACCTGGATGATATTTATTTGATTTGATTGATATTTTTCAAATTTGATTTGATTGATATTTATTGGGCTTTTGTTCTCCTATCCATTCTTCTCTTTCTCCCACGACCTCTCAACTCTTATTTCTTTGGTATGACTTCTATGACTGATCATCTCCCTTACCTTTTTGATATTATTCTTTTTTTGTTCTCACATCTTATATACACTTTTCTTCTTCATTCTTCTCATCCGTTGTAGCTATTACTTGAGACTTTCGAATGAAGGCAAGTTTTTTCTTTCTTTCTATTTTATGATATGATTAATCTTTTCTATATATATTTCAATCTCTGTATTTTAAATATTAATATATGCATGTATTGATAATTTTTGTTCACTTTGTTATCACCTTCGTATTATTGTTATTCTTCTGTTAATCAATACTGGCTTCTCGATGTGCTTTTTTATGATTTTATGATTAATCATTTTCAGTTATTATTTTTTTAGTGTTGATGTTTCTATATTTTGATAGTCTTTCTTCACTTTCTTGGAGCCTCCAAATAGTCGATGTTGTTTGGTTTTTGTTTTGACTCTATTGCAGATTGTCGCTATTATTCTATTCATCAACACCATCTTCCCATCAAAGACGGGTTTCCCCAAAATTATTATTAATTTTAATTATCTTTAGTTATCGATTATTTTTTATTATTAATGGATCCATATTTTGTAATGATAAGTTTTTATTTCCTTTTGTGATTAGTTTTCACTTTTGTGCATGTACATTATTGTCGTCTCTCAAAGTCGCATTAAAGGAGACCATCAAGAAGAAGAAAAGGTTCTTAAAAAAGAATCATTTTGCTTTTTTCATGTTTCGGTTGAAGGAGTAAGTCAAATTTTATGTAATATCATCTATACTCCAGTTCTGAAATATCTTTGGCATCATATGTTTGTATGTACGTTAGCATTTTATTTTACAATATGTCGTATTCTCCCTCTTTATTTCTTGATCCAGACATCCTTTTTGTTTTATTTTTTGACTAAATATTTGTTTGTTTACTGACTTTCTAACCGTTAATCGAAATCGTTAATTTAATAGATCTTCACATCTTGATGTATTTTATTTCTTCTATTACTTTTATACCCAAAGATCACCATTGAATTCGAAATCCAATAGATAAATATTACTCAATAGAAATATTATATTTTCAAAAATTTGAATAATTATTAATTAATTTAGGATTTCAATTTTATTGTTTTTGATAATTTTTTCAACACATTATACCTAATAGTTTGAATTCAAAAAAAAAAAAATCATCTTTAATGTCATTTATTAAGTGTTTTTCTACAAAATAATTTATTTAAATGCCAAACAATTTTTTTCACCAATTTTAAGAATGACAATTGGACACTGTCCATTAGTCAAAAAAAAAAATTGGATACGGTCCATATTACTTATGTGTATCAACATTATCAAATCGAATTTATTGTGGTACCATATATATTTAAAATGAAAAATAATTAAAAGATATTCTGAATTGACACAGCTTACCTGCTAGACTAACCGTGTGTTTATATTAAAAATAAATAAAAAATACAAAAAAACAAATTATAGCTTCTTTGGCTCGATACCTTCTTTGTCTCCCTTAAACCTTTTCTAGGTCCTTGGTTAATGCTATTTGGTGGGTCTTGGTCCAGCTGCAGAGTGAATTTGTTGCTGACTGAAACATTTTTGGCTACGAGTTTTTTATCACTTCAATTGGGTTCTGTTAGATAAAAGTTGGGCTCACTTTGGCTTGTGCTTGGGCGTGATTGGTTTTGGGACTACAGAGCTGCGTGGATGGCACTTTATTTAGCTTTTGTGCTACTTATGTTACTTTATTTATTATCATTCTCATTTTTGGCTACAGGTTTAGATCTTATAGGCTCCCTTTCTTTGTTTTCCTTGGTCTCAGGATTAGGATGTTGTAATACATGTACTGCCTTCTTTTTAATTGACGGTATCTTAGTTACAGTTTCGTTCTGGCCCTTGACTGTTGCCTCATGTATATGTGTTCTTATCAATATATTTTTGTTTTTCAAAAAAAAAAAAAGAGAAGAAGAAATTTGATATCACCCATTAAAATGTTGGTTGATGTCAGCATTGTCTTTGTTGTATGAAGTTGTTGCACATTTTGAATGCAATCCATTTATAGAAATGTTAACATTCTCCATTGTAATTCCAAAGTTCACAACCCTTACAAGTCAATAATTATATATAACTGAATAAAGTGCTAATAAAAGCATCTACACTACATGTGGCAATGCCAATCAAATATCTAAAATTATACAAAGCTAATCTAATCTACTCATATATGTGTCACTTTCTCGATGAAGCAAAGCTAATCTATTCTACTAATTCCTATCCATTCCGGTTCTATTTTTATCCAGTACTAAAATTATCATTTCATGTTGCTGGCAATTATCATTTCATGTGTCACTTTCTGGATTAAGCAAAGCTAATTTAAGCAAAGCTAATTTAATCCACTACTTCCTATAAATTCCGGTTCTACTTCTAAATTAATATATGAGTTGTAAAAGAGGGAGATGTTCATAGATTAGGATTATCTCCGGCCACTTTGTCTTCAGCCTTTCTCCAGCCTCTCTATCTCTCTCTTCCTTTCTCTCTTTTTCTCCCTCATTTTTACCCCCTTCATCTTTATTCTCTCTCCATCCTCTCTTTACTTTTGGGGCTGGAGAGGCAGGACAACAGGAGGCAATCCAAATTCGATGTTCATAGATTTTGTCATCTCAATCAGGATGGCTTTTTTGAAGGCTTCATGCAGTGTTATGCTCTGTTCGTTGGTGGTGTGCTTTCTTGCTTTTCAATGCTCTGCTAATGCCAACCAGACCTCAACGCTAGCTGTAGATGCTACTATTGCAAGGCCAATTTCTGACATCTTTTTTGGAGTATTCTATGAGGTGAGCAATAAAACCTAAACCAGTAATTCACCATTAATTTTTCCAAGAAATTTTTTTTTTCGCCACCTATGCTTGCTCCTAATAAAATGGGTGGTACACAAAATCAACCTCATGCAATTTTTAGTGTGTTCGATTTTATGGTAGAGAATATTAGACACCACTTAGTAATGGTTGGTCACTCAATTTTTCTTTTTTATTACACTCACTGGACTGCTCTTTCTACTCATATTTTAAAAGAGTAAAGATATTTGAACACACAATTTGGACACCTTGTATAAACATCGTAGAGTTTATGAGTGTCTTGAGAGTGATGAAATACATGATGAGAGAGAAGAAAACAATAAATAAGTGGGAATGAGTACTTTTATATGGTGTTGGACACCATTTTTGTGTCTAAATATCATTACTCGTTCTATTATTCTTTCTGTTCATTTTTAAAAATCTAATTACACCTAAGTTTATTTTATCGTCACCACAATAAAATATTATATATTTTTATGGAAGGGCTTTTGTTGCTTGTTTTATTAATTCTATTAATTGACTTATTATATATGTAAATTTTTTTTAAAAAAAAAAGGTCATTTTCTCAAAATAATATGAAAATGAAAAAATTAACGATTATTCAAGAATCAAACAATCTCGTTTCAATTTTCAAAAAATGACCATATTCTTTGAATTTCTTTACAGGAAATTAATCATGCTGGTGAAGGGGGATTGTGGGCAGAGCTTGTGAGCAATAGAGGTCATTTCCATATCTCTAAACCTTTGTTCATCTTGGCTTTCCACTATGTATCAACTGAAATTTCAAATATTTTTGAAGTGATTTTATTTTGTTATTGTAAATTTATTTAGGTTTTGAAGCTGAAGGCACGTCATCAGATATTCATCCTTGGTCAATTATTGGAGATGAATCATCAATATCTATTTCAACGGATCTTACCTCTTGCTTTAAACGTAATAAGGTTGCATTACGCATGGAGGTGCTTTGTGGTGGCACCAATCCTTGCCCATCTAGTGGCGTTGGTATCTCTAACCCTGGTTTCTGGGGCATGGTAAGACAAATACTTGATGGGAAAATGTCTTATAAAATAAGTCTGTCTTTAAAGTGAGCAAGTAAAGTATATTCATTCTTCATTTGATAAAGTGTGTAGAGAATTGAAGTCACTAAATAATCTAAGGATAGATATATGTTTATTTATTTACTTTAAAGATAAACCACTTTAAAGAAGCCTTATATAATTGATATATTTGATTTCCTTTCAGATTTGTTTTTGTATTTGTATTATTTGAATTTAAGATCCTATATACAAAAATTAAATATGAAAATGGAGAAAGGACTTGTATAATTTAACACATCTATTTAAAAATAAAAATATGGCAAAAATATTATTAACTACTTGTACGAATACTTCATTTTTTTTGGCAATGAAGTAACTTCCTATCATTCTCAAACTTCTTTTTACGTATGCAGAATATTGAGCAAGGGAAGAAGTATAAAGTAGTCTACTATGTTAAATCAAAAGGCAAGACTGATTTACAAATTTCATTCACGGGAGTTGATGGTGTAAAACTGGCATCAACTGATGGTGTAAAACTGACATCAACTGATGTCGGGTGAGTGTAGATCTTCACCAACCTACAAAATTATCCTTTTGTATTTAATGAGCTAACTAGCAACACAACTAGTTGATGGATCATGTCAGGGATGTTGGTAACATTAAAATTTGGAGAAGGCGTCTTTTATGGTGCACTCCATTGATGACCTGCTATAATAAGTAATTTTGGGATTGATTAAGAAATAAAACAAGTTGGCAGTTTTTTTTGCAAATGTTTTATTATTGTTTTTTATCAAATTAAAATGAGTAAAGAACGAAGCCATTTTGAGATCCAACCTCAAACCACATACAAAAGGCAACATCCATTGTCACATTGTTATTGTCGATCCGATCTGGTTGTCGTCAAGGTCGAACTCGATCTTGTCTCACAGTGTCAAGTTCAAATCCTCTGGCTTCTCATTTTTTCGGTTTATCAACTTTGTTATTAAAATACCAAAAGGACCAAAAGATAAATAAATAATCAGAGTTGCATAATTTATAAATGTAAAGTTGTTGTTAGGGACTTGTAAATAAATTTTAGTTTTTTAATGCAAACAAGTTACAGGTCATCAAAATATCACCACTAATTCAATTTTATGGCAGATCTAACGATACACACAAAAGAGTGCACCGCAAAAGCCATTGGAGAAAGATGGAATTTGTATTGGAAGCCAATGCAACAAGTCATAATGCAAGCCTTCAAATAACAACAACAACCAAAGGGATTTATTGGTTAGACCAAGTGTCAGCAATGCCCATTGACACATATAAGGTATGTACAAATTCATCCTTTCCCTATACAATACATTAAATTACATTCCTTTATGAATAAGTTTAATATATATCATATGGTAAATTTTAGAATGGTCCCCTTAAAAAGGGGTGCAGATTTGGACCCTGAAATCCTGACCATTGTTTTTGTATTAAAAGTTGATCAATGGTCATAAGATAGTTACCTGCAACTGGTAAATGGGTTTGCTTGAAGAGATTCAATTTTTTAATGTGTATTATTTTATTTGTGCTAAAGTCCATGTCAGTTTATTCACCAAAAACAAAAGTCCCTGTCAATTTTTTGTATTGTATTATTGTAACCAGCATACTATCGATGCCTTCTTCAACCCTAAATCACTACAAAGACAACCACCGCATCTCGAACCCGCATACCACCACCGCATCTCGAACCCGCATACCACCACCGACTTTCTCCATGTCTCCCCTTAAGTCTTTCCAACTGC
This sequence comes from Sophora flavescens, assembly GCA_030762895.1. Taxonomy (NCBI): domain Eukaryota; kingdom Viridiplantae; phylum Streptophyta; class Magnoliopsida; order Fabales; family Fabaceae; genus Sophora; species Sophora flavescens. Next base: position 131,297,757 of record CM061066.1, read on the forward strand.
AGGGAACTAAACCGACTTTCTCCATGTCTAACACCATTTTTGCAGGTCTCCTCCTCCTCCTTATGTTGGAAAGTTTATTGAACTCACACTAACAACAATTGAACACCAAGGAATAAGGCCCAAAATCACTAACAGTGTGCTTTGTTTAACATTTACAAAGACAGAGAGGGAAGATGTCCCATATTAATGGAGAGAAGATCTGGGTTCAATTATTATTTTAATTTTTTGTCCAAAGAGTTTTTTCATTTTTGCATTTGTGTGTAGAAGACCTGCAAAAATGGTGTTAGACATGAGAAGAGGAAATTGAAATTTTGAGAAGAAGGCATATGAGAGTTTTATTATTATTTTAAATTTTATTTTAATGTGTTGTTTATCTCTCATTGATTGTGTGGCCACCCAAGACTTCCTCATTTTTTTATTCAAAGACAACAAAAGTGAGTATTACCTACTTATATAAATAACCTGCTACTTTTACTTAAAAAAAAACCCTTTACCCACCATAGTAGGTAAAGTCAAGGACCATGGCTAGACCTCTTACTAAAGGGAACCATACTAAAAGGCTCCATATCTTATAAGCATGACATCCTTATTATCTTACATTATTCCACATATCGAGTCACTGATTGATTAATACCTCAATCTCATTCTTCTCTTGACACAGGGTCATGGCTTTCGAAATGACCTTTTCCAAATGGTGGCAGATTTGAAACCCAAATTTCTCAGATTTCCGGGTATGTATGTCAAAAATAAGTTTAATATTTTAAAGATGGTTTTTTATTTACAAAATTCTATTGTGAAGGATGATTCTATGTTCAACCCTACCCATATATGGTCCTATCTTAAGTGATGTGACAGAGAGTTAAGAAGATATATTGTATATTGTTAACAACATAAACAATATGAATTTATTCCTATTATTTAGCATTGATGTTTATCCTTTTGTCAAAAAAAGAATTAATGTTTATCTTAGGAAAACATTAATTCTCCTTGTAAACTTTTATGATACATAAATGATAAAAGAATATTGCTCTGAGACCTAATGCTATTTTTAATTGTGATTACATTAGGTGGTTGCTACGTCGAAGGAAATATTCTAAAAAATGCTTTTAGGTGGAAAGATACTATTGGATCATGGGAGGAGAGACCTGGACACTTAAATGATATTTGGAACTATTGGATTGATGATGGATTGGGTTATTTTGAGGGTCTCCAAGTGGGTATCCTTTAACATTAATTATAATTGAATGTTTCCATTATATAGTTAAAATTAAATTAATACTAATGATACAATTTGTCTTGAGCAGCTAGCTGAGGACCTTAATGCATTGCCAGTATGGGTGTTTAACACCGGTACATCTTAATTTGTTATCTTAACTGAAAATTGTTCTCCACAATATTTACTGCTTTTGTTTTCTAATTAATTGAATATCTCATCTAGGTATCAGCCATCACCAGGAAGTTAATTCATCAGCCCTTACATCATATTTGCAAGTATAACTAATTAACTAACTTCTTTCTGCTGTTATCTTTTTTTCTTTGTGTATTTATGAATCTTAATTTGTAGTTACTATTCTGTTGACACATCTTTGCATTTATATGCAGGATGCCCTTGATGGCATCGAGTTTGCAAGAGGTTCTCCCCAGTCAAAATGGGGTTCTATTAGAGCTGCAATGGGACATCCTAAACCATTTGACTTGAGATACGTAGCAATTGGAAACGAAGATTGTTGGACTATATATAAAAACTATAAAGGCATGCCTTTCTCATCTATTGTTTTTTCAAATATCTTATATGTTTTTTGAGTATATATGCAAAAATCATTGATGAATTTCTCAATTTATTTGCTAAGCTGAAAATTTGTTTTATATGACTCAAAACCTTGATATTTGCACAATTCCTAAGATATTGATTGATTCAATTGCATGTTAATATATTTTATTTCTCTTTTTTGATTTTTCAGCAAATTACATTAGGATCCATGATGCTATAAGATCTGCCTATCCAGATATTCAAATTATCTCAAACTGTGATGGTTCTGACAAACCATTAGATCACCCAGCCGATTTGTTCGATTATCATGTAATAATATTCTAACATTACTTCTTAAAGCTTCATTTATTTCATCATCAACTTTGGAAAGCACATTCTTATAATTATGTCTTCTCGTTGGGCAACTTATTATCCTTCTTAATGTTTTGTTTCTTACTATTAGATTTATTCAAATTCCAAGGACATGTTTGCTGCGTCTACTAAGTTCGATAAAACACCACGACCTGGACCAAAGGTTTGATTAATTTTGATTTTTTAGTGAACATATTGGTTTAAGCATTTGATATATGAATAATGCTCAACCTAATTATTTCAACAGGCTTTTATTAGTGAGTATGCTGTGTGGAGGGAAGATGCTGGAATGGGAAGCCTTTTTTTGTCTTGTAGCGAACGCATTTCTCATTGGACTTGAAAAGAACAGGTTTACTGTAGTATCTTTTCAAGAGTCATATTCTCACATCATTTTTTTTAACATCTTTTTTTATACCTACTTTATAATCATTGATCAAATAATAAAAATAATAATGAATCAATGATAGATAGTTAGGATATAGATGTAAAATAGTGATAAGATGAACATTTCTTCTTCATGAACTTATGTTTTATGAAGATTTTTTTATTTGTTTTAACTACAAGTCACTATTCTCATTTATGTTTATTAATTTTCTGATGCAGTGATATCGTGGAGATGGTTAGCTATGCACCACTTTTCCTAAATATAAATGACAAGAGGTAATTTTCTTATTCTTATACCATGACACTTCTACCCTCAATCATTATATATCTTATGGTATAGAATAAAAGTACTTCAAAAATTTTATTGTGACACTGGGACAAGTAGACAAAATTAACTATGACTTTCTTGATGATCACACCTAAAATGAGAATGTGTAATATTATCTGTCTTTATAGGTGGATCCCAGATGCAATTGTGTTCAACTCTTATCAGCTTTATGGATCTCCTAGCTACTGGGTGCAGAAACTTTTCATAGAATCAAGTGGTGCAAAATTTCTTCACTCAATACTTGAAACAAATTCATCTAATTCACTCATTGCATCTGCAATTAATTGGCAAGGGTCTACAGGTGAAAATCACCTTAGAATAAAGGTAACATTGGAGGGGTTTTTTTTTGTCTAAATGATTGTGGATTTTTGTAATACATAATTAGCTATAGTATGTGTTTGGAAATATTTTGAGAAACCATCAGAATCATGTCAAATTACTAGAAGCTACTCAAAGTAACGTTAAGAAAAAGCACGTCCAACCACTTAAGTTGGAATTTCCAAAAATACCGAGTGTTTATTTTAGTTCTTTGATCAGTATTGGCATTGTGTGGATCTTTCAATAGCACTTTATTCACTTTGAGTTATTGACTTTTCTCAGGTAGTGAACTTTGGAATTACACCCGAGAACCTTCACATTTCCATAAATGGATTTAACGTGCGACAACTTGGTTCAACGAAGACAGTGCTCACATCAGCCAACAAAATGGATGAGAATTCATTCTCAGAGCCAATGAAGGTTCAATTTGGTTTATTTAAACTTTATGCATATATGACTAGCTGGCCTAGCATGTGGACTACGTTATGTAGAAATATTTTTATTTATTTGTTTGTTTGTTTTCATTTTAAATACAGGTCGTGCCCCGACAAAGTCCACTTGAAAATGCTGGCAAGGACATGCATGTCATACTCCCTCCATATTCAGTGACATCATTTGATTTGTTAATATAATAATATATCAGAATCAAGCAACAACCCAGAATACCTTGAATCAACATGTTGTTGAAAAGAATACCCAATAATATTATATTCAATTCTTTTATTTTTATTTTCACTGTAAACTCAAACAATGTATTTGAAGTGAAATAAAATAGAAGTTACATATTCATTGAAGGTATTTGATCTCAGCCAGCGCAATCCTTATCTATTTAGCAATTTTTTATAGTCTTCATTGTGAAGTGTGAACTCAAAAACACCATGTATATGAATTTTAAACAAGTGAAATAAAATAGAAATTATACTAACAGTACCCAGTTGGAGAAATTATGATTTTGACCACAAACAGAATGTTCTACTTGCATTAGAAATTTAAAAAGTGAAAAATATTTATTAAAAAAGAAAGGAAATGATTTACATAGCGCTTATTCAATAAATCACTACTAAACGGCCAATAATTAATAACATTTCGTTTAGAAAGTGCTATTAAATAGCTATTATTATTTTTGATAAGCTAAAGTATATTGATGAGGAGTATTAGGGATACTAAAACCCATATACGAGAACCAAAGGAAGATAACACATGTAACTAAAATACTAATCCATCTTCGGATAGTATTTGTATTACAAGGTCTACTCCTAAAATCAAACACGTGAGCCAAAATAATAACCCCATAACAAAAAAATTAACCAACATAAACCACCTGAATAGTCTTTTAATCGAAAGAAACCCAAAAGATAAGGAACTGTAGGCCCAAGAAGAAACAGACTAAGTGAACTAAGTGCATGAAAATAGCAACAATAGTGCACACCAAATGAAAGTGAACTGTTAGGAGACCCCTGTGCATGAAAGAAGCTTTGATCAACACAAGAGTAGGACCTGAGTATGCCAGCTTTGCAACAAATATTTGTGGCCAAAATAAATTAGTCATACGTGAGAGAAACCACTAGGCTGCACTTTTTAACCAGTTTCCCTAGACCTATACCCCATCCCACATAAACTCATAAATTCAACTCGCCATTGAGTCCATGAACTTCACCAGAAGACCGAAAAACAGTTAAGACTCTTAACACGTTGATACGAGGTTGAGGGTGAACGCTGAGCTCATACTAGAGAATGGACCAAGTGGGCCTAAAGAGGTTGCACCTGAAAGACCCAAACGCACGAGGAGAGGTCCAAAGTAGCTAAGTGACATTGACCTACTGCAGTGTCAGCATTCCTGGGATTCCCTTTTGATGCATTTCTTTCTGGTTCCTTCAATTATGTTGGTAGATTCCCATTCTGTTACTAGGATTGTAAGGATCACAGGCCAATTGGCTCAAGATCCGTAATGTTAGGAATTGGCTTATGCCTTTAAATTCTATTTCCATCAATGAATTAGGCAAACAAGAATTAATGCAAGTTTTCTATTAATTTTATCTCTTCCCCTCCACTTTTCTAGAGCTTGCCCTGCTCGAAAGGGTCCCCTTAATTTCCACCCCTATCATTTGGTGCTTTAATTAGCTTCCTCATGCCTCCTCCATTTATTTTCACCTTCAGCACCGTCCCTGCTCCATCACCCAACCACAGTTTTGGCTATGGCTACAAACAGCCTTTGTTAGACCCCACTCACCAATATGCTGAGGCAGCTTTGACAAACAGGATCGGTTTCTGATTTTCAGCTTCAATTTGAAGCCCTTTATCATCGTGTTATCACCATGTCCACCAGAGATCACCTCGACTGCTTCATTACCGGCCTTCGAGAGGACATCAGCCGTGAACTGCGGTTGTTGCGACCATATTGCCTGTCTCAAGCCATTGGGTTGGAAAAGAAAAATTGAAGCAAAATTATTAGCCTCTAAACCCTCAGATGCATCCAATCCCTGGTATAAGAGCTTTCCCTCTGCTGTTGAACCCAAATCCCACGTCGTGAAACCCTCCGATGTGCAATCTCGACCTTCCCCTGACAACAACATAATGGACCCCAATAGTGAAGCCAAATTATTAATCCCTAAACCTTCGACAAGCACTAAAATTCACTTCCCCCATGTCAATCAACCACCGCCTTCCAAATTCCACGTCTCTGATGTGCCCAACCCCAAACCATGCCGTGAAGCAGTCACCGTGAAATCGCATAGTGACAGTAATGCCATATCCAATGTTGTGAAACCCACCGAAGTGCCCAGCCCATGCTCTACCGACCCATGTGACCCAAGCCTGCTTGCCCTCACTGATTCTTCCTCACTGGAATCTCCTCATGACCATATCCATCTTCACATCACTCGGGCAGCGTTGCTGAGTCTTATTCACGAGCTCGCCACCATAGCCGTGGTCGACCCCGACAGATTCGATACGGTCATGCAACCCATGTGTCCCTCTATTGCGTGTCACAAAATGGATGGTACATTGGTACCATTACCTAAGGATTTGGATGCACCAACCATTACCACAGCTCATGTTCCTCCCGTAGTTGCAGACGATCGCATTGTCAGGGAGGAGGTTTAGATCAATAAGGAAAACGAGCCGATAGGCTTCTCATTGGCAACCGAGCAATGGGTTTCCGATATCCCTGCAGCGCTCACTCCAACAACGATTCCCCAGCCGGAGCCACAAGACGGTATTGTCGTTCCTCCACATTTCTCGTGCTACCTCTGTCGGAACTGTAATACCTTTCTACCCCGCACGTTAATATAAAACATTTACTTAAAAGAGGTAATATAAAAACATGCATTTGTTTGATAAAAATAAAACTTCATAGAAAGATACAACATTGTAACACCTAACGCGGAAAGAACATAGTTTTAAAACAATAAAACATAAACAACGTATAGCATAAACATAACCTAACCTCGATGTCACATACAGAGCTGGTATAACCGTTTTCAAGATAAAATCCTCGAAATACAACTGAAACAACTAAAAAAAACTAACAACTATAACTAAGCATCCTAACTGGAGTCACGGCTCCTCATAGTAACTCCTCCACTGGCTGCTCACCGTCCTCTGCATAAGAGATACATGCAACAACAGAAACAGGAAAAATAGGGAGTAAGAAATCATGTAAACACATCGGCATGGAAGTAGTTAAGCAAGATGAACATACATCATAGCATGGCATAGCAATACAACATAACATCAATATTAAATAACATAACAACATATCATCTCAATCAACATATGATATGCGGTGCAACACTACTCCGCTACTCCGTTATGCATGTAGATCCAACTATCTCATGAAGTCAAATCCGGAGTTACATATCCACATTGGCCATAAAAGCACTAACTCCGGCAGTTCACCAAACCATGGGTGAACCCCTTGGATAGCCGACGTATCATAACTGGATACGCCATCTCGGGGGTGCACGGCTCACCAAACCTTGGGTGAACCACCCGAGACTTAGGCCAGATCATCATAACTTGGACAACCTCCCCTATATTGAACATCCCCCACTAATCAACTTCAACGTATGAATGCATGAGCAAACGACATATAAAGGAACCGCCTCCTTTACTCGGGCCGATAAGCACCCAAGACTTATCACAATCATCAACAACATCAACATCAACGCCTTGGCCAAAAAGCACCAAGGTTCCACTCATCAACGCCTTGACCAAAAAGCATTGAGGGCACTTTGGCCAAAAAGAACCAAAATGTATCAACGTGCGGTAACCCAATGGTACCGACTTAACCAACTTATTATTCTTCGTTATCTTAACTAATCCTTTAATTAAGTTTGCTAACTCTTCTTCATTCGATTGATGTATTATTGCATTATTGGGGACAACTGGGGTGAAACATCCATTTATTCCTTTAGTCTCAAATTCTAATCAGCAAGGGGAGCACGAGTGTGCTCACCCCAGCACGGTCGTGCTGCACTTAAGTGGAGCACAGTCGTGCTCACTGTCCTGCACTATCGTTCTCAATGTGCGGCCTGCTTTCCATAATGCAACTGGGATCACGGGTGTGCTCCTTGTTCAGCACCGCCGTGCTCCTGGGCCAGCTGTACTGTTCTGGGTAGATTCATACGTATTCTTAGAGTCAAAACTCCCTAACACTCTCAAATCAGATCCTAGGGTCCTTTGAGTAATCTAGTTGGCATAAAACCTCACCTCTCACTAACAGTTCATGTCCTATGAAGCACTAGGGAATTAACCCCTTAAATCTTATGTAAACTCAGAGTCCTATTTAAAACTGATTAGGGTCTTATTAACGTGTTCATCATAACAACAACACAGCCTCATCCAATCAACATTCAGCCAGTTAATGCATAGCAACAACAACATAACGATCATAATTAGATCATGAACAAATTCAACTATTATACATCATTGACGAACAACATGATAATCATAAACATTGAGCATACCATCAACCAATTAGAAATTATAACAATTAACTCATACAACCAGGCAGATCATGGCATCAACAACAGTTTAGGCATAGTCATACTAAACGTAGCAATATCAATAACAATTAATAACAACATATAACGAATATGTATTCATAGCAATTAACAAAAATAACGGGGTTATGGGGATCCCTCATCTTACGATACCCCCTTGCCTAATGTATACAATATCCTTCTCCCCATACCTGGAATGAAGATTCCCAAAACGATAACGTTGGCAAACTAGACACGTTCCCTCGAGTGGATCGACGAGTTCCTCAGGCCTTGGTCAAACAAGAAGGGAAAAGAGTAACCAATTAATCCCCAATTCAAAAGAAAGAAAAAAGGATATTAAGGAGGGATAACTACGTTACCTTAAATGATGCTAACACGTGTAACTTCTCTCCCAAACGGACTCACAAACTCCAAGAACTTCAAGGGGTTCAAGGGAAAACTAAGAAAGATGAAGAGAGGCAGCTATTCTGAGTTTAACAGTGAGAGAAATAGGGTTTAGGTCGATTTTTATGGTATGAATACAAGTTGGGGCATCACGGGCTCCTATTTCAACCCAAACTGTATATAGATTGGCATTTTGACCATAACTTGAGCTACAAGTTTTAGATTGAGGAGTTATTGGTGTCGTTAGAAAGATCAGAGAAATATCTACAAATTAATGTCTAATGACTGAATCCTAAATCGTACTCTAAGATAGTCAAACGTTCGATGGAAGTTTAGCGACAGATTTGGTAGTTATTCCCAGATAGGATCCTTAGGAGATTATGATAAGATCTTAAGAGGTAACCAAAAAGAGGATTATCCTTTATTAATAAGGACTCAAATATGATTGGTTGAGGGGCTAAAATCTAAGAATTACACTATCTCTATTTAAATACTAAATCACACGATATCTCATCATATCATTCTTAATCACTTATTATTAATAAAATCACATATCATATATTTACATATAAAATCACAAACAAAATCATATATTCATATAAGATCACACATTAAGAGATACAATCTCATATTAATGTAAATAATCATATATTAATATACATATTATCATATGTAATAATATATACATACATATATATGTATAAGCATAAAAATACTACAACACTAATGACAATTACATTATCAATTATATAAATAACAATACTAACTTCATTAATAATAATAACAACAACAACAACAACTAGGCATTCATGGTAACATAATCCCTTATACGAAAATCGGGGTGTTACAGAAACCATCTGTTAATCCATACATGGCTAAGGAAGAGGGCAATGGTTATGCCCTGACCAAACAAAAACATTCGGGTAATTATTGTTCTACCCCACAAATTTCTAGAAGCTCTGTGTTTATGAAGGATACTCTTATTTACTTGTCATATCTTGAAAATGCTGATATTGAAAAACGAAAATTAAGTAACCACCTCTTTGGTGAGAATTGGCCATGGAACAAATTGAACACAATCCACTGGACAATAGAATCTTTATCTGGTTCACGGATGGAAGAGCAGGATCGCAGATTGTTGGGTATATTCATTCGTGCTTTATTAAACCTATGTGAAATCACCAAGAGAAAACAAATTCATTGTGCTGTTGTGAGACATGGGTGGGATCGGTTTATCTCTGATGCAAATAACCTTATTCATATGTACATTAAGGCTTGTTCTGTTTATTATGCAAGAAGAATGTTTGGTCAAACGAAAGGCGTGGATCTAATATCATGGAACACCGTGATATCTGATTATGCCCTGAGTGGTTTGGGGAAGTGTTCCTTAAGGCTGTTCATTGATTTATTACGGAGTGGAATAGTTGTATTTCTTAGCAAGGTCTATCCAAATTGGTCACCTGCTTCATTACAATCTGTCGTGATGCCAATTGTCTATGGTGTGGTTAAATTTGGGAAAATAATGAAGCTCTTGATTGTTGAGGGAATTGTTATTGGTTGCATCCTTTTGGGTTATGGTAATTCTGTAAATCATGTTGCAGAAGGGAAAGCATTCCATGGATTAATAATATGGAGCAATTATGTGACTGATGAGATAGTTCTTAATTCTTTATTGTTTATGTATTGCAAGACTGGAATGTTAAGTTTTGTGGAGAGGCAATTCAACAGGGGTTAACAGAACAAAGAGTGTTGGAACTTTGTGGTTTTTGGTTATGGTGAGTATGGCACAATGTCGGTATTCCAACCCAAAGACTTTGCACCTATATTATTGCCACTTGTGTATGCAGGTGCAATTAATGCAAATGATGATTTCATAGCCTTTTGTGCCCAGGGATCCTTGACCAACATTGATGATAAGGGAATGGTAGTATTGTGCGAGCACGGTGGGATTGGTACAAAAGGATCCAATAGTCATGCAGTTAAAGATGCTGGTAGTGCAGCCATGATCCTCATGAATAGTACACATGAAGCTTTCAATCTCATTATTGATGTACATGTTCTTCCTTCTGTGCATGTAAATTACACTGCTGGGTTAGCCAATATAAATTCAACCTTAACACCAATAGACATATTTTTTGGTGACTGCTATCCTTCACGCACCAAATGGTCTTTACATTTCACACAATGATATCTAGGAAAGAGCTCTCTTGCTCATTTGAAAGATCAACCAGAGTTAATTGTCACTTGAGAAGCTGCCACTTTGATTGTTGAAGATCTTCCCGATTCCAACCTTGAGGACAAGGTTGTAGTGGACGGGTGGGGTAATGATACGAGGTTGAGGGTGAATGCTGAGCTCATACTAGAGAATGGACCAAGTGGGTCGAATGAGGTTGCACCTGAAAGGCCCAAACGCATGAGGATAAGTCTAAAGTGGCTAAGTGACTTTGAGCTACTGCAGTGTCAGCATTCCTGGGATTCCCTTTTGATGTATTTCGTTTTGGTTCTATAACATCGTGTTTTACGACATTGTTTATTTGTTTGATGACTATGTTTAAGACCTTGATTTAATGTCTAGTATGCATGTTTAGGCATCGGGAACCTTTCATGGAAAGTACGAGATTAACTGGCGTTGAATCGAATGAGAACACGCTCTAGGGTCTTCGTTATACCGTTTAGAACGCTTAAGAGTGCACAATAGAAAATTTATTTTTGAGGAATAGATTAGGAATGTGTGAGGACTGGATCTTATTCCTTAGGTATATAAGAGTCTATGTTTCAAATTTCAGGTGAATCGGACTTCAAACAAGCTCAGAACGCGATAAAATGTATGAATCAGGTTTTACTGGACAGCATGGGCGCTGAGCGTTGAATTTTGGGCGCTGAGCGCTGGGGACAGTGACACGTGTCACACAGCCATTCGTGGAGAATGGCGGTGCAGCCCACCAGCGCTGAGCGTCCAACGTGTAAAAAAAAGTTTTTAAATGAGTCATTTTTGTGGAACCTGGCAGAAGGTTGGATAAAATATAAAGTATATATAGAGAGAGAGAATAGACATGAGAGAGAGAGAGAGAGAAATTTCAGGAGGAGTTTCCGATCAATCCATTCGTCCTATCGAGAAATCGATTATACTGTTGTGATCCTCGTGACGTCTACTTCATCATCCTAGCTTTATTTTCTTGAATAGGCTAAGGTAAGCCTATGTCCTTATTATGTTGGAATGTCGTTGGCGATGGTATTGAGGTTATCTTTAAACCGTTTATCGGTTTTCAGTTCCGTCTTCAGATTTGGGTTATACGTAACGTGTACTTCACAATGATGTGTTCAAGTGAATTTTTGGAGCCCCGGAGGTAGGAGAACCTCATGTGGCAGATTTGAGGAGTATTGGAGTGGATCCGTTTCATTGCTCTAAGCTAGCCTACGACACCTCAGGTGGGAGAAAGAAGCCATCTAACGTCGGAAATCGCTAAGTAGCATTTTATTCATTAATGGAGTAGGGCGACCTAAACCCTACTAGTGGGTGAATAATTGACAATGTCAATATCACATTGGCGACTACTTAGTGGTACCAATGATGATATGGAGATTGTAGGTTTATCGTCGTTAGGTTAATTTTATGATATTTGAGGTTGTATGATTTTATCATATTTGAGCTGTTTACTGTGTGCTGTTTGGATTAACATGTTAATTATAGTTATTATGTTTATTTGAATATGTTATTATTATTTTATTATTATTATTATTATGATGTGATTATTATTTTATTATTATTATGATGTTATTATTATTTTATTTTGATTATGGTTGATAACATGTCTTGAGTGATAATATGTTTTATCTGTAATGACATGCTTAGTTGGCATCTAGGCGATGATATATGATACCTTAAAGTGATGCATGTTGGGGGAGAGTATGATATGTGATTTCGACGTGCCTAACCTAATTAATTAATATTTTATTATATTGAGATTGATGATGTGATATTATGGGAGATATTTTATAAGATAGTGATAAGAGGTTAGAGCACTAGGGTATGACTCAATATACGTCGGCGAGTCCCATATAGATGCATGTTGTTGATCACAGCCGTGTGTTTGGAACACACGAGGTCCGAGGTCCGAGGTCCGAAGTCCTCGCGGGACGGTCCCAACTTAGATTTAGGCTGTGCAACTATAGTGTCATTGCTATGCATGAGCACCATCGAGAGAGAACCAGGGTGTGCACCGGAGCGATATGTACAACTATAGTGTCATTGCTTTGCATGAGCATTCTCACCGCGGATAAGAGTGTGCATCGGGATTTGGGGACGTGTCGCTTGGACGACTGACTAACATCCCTAATCAGACGAGGGATGTGTGACAGGATTGGTGGTGGCCACGTCAGCATAAGTTGCATGAGTGCGAAGGATAGAGGATAATAATGAGTCTCGAGGATGATGTATATATAAATATATGTGTGATGCATGTCTGTGTGCCGTTATGGATTATATGTTACGTACCCTTTTCCATATATGATAATAGATAGTTTCTTATCTCCCTATTTCTTTTATATATATATATATATATATATATATATATATATATATATATATATATATATATATATATATATATATATGTTTCTTTTATGTGATCGTTTTGAGAAGATCCTGCGAAGGAGCTAGCTACAGAGGAGCTTAATGGGACTCCTCATGAGCCAGATGCTAGAGGACGAGCAATGGCCTCTAGCAGTTGAGTTTAAAGCCTATGGCTAGTCCATCTTTTGTGACGTTTTAGTTTCAATTGCTTATATCGTTTTGTATCAGTATCACTACAAAAAAACAACTGTTTAGCAACCGTAATATTCAATCGCTAAACAGTGTAAATCGGTCGTTATTTAATTTAGCGACCGATTTAGCGACCGATTAAGGGTGGTGGCTGAATACCTGGTCGCTAAGGTTTTAGCGACCGAAATAATATTTCGGTTGCTAATTGGCGACCGAATTTTCGGTCGCTAAATAATAATAAACGGTCGCTATTAGGTTGGTCGCATTTTTTGGGTAACCATTTCTAGCGACTGATAATCGGTTGCTAGTTCGGTCGCTAATTTTGGTTACTGTTAACCTATATTAGCGACGGATTTTCGGTCGCTATACCTCATCTGTAAATGTTAAATAAAGTTTAGCGACCGAATTATTGGTTTCTAATTCAGTCGCTAAACTGGTTATTATTAAAAAAAAATTAATTTTAATTTTTAAAATAATTTTTTTTTCCTGATTTTCTTTAAACGTTAGAAAAATTACTAATAAAACACACCAAATTACTTATGAAATATACAATCATAAAAAATAATAAATATATATAAAAAGAATAATCCAAAATGTCATACAAGAATCGTTTAAAGTCAAAAAAATGGAAAAAAAATCAGTCATGATGAGGGGGAGATGGAGGAATCCAATCATCCTCAGCGTCCGTACCACCGACGTCTGCTACCTGATCGTCCTCTGCAGTAGCAACATCAGTAGCTGGCGGCGGAACTGGAGGAGCGGCAGCAGGCGGCACAACCGTCAGAGCATCATCCTTAGCAACTGGAGTCTGGATCCTCATCTGCTCCAACACCGGCCTGAGAAATGTCCGCCCAGCTCGATGCTACTTTGCATCGCCTCTTGGTGTGCCTGAGTCAACTGTGCAATCTGGTTCGCCATCTGCTTCTCTCTCTCGCTCTTCTCCCGAAGCTCCGCGTTCAGCTGTGTGATGGTGTCCTGCATTTGGTGGAACTGCTCCTGAGGGACGGTATCGGCGCAGGAAGGAGCAGGCATGCCGGACGATGAAGCGATAAACTCGGCTCCCAGGTGTCCGAGGCCATACATGTGCCCCTTCTTGTTCCTGCCCCCGACGACCTCCAAATAAATGGCATTATCGTCGACGGAGACAGGAGAGCAGGGCCCATCACCAGTCAAAGCCTCATCTTGTGACTGTGAGGCACGTGATATGGCATCGTCCTTCTTCTCGTTGAAGCCCACCTACAAAGTATAGTTGAAGAGATTTAGTTAAAATTATATCTAATATTAACAAATAATTTATAATAAATTACAAGTAAACACTAAATTATTTTTTTGCTTACAGCATAGTTACGGGCCTTGTCGTTGACCCATGTCCCCGACTTCAACTTCTTCGTCCTCTCCACCAACTCCATAGCGAGTCGGGCTCACTGTTTTAAGTGCTTTCTGCACAGAAAAATATAATATTAAATTCATAAGAATAATTAAAAATGAAAACTAATTAATTAAATAATATATTAAGTCAAAAGTTTAATGTATTACCAGCTCGTCGTAGTGGGCGGCAGCTGATTTAGACCCACCGGTCCAAGCACATGCGCCACCATCAGAAGCTCGACACGCCGAGCCGTGGCCCGGATCTCCTAGAACTTCTCGGTAGCCCAAGATCTTGGTCCAGCCTGCCTCCCGATCTCGGGATCCACCCACCTCCCCTTATTCTCGACCCTTCCTCGGCCTTGTTCGCCGATTCTTCATGACCAAAGTGAGCCTTTATGCTCAAATATGTCCCTGACGAGAGCCTCTAAAGCTAAGTCCCACCTATACTCTTTCTGCAACTTACAGTTGTTAGGAAATTCGTGTGTACATATATATAATGTAAATTTAATTTAAATAACTTAATAAATTGTTACCTTAAACTCTAGAAACAACTAATCCCTATGGCCCAGTGGGATGGCCTTCCATGTAGGCCATGGACCATCAAACTTGCGTCGCAGTATCTTCGATATCGAATCAGAAGGGCCATTTGTGGGCAGAAAGCTGCAGCAAAATTAGAGCATTAATAAATGTTCTAAATAAATTTAAAAAAACAAGTAAATAGAAATTAACGATACTTTATATATATTAAAAAATTAAATTAGCATGCTCGTTATCCCCCCTGAGGATAAGAAGAATCATCCTGTTGGATAGACCACGACTCTCCTGTCCCGATGATGATGATGGTCCTGTCGTCGTAGGTGTGGATGATGAGGGTGCAGCCTGTGTCCCAACCACATGAGGCTGGGTGGGGGGTGCAACTCCATCACCCTAAGGTGTCCCATCCACAGAGGTGCTGGTAGGGTGGTCTCGATCTGAAGGTTGTGGGTCGGCCGAGGAAGGGACTCTCGCAGCACGACCTCCACGACGACCCCTACCTCTAGAGGAATCTGCCATCTGTGAAAAAAAATGAAAAGATGATTACACAACAGTGTAAATAATACAAAAATAAATTACCTAATAAGTAGAATGACATTTACAAAATGAATTATGACATAAATAAATTACCTAAGTAGAATCTCTGTCACTAAATTCACCCTCACTCATCAGTATCACTTGATCGGAATGTACCTTCGCTAGATGCGTCCAACTCGGATTGATCCATTAACTCTTTTTCAACTTCTTCCCCATTTCCGGAAATGTCCGCTAGAGAATTAACAATAATGTCCAGCGTAATTTGCAACGGTACGCAGGGTCTTGAAAACTCATCATCTTGGTACGGAGCATATTTTTCAGGCTGGTTGATTACATTATCAGTAAATATACTGCGAGCCTTTATCTTAATAACACCCAACCAGCCATGATGTCCTTCGGGATATGGCGAGTAATAAACCTGCTCAGCCTGTTGTGAAAAAATGAATGGGTCGTACGCCTTATTATACCTTTGAGACAGCCTAACTTGAACAATACCATAATTTTTATCTATTTTTGTCCCTACGTCAAGAGTAGGATCAAACCAATCACACTTGAAGATAACTAACTTCATCACGGGGAAACCGGTATAATCGAGTTCAAGGATGTCAGTTAGAACCCTATAGAAATCATCCTCTACATTGCCATCAGTGGCTCGCACACAAACACCATAGTTGCACGTCTGCATTCCTTCATTCCATGTTTTTGTGTTAAATTTATATCCATTTACAATATAAGTATTCCATGATGTAACCCATCTGTTAGGCCCCCATGCCAAATTTGTCAACAATGGATTTTGAACATTGTTTTCTGGATCTAGTACCTAAACAATCAAATATTATATTATTCTTATACATGCTATATATTTAAGGAGATAAAATGTATGCTTCAAAAAATGAAGATGCTTAACCTACATATTTACTGAACCACGTAGCAAAGTGAGAAGTAATTTCTCGATCAACCTGATCATTTGAAATGTCAGGTTGGAGATCCCTTAGAAAATTGCCGTACATCCTAGATACGGGAGATTAACAGCAGGACGATTAATAATAATAAATGTCAATTGAACTTATTAAAGACGTTGTAGAAACTTACTCTAAATATGGCGCCACCTCTTCACAATTTTGAAGGATATACAGATGAGCAGCATTAATGTCACATTTGCTCCAAGAAATATCCTTTTGATTTGCCACTAAATCTGCCCGAATAGTTGAATATTGATATAGGAGGACTAGTTGAACATCCTTCGCCCGAATCAACGTTTCTAGGCATCCTTGTCCTTCTCGTGTTAACTTCGTCCGGATAGTAATAAGAGGCAAAAGTGGAAGTCTCCTCTACTAAGTATGTTTCACAAATGGAACCCTCCACTCGTGCCTTGTTCTTGACTTTGTGTTTAAGGGAGTGCAGGAACCTATTAAGGAGGGATACATACAAATAATTACTAGTTTTAGGGAAAGCTAAACTACTGCTCTCGTGTTCGTGAATTTCATATGTATTAAGTAAAATAGTTGATGTTGTTTACCTCTCAAATGGATACATCCAGCGGTATTGGACTGGGCCACCAACTCTTGCTTCGTAAGGTAGATGAACCGGGCAGGTGTTCCATGGAATCAAAGAAACTCGGTGGGAAGATTTGCTCCAGCTTACATAACAAAACGGGTATCTTGACTTCCATACCCTTTAATTGATTCACATTTAGTGTTGTCGATGTAAGCTCCCTGAAAAAGTGGCTAAGCTCAACAAGTGGGTTCCAAATTTGCTTCGGTAATGCGTCGAACGCAATTGGAAGCAACCGTTGCATGAACACGTGGCAATCATGACTCTTCATTCCATGTAACTTTGCTTCCTTAATGTCAACACATCTACCCAGATTGGAAGCATACCCATCTGGTAACTTTAGTTCTTTAACCCACTTACAGACGGCCAATTTCTGTGCTTTGCTTAGTGTATAACTTGCCTTCGGTTTGATAAGTCTGCCACGACCACTGATGAGCCTCTGTTTGACTGGTTTTATAACTAGTCAAGACCTTGGCTTTGTGCTAATTTTATATCATTTTTACCCAAATTAGACTTGATTGTCTCTAAGTAGTATTTTGAGTCTGTAAAGTGTTTTTAAGTTAATTTAGTTGATTTAGAGTGAATAAAGTATTTACTTATATTTTCTTATTTTCAGGTTAATAAAAGGAATAAATCTGGAGTCTTTCGCCCCGCGAGAAGGCTGTTCGCCCCGCGAACCAGAAGGTGACTGTGCCAGAGAAATTGCATCCTTTCTGTCTCGCCCCGCGAAGACTGGACTCGCCTCGCGAGTAATGCTACCTTGGAAAAGTCAGAGACGATCACGGTTTGGGCATGTTGGAGGTCACGGGCGTTGCAGTTTGGGAATTTGAAGAGTTCGCCTCGCGAAGATATTCTCACCTCGCGAGAAGACCAAGAGTTGCAGACCTTTCGCATAATTCGCCTCGCGAGCAGTGCTTCGCCTCGCGAGGACTTGGATTCCAGAAACATGTATATAAGACAGTCTTAGGCAGAACTGAGGAGGGGGGTCGGAATTAGCCAGTTTTGGCTAGTTTCTGAGCTTGTTAGTCTTTTGTTTTTCTCTTAGTTTATTGTTTTCTTTTGTAATGGAGAACTAGTCTCCTAGGATTAATCTACTGTAATTGGTTTCCATTACCACACTTGAGGTTCTGTGATTCTTCTTTCATTTGCTTTTCTCTTTTCAATGCAATGCTGTATGTTTCTGTTTGTTATTTCAGGAATATATAGTGTGGTATTGTTTCATTTCGGTTGTGTTCATTCATGTTCGTTTGTTCATGAGAGCTTAACCCCGTTTGTTATTTCGGGAATAGGAGCATACATCTGTAGTAGCGGTTTTCGTTTGTTAACTGTTGCTACAACTGGGAGGGGATTAGTATCTGCTTAGTAGAATATGCATGAACCGATGATAGTGGGGAAACCGAGAACAGTAGGTTAATCGTCTTTAGTTTATTTGTTAATCTCTTTTCTTACTCTGTTTTTATTTTGTTTCCTTTATTTTATTTTAGTCTCAAAACCCCCATTTCTAACTTTTACTAATTTTCTGTTAATAATAACAACAACTAAAGAGTCCTTGAGAGACGATACTCGAGTTGTCGCACTATACTGCATTATTTTATAATCGCTCGTTCTTTTTGGCGCGTGGCGATAGCGCGGTCAACCACCGTCCTGCAACTCAAGCTACTTCCGATTACAAATTTCAGCCAGGTCCAATCGGGCTTTATTTGTATCCTTTGTTTTCCCCTTGATGTCCATCACAGTGTCAAACACATTCAAAAACACATTCCTCTCATTATGCATGACATCAATGTTGTGACGGAGTAGCTGCGTCCTCCAATACGGCAACCTCCAAAATATACTTTGTTTTGTCCAATTATGGTTGACGCCATAATCAGGAATATGTTCTCCTTGGGTTTCATGGACGAGCGGTAGGCATCTGTACTCTGCGCCATACATTAGGACCAGTCAAACGTGGTGGAGGCGGTGTTGTCTCCGCACAACGCTTCTTGAATGCATTCTTGTTCCGCCTATAAGGATGATCTTCTGGAAGGAATTGACGATGACAATCAAAATATGAGATCTTTCGACTGTTTTTAAGCGTGAATGCCTTCGATCGCTCCATACATATTGGGCATCCAAGCTTCCCCGCGGTCATCCAACCCGACATCATCCCATAAGCAGGAAAGTCGTTGATCGTCCACATTAAAGCTGCTTTCATGATGAAATTCTGCCTCAAAGATACGTCATATGTCAACACACCATCATTCCACAGCATTGTCAACTCATCTATCAGCGGCTGCAAGTACACATCAATCTTACCTTTTGGATTAGACGGACCCGGAATTATGACTGTTAGGAACATAAACTCCCGCTTCATGCACATCCCCGGGGGAAGATTGTACGGAGTCAGGATAACCGCCATCAAGAGTATGCTTTTCCAGATCGCCCAAAAGGATTAAATCCATCAGCAGATAACCCCAATCGGACATTGCGAGGGTCCTGCGAAAATGCCATATGAACCCTATCAAAATGCTTCCAAGCTTCTCCATCAGATGGATGACACAAGATATCTTGCTCCCTCTTATGCTCACTATGCCATCTCATGTGAGCTGCAGTGGCCATCGAAGAGTACAATCTTGTAAGTCTTGGCACGAGCGGAAAGTACCACATCTTTTTTAGCGACCTCTTCTTCTCAATGCCCATCCTAGTGGTTGTCTTATACCGATCCGCACCACAAAATCGACAACATGTTATGCTTACCGCTGAATCATCCTTATAGTACAACATACATCCATTCGGGCAACAATCAATTTTCAAACAACCCAGACCCAAATTTTCAAACAACCCAGACCCAAATTTTCCACAGACTTCTTAGCATGATAAAAACTAGTAGGCATCCGATTGTCTTCTGGCAACGCCTTGGACACTGACCTGGTGAGGCGATTAAAACAGCCTTCTTGCATATTGTAGTCAGATTTGATACTCAACCATTCCATGCACATCGACAACTCCGTGTACTCCCGACATCCTTCCCATAATGGAGATCGTGCAGCACTCAGCATATCATAGAATCTTTGAGCTTCGGGATTCGGATTATCCTCTATGCATTGGGAACCCATTCCACCATCTTCTCCCCCATCTTCTTCTAGTACAACACCAACCGATGGTCCAGCATAATCCATTATCATCTGCTCGTATGGATTCAATTCTTCCATCCGGTCACCACTTCCATAGTACGAACCTTCAACCACAATCGAGTTTAAGTCAGGAAACGTCTCACCATGGTTACTCCACCAATAGTAATCAGGCATGAAGCCCTTCTCATAAAGATCGGCTACAACTCCATCCACGCTTTTGAAAGATTGACACTTGCATCTTTTGCAAGGACGCCTCAATTGATCACCGCCCAGCCGTATAAATCTCTCCGGGCTAACAACAAACTCTATAAACTCACCCACTCCAACTCTATACTCTTCCCTAAGACGTTTATTCCGATCCAACCTACGATACATCCATTTCCGATTCTCCGGAATATCCATTGATGGCAATTAAATAGCCTGACCAATCCTACAATAACACTTATATATTACGGTGCATTCCAATAACTCCATCAATCTCGTTCTTATGATAAGGTATGAACCTATCCCATTCGAGAAGAAACATTTGCCACACTCGGCTACTAATAGTTATTCCCATATTCAAATACCTTATACTTGACAAAATTTTGGCAGCATTTCCCATCGGTCTCCAAGTTACACGACTCGAGCACGGTCAGAATCACCGCGATCAAGAATGCACCAGGAGAACAAAAGGAAATGCATCAGACCGAGATTTCAACAAGTATATAAGGCATTTCAACATTGAAATGACTATTGTACGAGTGTGAGAAAGGTTTTTTCCCAAACTGTCCCACTTGGACAATTCGAGATTCAATACAATGAGCATGCATACCTTGATAAGTTACGCATGCTCATTGATATTGAATCTCAAATAGGAAACTAAGGCTTTCGTAAATTAATTATTACCTCTAACAGAAAATAAAACCATTAACCTATAAATATTGCAACATTGTTGAGCTTATATAAATTGCAGCGTAAATCAATACAAACTTAGATTAAATATTGTAGCAAACATCCTATTGAGCTCCGCTCTCCACTAACAAGTAGCAGTTAATTGTCAAACACATGCATAATTTCTAAATTATCAGCACACAACCAGCATCCCGCCTTTCGGACAGGATCACATCCTATTGAGCTCCGCTCTCCACCAACAAGCAACACATATTGACAAACACGTGCATAAACATTAAATTATCAGCATACAATCAGACAAGATCACATCCTATTGAGCTCCTCTCTCCACTAACAAACAAATCACTATTCTATATATACAGAATCCAGTACAACTATTTATAAGACTAGAAACACATAAATTAATATAAAATAGAATCAACAATATAGGGTTACAAATTTAGAACAACTTGCAACTTCCCTTCTTCCTTATACTCTCCTCCCCATCTCATTTATTTCAGAAGAAGAGGAAACAAAGGGAGAAAAGTTTGATAAATCTCATATCTCAAAATTTCAAACCCGCCCACCCCCACCCCAAGTGTGTACCAAACTGACCTCGATAATGAATTATTCATGGCATCATTTTGAAGTTTTTGAAATTGGATTATGTTTACACCCAAAAAAAACAAAAATAAATAAATCACGGGATATGGTCTCTGTGTGCATTAAGGAGACATACCATAGAGCTATGTTATTTGCACATCACAATCTCTTGCATCTCCCTTTATACTCTTTCATAGGGAAAATGGACCCTTTTCTCATTAACTTAAGGTGTAAAAGGAGATGTTGGAGATTGTGATGAATGAATAACATTAATGCATAACATGTGATACTTCCCCAACCCCCTTTAACCATTGTGGTTGAGGTTATAATTGATTGGAGTTTCTCTAATCTCTATTATGTTTGTGTGAAGTCTTTTTTGTTTTCATCCAAAGCTTAGCTATATTCATGAGACCAGATAGCTAATAAATCTTTTCTTTGCCAGGTCCTATCAAGACCGTTGCTTGTCCTTTCAATTGCATCAACCTTTTTTTTGATCAATCAGAATGTTGCAATGGAACGCCGATTGTATTACTAATTCACATGATTCCAAGAGCATACTTAGAACCATCTCTGTGCAGGATGATATGAATACAAGGGTATATGAATGCTCCTAATCTTCATGCTAAGGTTTATGTGTGTGCTTATTTAACCCCTTTATCTAGCTAAGAATAGTAGAAAATATATTTATCCGACATTAATCTGTTGGGGGCATCGATAAATTTCGAAGTTTTCATTTAGCTATGCAAATAAGTGTTATACAACAACTAAACCAAAACTTGGTGCTACCCCAAGGTAACCAGATTTGTCATGCCACTCGAGTTTTTGTCTTTGGAACATTTTTGTAATAAAATTTGGATTAATTACAGTCTCTGTTTCTGATATTTCATTTTACAATCATGATTGGCCTCATTCAGCATCTGCAGTTTCCATTCAGAGAGAAAAAGATGAAGCCTCAGAAAATTTTTGGACCCTCTTAGACATACCACCAGACCAGAATTTTTGGACACACTCACAAAGCAACCAAAACAGTAATCATCATTGTTGCAAAAAGAATTTCAGAGACTGTGAAATAACAATAAAACGGAGAATGAAGGGCGCAGGGGATACATAGAAGGAAGGAGGGGATACCTTTGCAGTGGTCCTTGCGGTTGTCCCTGTGGTGGCCGGAGCTCTACGGTGGTGGCACTGTTTCTGCGGAGGGAAAGACCAAAGATGAGAGGGAGGAAAAGGAAGAGAAGAAAGGAAGAGATGAGAGGTAAGAAGACTTACGTACTGTGATACGGTGGTGGCCGTACTGGTGCGGTGGTGGCGGTTGTGGAGACGGACGACGGACTGGCGCGGTGGTGGAGGTAGGGAGCAGAGCTGAGAGAGGAAAAATGAAGAAGTAAGGAAGGAAACGGGAGATTTCGCGATTTAGGGATTTCAGTTTTAGCATGGTTAGTTTGAATTTGAATTTATAATTTTAGCGACCGATTTAAATTTCGGTCGCTAACACGCGCTATTTTATTTTTTATACGCGTCGTTTAGCGACCGAATTAATATCGGTCGCAAATATAAATAAAGTTTAGATTATGAATTCATAAATTTAGCGACGGATTTCGAAATCGGTCGCTAATATAAATAAAGTTTGACCGTTGCATTTAATTCGGTTGCCATTTCGGTAGCTAAAAATTCATAAATTTCTGACTTTTACTTTCCTTTGTTTAGCAACCGACATAGCGACCGATATCTCTGCTACGCTCTATTTCGATCGCTATTTCGGTTGCAGACTCAACTCTAACCAGTGTTTCATGTAGATCCTACAATCGGCCGTTATTTCGGTCGCAAATAGCAACCAAAAAATTCGGTCACTATTTTCGGTCGCTAAATCACCTCTTTTTTTGTAGTGTATGTATATTATGGGACCCTACTGATGGGGTACCCTTTAGAGTATATCAACACAATATGTTTGTATTATATACTTGTGTGGTGTGATGTTTATATTTTGTTATTTATATTTAAAGTTTGTTTATTTATGATTTTCTCTATGTACGTATAAGCCAACCACATCTTAGAAGAAAATGGTCACCTACAAAAACTGAACATGATAGAATAGAGAGAAACACCAAAATATAAGCCACAACCCCTCAAGACCAATAACAGAATCTAATCACAGAACAACCAAGCAGCAGAGACAACCAAGCAGCAGAGAAACAAAAACCATATGACATTGTTACCAGAACCTAAACTAAAGAACTCTCATATAAAAGTTTCACTCTCTCCTAAAAGCATACCCTGAGATGAGCCCCATCCTCACTATGTATCACTCTCTCTCTCTCTCAAAAGCATACCTTGAGATGAGACCCATCCTCACTATGTATCCCTCACTCTCATCCCCCAACAAAGAAGCTTGTGGATCAGTTCCAACAAGGACTGGATAGGATCCCAAAAAACATCAGAAGCAATCTAACATAGAGTTAGTGCATGGAAGTAACCACTCAAATTTTCACTCTTGTATTTCCCACACCCCATAGTTTAACCCTCCAAAGTCTCTCCTGGAAATCTCACTGTAACCTCACAGCCTCACAATTGCCAATCAAGGTATCTTAGTTCTTCCACAGTAAATCAACTCCAGCAAAAAAAAAAAAACCTGCAAAGACTTGGATAATAATCTAGAAAAAAAAAAAGCATCGGAAGCAAAGTATCAAAAAGTTAGTACATGAAAGCACCTATCCAATATTCACACTTGTATTTCCCATACCCCTTTGTAAAAACCCCCAAGGATCCTCGCCGGTGTTCCTCTCAAAAACCTCACAGCTTCTCATTTGTCAGTCAAATTGTCTTTATTCGTCCACGAAGCGAAAACCACAAGGACTTCAATTTTAACCCCCTGCAAGGAGAGATACATAACAGGTAGTGCCATAGAGAGAATGTAAAGAAATAGATCACTCCAATTTTCACATCAATGACTTCCATTCCCTAGTGATTAACCCCCCAAAAACCTTTCCATCGTTTCTCTCTAATACCTCTCAGCCTCACATAAGCCACTCAATACAAAAAGATTCCTCCACAGAGCCAAAGCCACTAAGTCAAATTTCTCCACCTTCAGAGAGAGCCATAGAACCAGAAAAACCTAAAGTAAGAATGTAGATCTTTTTAATGTCTCTGAGACCTTCAAATAACATGTTTAGACCTCAAGCCTGAGTTTTCAACCTAAGGAACTCCGTTGGATTAATGCACCATGTCGTAAAGCCGACATTCCATTCCTTATCCACAGCCAGCCAAGACCAAACTCTTACATTTTATTAGGTCCAAGATCCTCACCATATCAAATAACGCATCAGAGAAATTAAATGATAACATTTCTCTCCAACCACAACGACCACACAACCGCATGCCATAAGACTAAACCTCATATCCTGCAATTTTTCACAACAAAAAGACCTTTATGCTGCTTATATAACTCCCCAACCATAGTTGGTAGAGTTCCCATAATTCCCAGCCACCCATACACCGACTTCCAAACATCCTTACTAATGTTAAGAGGAGATGATCAGAGGTTTCCACTGCCCCACCACAGAGCACACAAGATAAATCCAGTTGGGAATTAATTACCTGCCATTTTACTAGATTCATTTTAGAAGGAATTCTATCTCTCAGAACTTTCCAAGAAAAGGCAAGGACCATTTGGGGCGCCTTTGTCTTACAGAAGTTATTATAATAGCGCTTGTTTTAAAAACCGTTATTGTTTCCATATTTTAAAATTGAAACATTTCTCTATGACCACACTCTCACACTTCAAACTTCAAATTACTGCTTCTTTCGATTTCATTGTTCTCTCACGTATACCCTTAGTCTTGACCATTTCCTTAAAACCTTCAAGTTAATTATGCAATTTTTGTTACTTTTATTTGGTTTTTGTCATTTTCTATTATAGCTGAATGATAAATAGTTTTAACTTATAACTTAAAATTTCTAACTTAGATATACACCTTTCATAATTTCTAAGTTTGTCAATGTATTCAATGTTTCATTACTTGTAGATATTGAAAGTTAAAGTTAATTAGATAGTAATCAGGAGAGCGTATATATATATATATATATATATATATATATATATATATATATATATATATATATATATAAAACAACCAAAAATACATTGATAATATAATATTTTATTAATAATTATTAAAAATTTGTCTCCCATAATTTCAAAGTTGTAAAAACATCCTTGCATCAACATTCCATCCAAAAACTAACAGATGGTGCCTACTTGGCTAATGCTTGCCTGCATGTTAGCCATGTGTCAATGCCACATTGCAGGACAGATAATATAATAAGTTTTAATTCAAAAAATAATTTAAATTAATCAAAAGAATATTTTAAAACTTTATTATATTATTATATTTAAATAGGAGAATGGAAAACACATGACACAAGGGAGGTAACCCAACAGCCACAACGATTAATGTGAGGCTTGTGACGGTGGTTAACGGTGGGGCTCGAATAACTCTATACCATTACCAACAACCCGTTCTTCCTAACAATACCTATATCAGTCTCTTTCTTTATTTCATTCTCTTCTTCAATTTAATTGTTTCATCTAACCTTCAAGTTTCAATCATAGGGTCTGGCGCGTTTAATTGGTTGGTGACAATCTTTACAAACCCTCAGATTCATGGTGATCCTGATACGAAGGGTTTCTCCTTGTTTGGTCTTTACTGAACCATAAGCAACTGCAAGTTTTTCACTATGGTAGAATAGGGGATTCCTCATTTCCTCCTGCAATACATTCATTCATAGTTCCCTCCCTCCTATCACAGGAAAGGCTGGTGCCTTTTTCATTGCGCTGTCATTCATTAATTTCCTCACATTAGCAACTTCTTCACATTTACCACAATAATCTGCATATATCTATCTATCTCTTGATATAGCGTTGTTGAATCATATGGGAGTAGAAGAGGAAGGAGTGGGTAGAAAGGGAAGGAAGGAGAGAGAGAGATCAGCGATAGAAAGAATAGGACGTGGTGGTTATGGTTGAGTGGCTCACGGCGGAAAAAGACTGACAAAGGGGCGACGAGATTTAAAAATTATTTAAATTCTATTTATTTAATAACTAATTTTTAAATGATTAAAAATATTATTTAATTATCTGGCATGCCGCATGGCTGCCATGCTACTAGACGTTAGCCAGGTCATCTGCTAGTTTTTGGACGGAATGTTCACAGAATGACGTTTTTGTAGCCACTGTAGCTATCATACAGTAGCTCTATTTTAATTGCTGTATCAATAAATCTGCTCCTTAAATATATTGATTTGCAATTAATAGCGATTAATAGTGATATGATATAATTTGAATTTCTAAATAAATTACAAAAACAATTTAAACCATAATTAATTCAAATTATTTTTTTCTACAACAAATCGTTTTACAATTAAAGTTGAAATGTTACAATTCAAACTTCAAACCAGTCATATAGTCGAAGCTGATGGTCCTGCAAGTATATAACATGGGTCAAGTTGCCTTCCAATGCAACCTCAAACCAAATGTCTTCTTCAACACACCCTGCAAGAAGAAAAAAAAAGCATTATCTTAATTTGTCTTCTTCCATGCCCATCTCTCTCTCCCCTAACAATCCACCACTCGCGAGGCCAACACTTGTCACCAATCGAAGAACAAGAAAAAGGTAAGGCTCCATTCTCTTCTTCGTTTTCATTCATTTTGCTCATTCTCCCAATTCATGCTGTTATCTCTCATCTCAGGTAATAACTCTTATCTCTTCGAATACTACCTTTGCTTCATATTTTATCACTGCAAGGTTCTGAAAATTGAAACCGTCCAATTCTCGAATTTTTATTTTATATTTTAAGAGCACCATCCCAAATCATCAAAAGGTATTCTCTTCTCATTTCTTATGAAGAACACGAAGAAGATGATGAATACATCGATTACGAAGAAGAATCGGGTGACATTAATAACGATGATGATGATCCCTCACAGATAAAGTTGTTGCACTTCTTCAAAGTTTTTTAATTAGGGTTTTAATTTTTCAAGCGTGTTTGCGCACACATGGCCTCAAGCTAGCAGGAAATAGAGCAATTTATATTGACAACATAAGGGAGCATTGGAGGTACGAAATTAATGTATATTCACTCTCAACTATGTAGTTGTTACTCATATTTTTCCTGCATTTATTTTTAAGATTCTTTATCTTGAAGTTCTTTGTACAAAAACACTATTGTATATTTTTGTTAGTATTTAAACTGTTGTATATTTAATATTGTTCTAAAAAATTAAAGTGGAATTTTAAATTAAAATTAAATGTTTTAAACTCTGTACTTATTATCATTTAATTCCTTTAATTATATCTTTTAATTGTTCTAATTATACGTTTAATTACTTCCAATAGATTTCATGCCTTTTCAACATGGTTTTTTCACGCATAAAATCAAGATTTCCATTATAACACTATCTTATAATAATAATAATAATAATAATAATAATAATAATAATAATAATAATAATTCTTCGTTGGAATATGCACTTAATGAAATCAGGGTAATTAATAATAATACAAATGAGAATAATAATATTGACCAATAATGATAAAAAAAATTCAAATATAAATTTACTCGAATAATACAAAAACTCAAAAAATAATATCAAATAAAAAATAAATCATTATTAAACACTCAAATGTTCAATCTGATAGCATATTAGAAAAGGAAACTGAGATATATGATTGTGTGATTCTTTATTCAATAAATTAAAATTGATCCCGAAAATCAAATTGTTTTATACTTATAAATCACACTCAAATTATAAGCTTATAAAAATAATGTAATCAATTAATAAATTTCAAAGAACAAATAAATTATAACTAAATCATGCCAAAAAATAGTAATTACCTTCATAAAATCAAATAAATATAGTTCATCTAATATATATAATATTATAATATTATTAATCTACTAATAATAATATGTTATAAAATTAAATTTTTTAGGTTCGAAACCAAGTGTATCACATTAAATCTTTTTCTTCTAAGGATAATTTATTATTTATTGTATCACATATAATAAAAATTTACTAATAGGTTAGTACACTTGACAAACATTAAATTCATCAATTTTTCGGACTAAATTATTTTTTTATGTAACTTTTTAACAACATTAATTCAGGTATTCACATAAATAGATCAAATCAAATATAAACTTGAATCAAATAATAAAATTACTAATTATTTTTTTAATAGGAAAATATACTACTTATGTTATTAATAATAGTTAAAAAAATCAAATCAAATAAAAATTTTAATAATCTTAAATAATACATAAAATATCAATCAACCATACTATTAATAACTATCAATTTATTAATTTTATAATTATTATTTTATATAAAAGAATATTATGCAATATGAATCATGTCGCTATTCAATATGATATTCATTTTCTTGTATAAAATAATATTATTTTCATATTAATCAATTTAAAAATTCAAATTGATTTATACTTAAAATATCATGCTAAAATTATAAATATTATACAAAGAAAGTGATCAATTAATAAATTTAATCTAATTAATAAATAATAAATAAATTTTCTAAATTTTTAGAATAAATATTTATTATCTTCAATCAACTTAAAATAAATTCAAATAATATAATATTATAATATGACATAATTGAATAATAATAATAATAATAATATACTGTATTATATTATTGCTGAATCATTACTAAAGTTTATTATTATTATTATTATTATTATTATTATTATTATTATTATTATTATTATTATTATATAAAATATTATACAAAATAATGTTACGCTAATTTTAATTTTAATAATGTTACATATAAAAATGCTATTCATTTCTTTTTTATCTAAAATAATTTTATTTTTAATTCTTTTTCTCCCAAATTTAAATTTTAGCATCTATACTATATACAAACCAAAATAATTCAGGATTCTACTTACAACACCTTTTTACACGTGGCGGTCTATGCAGAGTCTCAAGCAATTGGTTATTTTGTAATTGAATTCACGATTTTGATTCGATACTAATTACCTCCATCAACATTAATTTGATTTTCTGCACATATTAGGCACCAATTCAAATTGATTTTAAAATACAAGAACAAACCAATTCAAATTGCTTTTAAAATACAAGAACAAATTAATAACAATTGGTTCCTTCGGACGTTTTTGAAAAAAAGTAATATGCCCATTCATCAATGATACAATCAATTCTGACATATGTTCTTTGATACCTCTTGATCCTCTATAAACGAAAATGGGGAATGAATATTGTAACACCCTTCTCGGGTGCTACATTGTCTGTGACACTTACATTCTATAAGACTGAGTAAAGCGAAAAATAAATATTTTCGACCGAAAATACGGGTATATTTTTTTTTCTTTTCGTAAATAGCATAATAAATAGTATTTAACATACATCGTCAAACTTATGCATAAATATTTTACAAACCATTCTCGAGGTACTAACAATCATAAACATAAACATCCAGAAAATGGCAGAAATACCAATGCCAGTAAAATAACAACATACTGGAAATATGTTTATAATGATAATAACAGCATTGGAGACATAGCGCCACAAAACATAAACATAGACACAAGACTCATCATGCTGGCAAATACAAAACAATGACGAAATGTCATCCCCGTACAACCATAACAATCAAGGATGATAAGCCGTCACGCCGTGGGTATACTCCTCACGTCCACTATACAAAAGGTATTGAGACTGTGTCCATGTATCCATGTCATCTCAAACTCCTGCTGAGTGTGGTGGAGAAACAGTGCCGTCATCATCTTCGCAGAAAGTAAAATAAAACAGAATACCAGAAAATAAAGAAAATGAGGTGAGATTCCCATTCATCATAAACATAAAACAGATATGCAGTAGTACGACACACAGGTACGTTCAATTATCAATATACAGTTATATCATCAATCATGTCAGAATAATAATGTTTCACAGAAACATAATCACAGGGCAACGTTTTCCTAGATAGGAGACATCTAAGACTCGAGGAATGACCTCTGATTCATATACCATGGTTTTAACAAACAGTCGGAGATAGTGGTTCGGAGGATTGTTCCGGATTACACCAGCCTTGGGTAAAATGCGTCAACAGTCAGCAACATGCACATAGGCTTTTTCGTAAACATCCAACACTACTAGAACACACGTAGCAACTAGTCGAGTATGTCGGTGTATTGCAAGATCACCATGCCACAAAGGAGCTACCAACTGGGTCTATATGAGTATTTCATACCTTGACATCGCCAAGCATCAACTAGATCGTCACTATGGAATTCACACCCGCATTAAAGTGTCAGCTCAATCTCCTAGGCACAACGGCCTTACAGAACATAGTTTCACTATGTGTTTAGGTAAAATTTTCTGGAAATGCATTCTTCTCATCCATCCACCGGATGACCTCTTGATTCCACCAGAATCCATTCGATGTGTTGTTCTTAGATGCTAGATGTTTTCAAGTCCGAATCACCGACCCTTAACATCGAGCTAAAGTTCTCGAGAAACGTTTCATCTTTGTGCAAAAGTATCTTAAAGCACTTGATTGCAAAATCCTAACTCATTATGAAATTGGATCACAAGTCCAATTATTTATTTCTCTGCACTTTTCTAGTTGAGCCTTTTTCTCGGCTTCCAAGGAAAACAAATAAATCCTAGTCCATTAAATCTTATGGAGGTATGGATAATGAATTGTCCATACTTTATGACATAAGGTCTTGATTCACCCCGCGTCATAAGTTATTAAGTTCGAGTTTCCACTAAGTCATTAATGACTTAGGTTTTTGCATTCTACCGTAAATACTCGTCCTCACGGACTAAAATCCTTTTTGTCTTAAAACCAAAACCTTTGGTTAAAAACAAACATTTTGAAACCAAATTCCACCAAAAGTACATAAGTACTAAATTCCTCAAAAACAATTTATTGAAAAACGTCGAAACTTTTAAAACACGGTTTTACAAGTAGGGAGGAGGAGAGATGAAGATGGGTTCTGGAGGAGAAAAGGAAAAAAAAGGAAAAAAAAAAAAAGAAGGGAAAAGTGTTGTGGGGGTCGAGTACGGTAGTGGGAGATATAAGGAGAAAAAAAATTTGATTAGTAATAGTAGGTACAAAATGAGTGGTACATATTGAGCCTTAAAATAAACATGTTTTTGGCTTTTAGATCTAAAAATAATTAATGACAAAAATATACTTTCAAAATTTAAATTAGAGTCAAATAGGAAAATAAATTTCTTCAATCATATCATTTAAAATATTTTTCTAAAGAAATACTACTAGTGACAATAACATAATAGTATTGTCTAGTAATCGTGCATACAGTGACATAAGACATTTATAACGCACTCAAAAAAATTTTAAATGAGTAATTAAAATTACTTAACCAAACCACATAAAATAAATTAAAATAAATATCTAGAAAATTAATCAGTCCAAATAAAATAGTATAAACATATACACATATTTACTATTATTGAAGAACAGTAAAAATCGGGATGTTATACAGCTTACATGCTATAGGCTAACCGTGTGTTTATATCCATAAAGTAAAAAAGAAATAAAGGTCATTTTCTCAAAATGCAATCAAGAATGAAAAAATAACAATTAATCAAGGTCATTTTCTCATATATTTTTTTGAATTTCTTTTCAAGAAATTAGTCATGCTGGTAAAGGGGGATTGTAGGCAGAACTTGTGAGCAATAGATGTCATTTCCATATTTCTAAAACTTTGTTATCTTGGCTTTCCACTATGTCTCAACTGAAATTTCAATTTTATTTTTTTATTGCAAATCTATTTAGGTTTTGAAGCTCAAGGCACATCATCAAATATTTATCCTTGGTCAATTATTGGAGACGAATCATCAATTTCTGTTTCAACGGATCTTACCTCTTACTTTGAACGTAATAAGGTTGCATTACGTATGGAGGTGCTTTGTGGTGGCACCAAACCTTTCCCATCTAGTGGCGTTGGTATCTCTAACCCTGGTTAGTGGGGAATGGTAAGGTAAATATGTTAAGTGTCTAAGTCCCACATTGATCTATGAGCTAGCTTTTAGAGTGGAGTTAGGCCCAATTATTCTAACAAAATACTTGATGGAAAAATCTCTTCTAAAAGGAGTCTACCTTTAAAGTGAGCAAGTAAAAGTATATTCTTTCTTCATCTGATAAAGCGTGTATAGAATTGAAGTCACTAAATAATCAAAGGATAGATATATGCTTACTTATTTACTTTAGAGATAAACAATTTTAAAGAAACCATATATATTTGATATATTTGATTACCTTAATTTGTTTTTATATTTGTATTATATGAATTTTAGATCCTATAACAAAAAAATAAATATGAAAATGGGGAAGGACTTGTATAATTTAACCCGTCCATTTAAAAAACAAAAATATGACTAAAATATTATTAACTACTTGTATGAATACTTCAAAAAAAAATGGCAATGAAATAACTTCCTATCATTCTCAAACTTCTTTTTCCATATGCAGAATATTGAGGAAGGGAAGAAGTATAAAGTAGTCTACTATGTTAAATCAATAGGCATGACTGATTTACAAATTTCATTCATCGGGATTGATGGTGTAAAACTGGTATCATTTGATGTCAGGTGAGTGTAGCTCTTCACTAACCTACAAAATTATCTTTTTGTACTGATTGAGCTAGCTAGCAACACAACTAATTGATGGATGCTGGCAGGGATGATGGTAGCATTACAATTTGGAGAAAGATGGAGACTGTAGTACTGGAAGCCAATGCAACAAATCATAATGCAAGCCTACAAATAACAACAACAACTAAAGGGATTTATTGGTTAGACCAAGTGTCAGCTATGCCCATTGACACATATAAAATATGTACAAATTCATCCCTATATAATACATTAAATTACATTCCTTTATGAATACGTTTAATATATATCTTATATAAGCTACCTTTATTTTTAAGCATGACATATGTTATTCTTTATTTTTAAATTTAAATTTAAACTATTTTATTTAATTATGTATACTTTTAAAATTTAAATATTTTTCCCTTTTTAATTTATTTTTAATTATAAATGTTTTAGAATTTTATTTTTATTTTTTAATATCTATGTATGTCTAAATTTTTTAAAAAAAACATATAAAAATTAATATTGAAAAACTTCTTTTATTTAAGGTGAATTAAAATCACACTTCATAAATTAATAAAAGCAGATATTGGAACTAACTAAAGTTGTCTCAAATCTTTAGACCGGGTCACCGATTGGTACCTCAATCTCATTCTTGATCACTTGATTCAGGGTCATGGCTTCCGAAATGACCTTTTCCAAATGGTGGCAGATTTGGAACCCAAATTTCTCAGATTTCCAGGATTTCCGGGAATGTATGTTAACGATAAGTTTCTTATATAATAAGTTGGGTTTGATTTTGTAAATTCTAATGTGATTTGTGAAGATTGATTCTATGTTTAATGTTCAAACCTACCCATATATGATCCTATCTTAAGTGATGTGACAGAGAGTTGAGAACATATATGATTAACAATATGAATTTCGTATATTAGCATTAATGTTTATCCTTAGAGAGGTCAACATTCTCTTTCTAAACTTTTATGATATATAAATAATAAAAGAATGTTCATCTGAGACATAATGCTATTTTTAATTGTGATTACATTAGGTGGGTGCTACGTTGAAGGAAATTATCTAAAAAACGTTTTTAAGAGAAAAGATACTATTGGATCATGGGAGGAGAGACCTGAGCACTTAAATGATGTTTGGAACTATTGGATTGGGTTATTTTGAGGGTCTCCAAGTGGGTATCCTTTAACCTTAATTATAATTTTCCATTATATAGTTGAAATTAAATTAATACTAATGATACTATTTGTGATCTTGAGCAGCTAGTTGAGGACCTTAATGCATTGCCAGTATGGGTGTTTAACACTAGTACATCTTAATTTGTTATCTTAACTGAAAATTGTTCTCCAAAATAACTGTTGCTTTTGTTTTCTACTTAATTGAATATCTCATCTAGGTATCAGCCATCACGATGAAGTTAATTCATCGGCCCCTTACATCATATTTGAAAGTATAACTAAATAACTAACTTCTTTCTAATGTTATCTTTTTTTCTTTGTGTATTTCTGAATCTTAATTTATAGTTACTATTTTGTTGACACATCTTTGCATTTATATACAGGATGTCCTTGATGGCATTGAGTTTGCAAGAGGTTCTCCCCAGTCAAAATGGGGTTCTGTTAGAGCTACAACGGGACATCCTAAACCATTTGACTTGAGATACGTAGCAATTGGAAACGAAGATTGTTGGACTATATATAAAAAAAACTATAAAGGCATGTCTTTCTCATTTATTTTTTCAAATATCTTATATGTTCTTAATCATTGATGAATTTCTTCATTTATTTACTAAATAAATATTTGTTTTATATGACTCAAAACCTTTGATATTTGCACAATTCCTAAGATATTGATTGATTCAATTATTAATATATTCAATTATTAATATATTTTATTTCTGGTTTTTTATTTTTCAGCAAATTACGTTAGGATCCATGATGCTATAAGGTTTGCCTGTCCAGATATTCAAATTATCTCAGACTGTGATGGTTCTGACAAACCATTAGATCACTCAGCCAAGTTGTTCGATTTTCATGTAATAATATTCTAACATTACTTCTTAAAGCTTCATTTGTTGCATCATCAACTTTGGAAATCACATTCTTATAATTATGTCTTCTCGTTGGGCAACTTATTATCCTTCTTAATGTTTTGTTTCTTACTATTAGATTTATACAAGTTCCAAGGGCATGTTTTCTGCGTCTACTAAGTTCGATTAAACACCACAATCCAAAGGTTTGATTAATTTTGATTTTTTTAGTGAACATATTGATTTATGCATTTAATATATGAATAATGCTCAACCTGATTCTACAGGCTTTTGTTAGTGAGTATGCTGTGTGGAAGGAAGATGCTGGAATGGGAAGCCCTTTGTCTGTTGTGGCAAAAGGCACATTTCTCATTGGACTTGAAAAGAACATGTATACTATATATAGTATCTATTCAATTATTCTCTCATCAATTGTTTTACATCTATTTTTACATCTACTTTATAATCATTGATCAAATCATTTTTGTCTTAAAAGTAATAATGGATAAATGATAGATAATTAGGATATAGATGTAAAAAAGTGGTAAGACGAACATTTCTTCTTCACGAACATTACTTATATTTTATCAAGTTTCTTTTTTTTTAACTACAAGTCAGTATTCTCATTCATGTTTGTCAATTTTCTGATGCAGTGATATCGTGGAGATGGTTTGCTATGCACCACTTTTCCTAAATATAAATGACAAGAGGTAATTTTCTTATGTTTATGCCATGAAACTTCTACCCTCTATCATTATATATCTTATGGTGCACTTCAAAAATTTTATTATGACACTGAGACAAGTAGGCAAAATTAACTATGATTTTCTTGATGATCATACCTAAATTGAGAGTGTGTAATAATATTTGTCTTTATATATAGGTGGGTTCCGGATGCAATTGTGTTCAACTCTTATCAGCTTTATGGATCTCCTGGCTATTGGGTGCAGAAATATTTCATAGAATCAAGTGGTGCAACATTTCTTCACTCAACACTTGAAACAAATTCATCTAATTCACTCATTGCATCTATAATTAAAAGGCAAGGGTCTACAGATGAAAATCACCTTAGAATAAAGGTAAAATTGGAGGTGTTTTCTGACTAAATGATTCTGGATTTTTGTAATACGTATTAGCTATAGTATAGGTGCTAGAAATATGTTGAAAAATCACCATAAGCATGTCAAATTACCAGAAGCTACTCATAGTAACGTTAAGAAAAAGCACGTCCAACCACTAAAGTTGGAGTATCCAGAAATGCTGAGAGTTTATTTTAGATCTTTGATCAATATTGCCATTGTGTGGATCTTTCACTAGCACTTTATTCACTTAGAGTTTTTTACTTTTCCTAGGTAGTGAACTTTGGAACTTCACCCGAGAATCTTCACATTTCTATAAATGGATTTAACGTGCGACAACTTGGTTCAACGAAGACGGTGCTCACATCAGCCTACAAAATGGATGAGAATTCATTCTCAGATCCAATGAAGGTTCAATTTGGTTTATTTAAACTTTATGCATATATGCCTAGCTAGTTGGCTTAGCATGTGAACTTCCTTATGTCGAAATATATTTATGTATTTATTTGTTTGTTTTCATTTTAAATACAGGTTGTGCCCCCAACAATGTCCACTTGAAAATGCTAGCAAGGACATGAATGTCATCCTCCCTCCCTATTCAGTGACATCATTTGATTTGTTAATATAATAATATATTAGGATCTAGCTATTGGAAAATAAAGAAGTTCCACATCGATTGAAAATAAGAGCAAAGAACCATTTATAATACTTTGGACAATCTTTTCTCTATAGGTTTGTTTTTAGGGTATAATTAAACCTAACTACTATTAACATGGCATCAAACCCCACATGACCTATCACGACTCATCACTAGAGGCGACAAAATGTGCCGGGCCGACCGGGCCGGGCCGAATAAGCCTATAAATCGTAGGGTTTGGGCATTAAAATTTGAGCCCATTTTAATCCTGGGCCTTTGGCCCGACCCGATGAAACCCGAACCCGTATCGGCTAGCCCGCAACGGGCTCGAGTAGCCCGACCAATTTTATATATTTTAATTTTTATTTAACTAAAATATAAAAATATGAAAATTAAAAAAATTATAAAAAAGGCCCAAAATGCATGTATAG
This sequence comes from Sophora flavescens, assembly GCA_030762895.1. NCBI lineage: Eukaryota > Viridiplantae > Streptophyta > Magnoliopsida > Fabales > Fabaceae > Sophora > Sophora flavescens. The sequence continues at coordinate 131,335,493 of CM061066.1, forward strand.
TAAGTCAGTGACCTTCCATACTTCCATTCCACTCACGACTCGTTCTGTGTCTTCTATCTGTCTTCACTTAATCTTCAAAAGGGTAACCTAACCCTAGTCACAGAGAGTTCACATATTGGTGTGACATTGCTGAGAATAATTTTATAAATTACTTTTTTAATCTTCATATACATCACCTTTATCAAAATAATTTTTGAAAGGTCACATTTTTACGTACGCCTAAAGAAATGCTCGTCCAGTTGCTCGTCAAGTGCGCAATTGCCCCTTCATTTTTTTAGGTTTCAACCTTTTTCTTTCTTTCTTTCTTGTTTTTTAATCAAGTTACTGGGTAGAAAATCAACTTCCCACTTCTTAATTATCATTATTAGTCACTAAATGCGATAATATTAATTTAATTGCAATTGATCATAAGGCTTGGCTGATTGAAAATATACTTTTTTTTTTGAAAAAAAATATGTTGGGCCATCCCGAACAAGCCCGCAGCCCCCATAGGGCTGGGTTTGAGCACCTATTTTACATCTCATATTGATTCCGGGCCTTTTTAGCCCTGTCCTGTAAAGCGTGAGCCGCATCGGGCTAGCCCGCAGCAGGCCGGGTAGCCCATTTGCCACCTCCACTCATTACTAACAATACATTAATATGGACTCTCATCAAATTAAATAGTTAAAAAAAACACCATACATAAATAAAGTAATTAAGTTTAAAAAAGTGATAAAAAATAAATACAAAGTAAAACAAAGTTTAGATTTGTGGATATTCCGCTCAAAATACACTAAAGTAACTAAAAAGCTTTAGGTTAAGGCTTTTTGACCAAACTGGGTTCCTTTTAGAAACTATTTACCAGTTTATGACTATTCTGAAACTATTTATCAATGGGGGGTCCATTTGGACACGTGGCATATTTTATTTTATTTTTTCACTGACGGGTCAAAGGCGCCAGTCATCCACAGTGGCGCCTCCCTTACAGTGCGTCACGTGGCGCTGCAGGGGGCGCCCCAAAAAAAAAAAAAGTCTCCGAAGCAGCCCCCCCACCCCAAACGAAGAGCAGCCCCCCCCCCCCAGTTCCTCCTCTATAAATAGCCATAAGTAGAAAATTTTATTTACTACTTGTGATATTATTTGTTACTTGTTATTAAGGTATTTTTTATTGCCTCTTATTGTTTTAAATAGATACTTTATCATTAATGTCATCATTACTCCCTATACTTATAGTATAATTTTTTTTTGTAGCGGTGTTCCTTTAAAATTGCTGGTGACTTCATTTTAATTCTTATAAGGTAAATTTTTTTTTTACTACTGTAATAATTGATGAATATTTATTGGTGTAAATTGTTATTGCTATTAAAATTTTTTATGCCTCCTGTGATATTATTTGTTACTCGTTATTACGGGATTTTTTTATTGTCTCTTGTTGTTTTAAATAGATGCTTTATCATTAATGTCATCGTTACTCCCTATACTTGTAGTATAATTTTTTTTGTAGCAGTGTTCCTTTAAAATTGTTAGTGACTTTATTTTAATTCTTATAAGGTAATTTTTTTTACTACTGTAATAATTGATGAATATTTATTGGTGTAAATTGTTATTGCTATTTTTTTTATGCCTCATGTGATATTATTTGCTACGCGTTATTACGGGATTTTTTTTATTGCCTCTTGTTGTTTTAAATAGATATTTTATCATTAATGTCATCGTTACTCCCTATACTTATAGTATATTTTTTTTTTGTAGCGGTGTTCCGTTAAAATTGCTGGTGACTTTATTTTAATTCTTATAAGGTAATTTTTTTTTACTACTGTAATAATTGATGAATATTTATTGGTCTAAATTATTATTGCTATTATTTTTTTTATGCCTCCTGTGATATTATTTGCTACTCGTTATTACGGGATTTTTTTATTGCCTCTTGTTGTTTTAAATAGATACTTTATCATTAATGTCATCGTTACTCCCTATACTTATAGTATACTTTTTTTTGTAGCGGTGTTCCTTTACAATTGCTGGTGACTTTATTTTAATTCTTAGAAGGTAAAATTTTTTTTACTACTGTAATAATTGATGAATATTTATTGGTGTAAATTATTATTGCTATTTTTTTATGCATCCTGTGATATTATTTGCTACTCGTTATTACGGGTTTTTTTATTGTCTCTTGTTGTTTTAAATAGATACTTTAATTAAATTTATCATTAATGTCAGTATTTATTGGGGCTAAATTGATACTATAATTTTCCTTAATTATACAACTCAATAGATTTTATTATATAATCTATATAACTGTAACATTTTTTTTTAATGTCAGGTGATAGATATGGCATCATCTAGCTCACAATCAGGGGCACGATTGGTAAACCCCGGCCCGGTGGATGATTCACTATTGAACCTGCAAGAAAAGCATGTTTCCCAGCATGTATGGAATGGATCACCCGATCGAGTTCTTAGAGCTTGACGTGGACTGACATTTAATCCTGTTGTTATGGATCTCCCAGAGTCTGTCAAAGCTAATCTTCAAATAGCGGGTTTCTTGGGGGTAGCCCAAGTAAATATAACTCAGCTTGATCATAATTTGATTACTGCACTTGTTGAGAGATGGAGACCCGAGACACATACCTTTCACATGCCGTGGGGAGAATGCACCATCACACTGCAGGATGTTGCTATTCTCTGTGGACTACGCGTTAATGATCCATTGTTATTGGTGCAACTCATATACATTGGAAGCAATATGTCGGTGAAATGCTAGGCAGAGTTCCTAGCGATTCTGACATGAAAGGATCAAGAATAAAGTTAAAGTGGCTGGAAGATCATTTTGGGCACTTCTCTCAATGGGAGGATAATCAATGGTGGAGGGTTGTATATACACGAGCGTATATACTCAGGTTGATAGGAAACCTATTGCTCCCGGATCCCTCCGGTTCACATGTATCACTGAGATATCTTCCACTATTGGAGAATTTTGAAGTAACAGGTCAGTATAGCTGGGGTTCGGCTGTATTTGGTTACTTGTATCGAGAGTTGTGCAAGTCTACGAATTATGAAAAGAAGGAGATTTGCGGGTTCATGCCGTTGGTTCAAATATGGGCATGGGAAAGGATGCCTTCCATTGCTCCGCAGCTCGTGATTGACCAACGAGATTTTGGTACACCATACAGTACACGGTAAGTAGCATGTAAAATTCGTAATACCCTCATTGTTTGTAGCTTATACTTGATATGATAATCCTTTTTTAAAATAATGATAGGTGGCGTTCAGGGGTTACTTATAACAGGCAGATGCACCACCTGACGTATTATCGTGACCGATTTGACAAAATGAAGCATCGCGATGTAAGTATAAATTTTCAATTTAAATAAAAATTTGGAATGTTTTGTGAATGTTTTGCATTATTTATGTTGTTTCTATCTTATGAATGTAATTGCATTAATTTGTTCCATGTTGGTAGATAATCTAGTGTCCCTACGACGACATGATGATGCCAACACTACCCATGGTCTGTCTAGAAGCCATGTACTTATGGAGGGTTGTTCTTCCTTTGATATGCTTCAACATTTTCGAGTGGGTTCAACCAGATCGTGTGATGCGTCAATTCGGCCTGCAGCAACATATACCCAATGAACCGTCCCAACCATAAAATCGCCATGATCTGTCACTTAGGGGCAAACAATCTGAGAATTGACCACTCATGTTGGATAATGACATTAGTTTCTGGAATGATAGACACATGAGGGTGATTTGTCATAATCAACCACAGATTGGTCTCCTAAATAAGCAATCAGAGTATATGCGGTGGTACTTGCATAGGACACGACGATGGGTTGGCAGGGAAGGTGCACTCAGGATATTCGGTAACGTTTTGGTTTCCCAGCATATTGTTTTTTTGGTTGAATTATATTTTGATAAATTATTGTTAATAGTTATTAACCTTGCTGTAGGCTGATGGGATGGAGAAATTGTACTACTTAAGTACTCCCGAGGGTCAACCAGAGTTCACGTTTGGTGAACTTAATCAAGAGCTTGCGGCTATTATGGCAGCATTGGACGAGGCGGATAACATCATTATACCTACTGTCTCAGTTGTACCTCTCACACAAGCCGTGGAACCGATTCCTCCGTTCGCACGCGTGCCAGCAGCAATAGTGGAGGGTCAGTCTCTTGGTAAGAGAAGACAGCGTCTGGAACAACATAATTTCTACACACCGCCTATGCCGGGACGTGGAGAAGGATATTATTATGCGCCCACCCAGGGTCATGACTTTTCACAGGAACCCGCTCCAACGTATTTTCATACTGACATGGCAGGACCATCATCCATGCCTGCCCATTCCTCATCGTCCATGCATACTCATTCCCCTATGCATCCAAATTCACCCAATTTGTTCTTCACACCACCCGCATATCACCCGACTGCTAACACACCAGGAGCACCCAATCCCATGATTGAGCAAATACAAAACACCCCAATATACTCTCTTGGATACGTTGGTATGGGTATTGACTTGAACGTCGACTTCTCCATAGTTTTATACTCTAGCTCAGCAAGTGAAGAGCCAATTCAAGTTGAGCCCAATGTCAGAAGAAATCCACGTCGTGAGGCTCGGGGTAAACAACGACAGTGTACCTTGTCTCCCTTTCAGCATGATGGTGATCACGCTAAGTAGTCACCTTACAGTTGCATTGTAATTATGTAGAATATTATCTAATTGGTATTTTGTACCTAACGGACATTTATACCAATTTTGTAATTAGTGGAGTAACTTGATATTTTGTTTTGTTATGTTTTTGTTTCGTCTTGAAATTATAGCCATTTATTATTATAACAAAACATACTAATTATATGTCGTAACATTTGACTATGGCAAAACAAAGCATTGGAAATCATACATAATAGGGTGTAATCTAAATATTTTTTTCCATACCAACTCCTCCACTTCCTGATCCTCCAGCTCGTTGAGGGCAGTGGCGCTGGTTATGACCCTGAGACCTACACAATCCACATCGTTGGGTCGGTTGTGACTCTACCCAGTCCATCTCATTACGAATGCGGGTTGACTTGGGTCTCCCTTTCGGGCGTAGCATCGACACATCCGGAATTAAGGTCCAAGGCTGCTGTATGTCAGGTATTTCTTCCTCATTTCCGATTGGAAACCACTGGGCAGCGTAAACATTGATGATACTGTGCCATTTGTAAACATCGTCGACATACTGATCATGGTTGAGCATCATGGCCGCACAAGCAGCAATGACATGTGAACATGGCAAATGATATGCTTGAAATTTTCCACACTGACAATATTTAGTTTGTAAGTTAACCCTCCAACAGCGACCCCCTCTCTGGGTGACCGGATTGAAAGCCTCTTCGACTTCGAATCGTAGATTCTGGGTGTCATATCGGCGGACCTGATGCGTAGAAGCATCTTCTTGATGTTTCAAGAGCTTCTTCATTGCCTTGTCAGAATATCGGTGACCAGAACTAAGCTTGCCTCTTGCTTCCGCACCCCGCTGAACAAAATACTCGACGATCCTACCATATGAACACTTAACCAAAGCGGTGATTGGCAGATTCCTAGCACCCTTTAAAATTTTATTCACGCATTTAGACAAATTGGTTGTCATGTGTCCAAATTGACGACCACCGTCATCATAAGTCAGTGACCATTTCTCCTTCCTAATGCCATCAATCCACCTTTGTATTTCAGGACTGGTTTCACGGAATTTCTCAAGCTTCTGATCGAATTTTATCTTGCATGCGGTGTACCCTATACAAAAACGTTAACTTATTTAGGTCACCATATTATTAAAGAAAACATAAATACAAAAATTATGTAGTTTGAAAAATACATACATAGAGTCATCAGTTCCTCATTCAACTTTTTATTCTTGAATCTCTGGTTGAAATTACTGGCAATATGTCGAATACAGTATACATGATAAGCATTTGGAGGCTGCCAACCTAGGTGAGGATTCGAAACGGCCGATTTAATGCTTTGGTGCCGATCGGAGATCAGACATATACCAGTCTTATTGGTAACATGTTCCCGGATCAATCCCAAAAACCAAGACCACGCATCTAAAGTTTCTCCTTCCACAACAGCAAAAGCAAGCGGCAGTAAATGACTGTTTCCATCCTGTGATGTGGCAATCAACAGTGTGCCACGATACTTACCATACAGAAATGTGCCATCAACCTGTTTTATTGGTTTGCAGTGATTAAATGCATCACAACATTGTCTAAACGTCCAGAAAACACGATGAAACGTGCTATATTGGTTGTTCACACGGTTGCCCGCTACATATAGGTTGGTCTCGATCTTGTAAAATGAATCTGGTGAAAACAACTGCATATGTTGTAACCATATAGGTAGCATGGCATATGATTCATCCCAATCTCCAAATACATTCACTATGGCCTTTTGTTTGGCTTTCCATACTTTTCTGTAAGATATCTTGTACCCGTAAGTACTTAGAATTCTTTCGCGTATCAAAGCCATAGTCACCGATGGTGCTTCTCGGACCATACCTAGGAACTCGATTTAAATATAAAGTTAGATTACACTTGGAATTAACAATAAAAACAATTATCATACTAGTAATCATCGTACCTAGTATGCACGAGCATACAAAGTTAGAATCCAGCTTTGTGTGGTCTTGCCACAACATCCGATTCACACAATTATGTTGATCACCCCACTTTGTAACCTCCTACTTTAGTGACTTTTTCGACAAGATAGCCCTCAACCTCCATGGGCATCCTGTCAAATGATTTGAGCACTCGACATAATACTTGGTTGATTTAGATTCAACAACTTTGAAATCCTGATGAACATTCATTGAATAGTGTTTAACAGTCATTTGAACTGCCTATTTATTATCAAATCTCAAGCCAACATACAATTCCTGACCCACTTTCCATGATCCTGGAACATCTACGCCTTCAAATTCTATCTCCTGATCAGGATGGTCCCAGTTTATATAATTATAATGGGGGGAAGAGTTGAAAAATGCACCATGTGATTGACCTATAAGTGAGTAAAAATGAATAAATTGCCAATTAGAGTAAAAATAATAATATTTATACAAATAAAAATTAATAATAATGATGTCGGAATAAAATTATTAATTGTTGGAGGAAACCAACCAGCTTGATGCGGAAAAAAACCACCAGGAGCCATCGATGAAACCTGAGCTGCAACAATTCCAGGTGACGCCAATGCGGACAAAACTATGTTGGAACCCTGTTCAACCTCTTCCTCGGTGTCCGATGAACCTGATGTTGGTATATCATCTTCATCTGACTCATCCTCCATCTCGCTTGCCCAATCTTCATCTTTGTCATCTTCGTCATCTGCATTTGACCCAAGGTTTACCGGCATATTTCGCTGCTCGAAATTACTATCCAATGACGGCACAGGGAATGTGGAAGTGCCCGCAACATTAACATCAACATACAACTCAAGTGTCGACATCCGGGGATTTTGGATTAAACCATTCAGCATGCACTCCACATCTCGATCATCAGCAATTTCAATAAGAATATATTTCGCCGGGTTGCCACATATCATATATCTTGTCACAATTTTTGAAACTGATTGATTTGGTTGTAGCCTCAACTTCGAGTGAATCTTTGCCCTCAAACACTCGTACCGGATGCAATGTTTTCTTTGCATAATTTCTTGGCCCCCTTCAAATGTAATTCCTTCTGGTCCATCGAAGACTCTCCCGTTCGAGTATACAAATACTGCAACTTGGCTCATGACGTCTGCCCTACAATAATATCAAATATATAAAAATAACCCATAAATTTACAATTTCTAATAATAACAATATTAAAATAACACAACAACAAATACAAATAATGGTATTAATAATATTAACATCATATTTAATATTAAATATGTAAACTTAAAAAATAACATTAATATAACAAAATAATATCACTATTAATAATAATATTACAAAATAAAATTAATTACCAATTACTAATAATAAATACAGATACTAATAAAAGTAATAATACTGTTATATTATAATAAAAAAATAAACTTAATAATTAAAAAAAGTAGCAAATAATATTACAAGAGGCAATAAAAAACCCCGTAATAACGAGTAGCAAATAATATCACAGGAGGCATAAAAAATTAGCAATAACAATTTACATCAATAAATATTCATCAATTATTACAGTAGTAAAAAAAATTTTTACCTTCTAAGAATTAAAACAAAGTCACCAACAATTTTAAAGGAACATCGCTACAAAAAATATACTATAAGTATAGGGAGTAACGATGACATTAATGATAAAGTATCTATTTAAAACAACAAAAGGCAATAAAAAAAACCCCGTAATAACGAGTACCAAATAATATCACAGGAGGCATAAAAAAATAATAACAATAACAATTTACACTAATAAATTGGTAATCAATTGTTACAGTAGTAAAAAAAATTTACCTTATAAGAATTAAAATAAAGTCACCAGCAATTTTAAAGGAACACCGCTACAAAAAAAAATTATACTATAAGTATAGGGAGTAACGATGACATTAATGATAAAGTATCTATTTAAAACAACAAGAGGTAATAAAAAAAATCTCGTAATAACGAGTAGCAAATAATATCACAGGAGGCATAAAAAAATAATAGCAATAACAATTTACACCAATAAATATTCATCAATTATTACAATAGTAAAAAAAAAAATTTACCTTATAAGAATTAAAATAAAGTCACCAACAATTTTAAAGGAACACTGCTACAAAAAAAATTATACTATAAGTATAGGGAGTAACGATGATATTAATGATAAAGTATCTATTTAAAACAACAAGAGGCAATAAAAAAATCCCGTAATAACGAGTAGCAAATAATATCACAGGAGGCATAAAAAAATTTAATAGCAATAACAATTTACACCAATAAATATTCATCAATTATTACAGTAGTAAAAAAAAATTTACCTTATAAGAATTAAAATGAAGTCACCAACAATTTTAAAGGAACACCGCTGCAAAAAAAAAAATTATACTCTAAGTATAGGGAGTAACGATGACATTAATGATAAAGTATCTATTTAAAACAATAAGAGGCAATAAAAAATACCTTAATAACAAGTAACAAATAATATCACATGTAGTAAATAAAATTTCCTACTTATGACTATTTATAGAGGAGGAACTGAGGGGGGCGCCTGCTCTTCGTTTGGGGTGGGTGCCACTTCAGATACATTTTTTTGGATGGGTGGGGAGGGGGGCGCCACCTGCAGCACCATGTGGCACACTGCAGGGGGAGGCGAGGTGTGTGTCAGCGCCTCGGACGCCTCAGTGCGCCACGCGACATCAGTAGGCAGAGTTTTGTCTTTTTTAAAAAAAAAAAGTGGTAAGCGCTGATCTAACCGACGCTTTGAGTCGTCAGTGAAAAAAAATAAAATATGTCACGTGTCCAAAAGGACCCCCATTGATAAATAGTTTCAGAATAACCCTAAACTGATAAATAATTTCTAAAAAAAACCCAATTTGATCAAAAAAGTCTTTAAAGTTGGTGTACTAGACCATGTTTCATCGTTTATTAATTCTCTCCTTTCTCTTAGAAAAGATTCAATAGTTTTCTTCAACATCACTTATGTGTTTGAATTCACGTCAAGTTTTCCGTGAATCACATTTGGAGTGGCAAAATGGTAAATTTATTGACACATGATGTGAAATCTAACTATTATAGCTTCCGGCACAAACAATGACAAGCTTAACGTGTATTTGGATGAGTGTTTGATAAACATGATTTTGGATAGAATTGATTTTATAGAATTGATTTCAATACAATTGAGTTTGGAGTAAAGTATTTTATGTTTTGATATTTTTACTTTGAAAGTAAGTTTGTTATAAAACTTAGTATAATTTTTCAATTCAAAAGCAGAATATATTCCAAACTGTTTCTGGTATAATCAATTTTGGATGTAAAATCGCTTGTCCAAACATGTGACCAAACATCTTTTGTTTTTTTTATTTACCAAAATCACATTAGACAGGTGGAAAAACACTTCTAGTATTTTCGAAAGTGGAACCAAACACACGTTTAGTCCATCAACGTAAAAAATAAAGGTAAAACATTGTTGTAAACAAAATTAATTTTAAAAAACATTAGAAAAATATTATAAATTTAAAAACATCAAAATAAATCATTTAAATAAAAAAATTAAGCTACAATCCATTTATTTAATCATCGACTTTGCCAAATTCCAAAGCTACATAGTGGACTCGGTGGACCAAATACCATTAAAAAAAAAGACTGGAAAACATAAACATTTCATATAGATGTTCTTCTAAATTAACATGAAATATTCAATTGAAAAATAAGTTGTGTTTGTGTGGCTTCAAAAGCAGAAGGGCTTCCATAGTTCCATCAGATGTGCAGAGCATGATGAATGAAGGAGAAAATCAGTTAGAGTTACGAAACATACAGTACCAGTAATATCTAATTTTTTTAAAAATAATTTAGTGGATATATAAAACAAAAAATAGTATATATATAAAGAAATTCTTTGGAAACCTAGGGACTGTGGCTAGAGATAGCAAAACGAGTCAACCCGCTCCATCCCGTCCCATACCGTCATCAACCAACTTAAAAGGGGTGGTACAGGTTGACCCACTTTTCGATTATGGGTTGAAAATGACAACCGATCTTTTTTTAAGATGGGTTGGAGGGTCGACCCGTATAAATAATAAAAAAATATTAAATTTGAATGACAAAAATTTAAATTAATGGAATTTTTAGAATTGGAACTTTTAAAAGAATAATCTATAATGATAACAAAAATAAAAATTAAAAGAAATATACAAAACTACTAAAACATATATCCAAACCGTGACATTAATAAGAGAGATTAAATAAATTAGAAAATATGTTATAAAAAATATCCAACGAGCCAACCCATACCGCATACGGGTTGACCCATCACAACCCGTGGATTTGGCGGGTGGGTTATGTGGGTTATTTCTCGTCTAATTTAATGGGTTATACGGGTTGATCCGTGGGTCAGACCTGTTTTGACACCTTTGTTTATGGCCATTAGAGGTCACTTTCCCTCCCACTGCCACCGTCGACAACCAAGGTAGATCTTTGCTGCTGCCTCTTAGATCAACGACTACATTAAGTAGAATGAAACCAGTCAAATTAATGGAATCAAGTCAAATGTAATTCGTATAGTAGTAAATAGGAAGATTAATTCATACCTTTGTATGTGGCCATTAGAGGTCACTCTCCCTCCCTCTGCCACCGTCGACAATCAAGTCAATTCAAATATAATTCGTACATGTAGTAAGTAGGAAGATTAATTATATAAATATATTAGTATTTAAGATTGGGTCCAATGACTCAAGCTTTCCAACTTATATACGTTATAACTTTCTTTGTTTTGCTCTACATGGGATTTTATTCTCCAGTAGTTTATGCGTTTTGTACTCTACACAGTAAATAAAACTCTTTTTTCAGTTGTATATATCTAACAATCTATCTACAGTTGATTGAAGATTAACATATGTTAGCTAGTCTAGAGATTCTATAACCTCGCATCAAATATGCATGGAAAAAACTTCATCTAAATTGCCAACTTCATGTAATGATGTAATGCTATTCGACTGAAATGCTGAGGACTGAGGTTTGAACGTGAAGAACTCTATGTATCACTTGCATGATAAACGAGAATAAAATAACGGACGAAGATTAGTTCCCACTACCTTCAAAATTATGCCCAAGGCTAGAGAAATGCTAGGAATAGCCATGAAATACAGTACTCTTAGTTATGTTAAATTTAGGATCTAGTTCACTACTACATTGTATTGTATTGGTTTTAGCTGCACAAACTGTTTTCATCATTTTAACTTTGCAATTTCTTCTCTCTGTTTATAATTATTGTGAATGCCAATGGTAAAAAGAATTCCTGGAGCACCATGGAATTTAATAGAACTGCACATTATATTAAAACTTCATGTCTTAGCTGGAAACTAGAGCTTCTATTTCTTATGGTTAATTGCTTGCAAGATTTTGAGGCGAAATCTACAGAAAAATGTGTTGTGTATTGGCACCATATTTCCCTCCCACTGAACCAGCCAAGTTTACCACTGCCCAGAGTCTCTGGAGCCAGCAACATCATCAAGTTCTTACAGGTAGTTAAAGGACCAGGCTAAGCAATAGACCTGGCTCCAAATCTGAGTTCACCTACATGCAGGTTTTATTGTCTCAACTTTAATTCTAGAAGGAAAACAACTTTTCTCATATTTCAACTCACTGCAAAAACACCTACTTTCATTTCTACATAGAGGCCTGGAAAGTGACAATTATAGAAACCAAAGCAGGAAGTGAATCTTAACAATTTGTTAGAAGATTTTATACTCATCTTGCTTGATACAGTAACAATTTTGCACATTTTCACCAAACACCTTCCATCATGCTCTGCTTTTTGTGTTGCTGCCAAGTTTGTTGGTTTCTGTCAATGTGGTCTGCCCTTGTTGGCTTATTAAGATTCAGGAATACATGTTTGACATCAATGGGCCTTGGGATGAGGTTAAGCCCTATTTTGATATTCAGAAAAAGCTTGATGAGAAATTGGAATGCCTTATGTTGATGGGACTATATTTTACTGATTGCTTTTTTTTTTTTTTTTGGTGGCATTAAATTTACGACTTGGTCTAGTTTAAGTGATAAGGTGATGGGGGTCATCCTTGCAGTTTTATGTCATTGGAAGGTAACATTTGTACTCATGCTTTAGAATGATAACTAATGCTAGTTTCAAAATGTGCAGAAATGTAAGGCATTTGAGCTTTGAAGCAATTACTAACAAGAAAAGCAGTTTATGATGCAGAAAAAGGGATAATGATGAAGCTTGATCTAATCATCACTGGTTCAATAACAGCTAGAGACAAAGGTCACTCAGCAGTTAATAAAAATGGATTGATCTCTTCCTCCAAGTCATCTAAATGATCAAAAATAGGTTATTTGAAAGGCCAAATATGCCAACCCTGAACCACTAGTCAGAAATATGACAGAAACACACTCCATTTTGGAAAGGAACCCTGGGAACAAACCATTCGCCTTTGACTCTCAACAACATTGGTGCAGACAAGGATGAAAACGAAAGGAAAGAAAATAGAAAAGCAAAACAGGAAAATACCATAACAGGTCTTACTTAAGGTGTATAAAATCCTAGAATGAATGCTCTTCTCTATCTATCTATCTTTTTTTTTTTTTTTTTTTGTGATGGCAGTTCAGCTATTTAATGAGAATTGAGGAAAAAAATTCTATTAAGATCCCATTTCCCATTACATCCAGCTTTCAATATGTATTTGCCTTTAACATTGATGCAGAAAACTGGAAGTTTAAACAATAACAGTAAGAGGCCTTTCAAAGTAGACAAAAATAATTTTAAAAATAGTTAAATAAATTAGTTTAGTTCTCAGTTCCTTCAATAAGAATTTGTCCATTTACATTATACAAAGATATATAAGAGATCCTTCTTTCTACTCCTTTTCTTCTATTCATTTTTGTCCATCTACATACACTTGTAAATAAGAACATTATAAAAAAACATTTGGCATAATTATTAAGTACAAACAATACTTGAAACATTTAAAGAGATCAAACAATAACAGATTGGTTATATAGAAACAAGTCAAAGAAATATAGAATGTAAGAAATATGTAACATTCATAAAGGCAAATAAAAATGACCTCATTTAGGTATATGATTGTAAATATTTAGATATGCTAAACTAGTAAAGAATCTAATCAACCTATCAAAACAAACAATCAGTCCATATCATTGACTGCGATTATGTACGCAATTCTAGTTTTATTCTACAACATAAAACATAGGCCATCTAGAGGTACCAAAAGATTTTAAGAAATACCACTAAAAAAATACTAAGTTCAATTTGGTAGGATTTACAGATAGGAAGTTCAACTTGAAAATTTTCACTCATGATAGCATTTTACTATCAGCATGTAACAACCAAAACAGTTATGATCGAGCAATCACCTCAATGTCTGCAATATCATTGGTTCGATATAGCTCTGCTCAGGTTATGTGGTTGTCGCCCAACAGAAGTCTCTTCTGGGATTGTATACCACCGTACCTGACACCAATAGCTGCCAGCCATCTACTTCTTTCCATATAATGCTCACATTAAACAAATTTTTTTAAAAAAATAAATAAAAATTGATGTATGTCGAAATAGCTAGTGATAGAAAAGTAGTGCAATTTTATGGATTTGGATCATTTTCTATTGGGAGAGAGAAACCAAAATAAATTTGAATGAAACCCACGTACAAAGTAAATTTGTATTTTGTTTCTTTCTCTCTCCTAACATGTTCTTTCTCTCTCCTAACATGAGGGATCTGATTCCCTGCATTCAAAAAACTACACATTCATGTATTATTGTTGCTCGACCACTCAAAGTATTTGAGGAAGCCTATGATTGATCAAACGGTACACTAGTGATCCTGAATGCATGGTTTAATTTATGTAGGAGATCCATTTTCAAACAGAAGAGCATAAAAGGAGAGGATCCAAATCCCAATTTTACGTAATTGCGAAATAGAAGATAATACCTGTCAATGTGGGCAGCCCATAGATCACTGGAAAGAAGCTTCTGCCTCATTGTCCTACCTAGTTTCTTATCCTTAGGGGGACTTTGGAAACTGAATCTTGGGGTCCCGATAAAACCGACATATCAAATCTCTGATAGCATGAATCCGCAAGTGTACGGCTTCGTTGTCAAGTAATAAAAAGATGAACCGTCATCTTACACAATAATTAATTATTAAATCAATTAAATTAAATAAGGAAAGATTTGGTTTTTGAAATAAGAATCAAGTAACAAATCAATTATTAAAATCGCAATCAAACAAAAAAGGAAAGTAAATCAATTTGGGGTTTTTCAAATTAAAGAGGAATTTTTAAGAATTGGGTTACCAACAAGACTGCTTATGCTACTAAATTGACTACCCCTTTTGTTAATTATCAAAATGCTTTTAAGGTGAATTTATCCTAATAAAGTTAATGTTCCCTCTCGAGATACAAGAACCGTGCCAAATTAAACCATCCCCTACTCTCGTGGTAATTGAATTTAAATTGAACCCATTAAGATTTGTGATAATTCAATGAACCCTCGAAGGACCGCTTCTAACTCTTGTGATTTAAGTCCTAAGTTCAATCCCTATAGATCCAATACCTAAGTTCACTTCTCAGTTCATCCTTAGAGTATCTATGACATGTAAATGAGTGCTCACCAAATTCACAAGTAATTATAACAATAGGAATTAAATCAAAAGCAAATTGAAATTAACAAAGGGAAAACATCAATTCATAACATAAAACAAGTATTGGGCATAGCCCCAATTCCTAGAAATAAAACGACTACTCAAGCATTGCCATGGTCATAGCAATCTTGATTAAAAAGAACATAAAAATCCTAAGAGAATAGAAGAAATTGGAGAAGAAGAGAAATCCTAAATTAAGCCAAAGATAGCAGCCAAGATATGCCTATTTTCGAGCCTAATTGTCCTATTTATAATGTAGGTTAACTTGGGATTAAAGCAATTACAAATCAGATCAAAAATAGATCCCAAAATCCCATATTTTACACGTCACGGTCGTGACGACTGTCAGGGCCAGGCCATGACAGCTTCTGCTTTGTGAATTCTTGCGCTGATTGGCCTGTCACGGCCGTGATGTCTGTCACGGCCTGGCCGTGACAGCTTCTGAGTTTTGCTTCCTTCTTTTTTCTTCATTCTACGTGATCATGACCATGATGGTTGTCACACCCAGGCCGTGATGGTCTCTGCTTTGCTCATTTTTCTTACTTTTCAAGCTCCATCTTCATGCAAACTCCAAATTAACTAGACTTGAGCATTTTAATCATGAATCCTTACACACAAACACCACAGAACCACCTTACCCGTTCCAAAGGGAAAAACTAACAAATATCAAAATAAAAATGCCTAATCTACATGAAAATGCATGAAAAATGATAAAGAAATATGAGGAGAAATCACACTCATCAAACTACCCCAAACTTAAGATTTTGCTTGTCTTCAAGCAATAACCAAGGCCAGACAAGATAAACAATCAGAGCATGGACAGTGAACCAAGAACCCGAGTAACAAATCCAAGTAATAGGCATATCCAAATAAGTAACCAAGAGACAATCAATTTCAAGTCCAATTAGAAGCTTAGGTTCCTTAAATTCATGTCTCTCACCAATTTGGGCACTCTTCTCACCTCACTCAAGTGTTTAAGGACATGTGACAATTCGCTCAATTTCCTCAAGGAAAGTACCCTACCATAAGCTTGACTATTAACAAAAATCTCTACTTTATTAATGAAAACACATAAGAATCAAGTGGTCTTTTATTTTGGTTGTAATGGGGCCATGAGATTAATCGTTAGGTGGGGAAACCAAGAAAATGAAAATTCAAGAAGGCCAAGATAGAACACCAAAAGCCATCAGGTAAGTTGCAACCTTTGAGTATCCAAGAATGGGAATGGGATATCATCTCCATGGATTATGTGTCTGGACTCTAGCTGGTTTTGAGGCTATATGGGTGGTTGTGGATAGATTGACTAAGTCTGCCCATTTCATCCTGATGAACATGGAGTATCCTTCAGAGAAGTTAGTCAAGCTGTACATCAAAGAGATAGTTAGGCTTCATGGTATACCCTCTAGCATAGTATCAGATAGAGACCTGAGGTTTACCTCTAGGTTCTGGGAGAGTTTGCAGCAAGCATTAGGGACAAAGCTTAGGCTTAGTTCAGCTTATCACCCACAGACTGATGGTTAGTCTGAAAGAACCATCCAGTCCTTAGAGGACTTGTTGAGGGCTTGTGTGTTAGAGCAGTCTAGTAGTTGGGACAAATTTTTGCCCCTGATAGAGTTCACCTACAACAACAACCATTCCAGCATTAGGATGGCACCTTATGAGGCTCTTTATGGAAGGAGATGTAGGACACCTTTGTGTTGGAGTGAACCTAGTGATAGTGTGCTGCTAGGGTCAGAGATAGTCCAGGAAACGACAGAAAAGATCAGGTTGGTTAAGGAAAAGATGAGAGTTACACAAAGTAGGCAAAAGAGCTATCATGATAAAAGGAGGAAGGCGCTCGAATTACAGGAAGACAATCATGTCTTCTTGAGAGTTACTCCAACGACTGGGGTTGGTAGAGTGATGAAGGCGAGGAAACTTACTCCGAGATTCATTGGTCCTTACCAAATCCTCAAAAGAGTCGGCAAGGTTGCCAATCAAGTAGCCTTGCCACCGTTCTTGTCAAACCTCCATAATGTTTTTCATATGTCTCAACTCAGGAAGTATATCCGTGACCCTAGTCACGAGATAGTACCCGATGCCATACAGTTGAAAGAGAACTTGACATTCGAGGTGTTACCCCTTCGAGTCGAGGATAGGAGGTTGAAGCAACTAAGAGGCAAGGAGATCCCCTTGGTCAAGGTGGTTTGGAGTGGGGCAACTGAGGAAAGTTCTACCTGGGAGCTGGAGAGCAAGATGATGGAAGCGTACCTACACCTTTTCGTTTGAGGATCGTAGAAATTTCGAGGACCAAATTTTTATTGGGGGGTGGAATTGTAACACCCTGCTTTTTCGTTAAGTTTTTTTTATAAGTTGTTTGGTTGGTTAAGGGCTTAGTGGGATTTTTGGTTCAAAAGTCTCTTTCTGGTGCATGAGCACGCCCATGCACATTAGCCAGCACGTCCGTGCTTAAAGGCTGAAGCGTGTTTCGGTTTTTAAGTTGAGCACGTCTGTGCTCAACAGTGAGCATGCCCGTGCTCAATGTATGGACCGCGTTTCATTGACGCTAAGTCCAGCACGACCTTGCTCAAGGGGGAGCACGACCGTGCTCAGGTCCAGCCTATATAAGTTTAGCACAGAACCCGAGGGTTAACGTGAAACCCTATTTTGTTGGTCACAACAGCCCATCATTGCGACCTAGTGTGCCTCCTTCCCTATTTCCTCCTCATCTATTGCTATAGTGGAGTTTTGGAAGCCAGTTGGGAAGCTTGTTTGATCTGTTTCAGTTTAGAGGTTGAGTTTGTGTTGAGTCGCTTTGGGAACCGAGGGCAGTTTACTGTTAGGAGCTTACGTTGGAGCGACCTTCAATCCAGGTATGGGGAGAAGGGTAGTGTATATCATAGGCATTGGGGGTAGTGTAAGGTAAAGGGGTTCCCATGACCCCGGTTTGTTGTGTATGTGTATATGATTAATATGATGGTTTGTTTGATTATGATAACATGATCTTGATTGTTAATATACTGTTTATATGCCTATGTTCATACTATATTCTTGATGTTTATGTTGGTTATATGAACATGACGATATGTTGATGGTTGCTATTGGCATAATTTTGTTGGTTGAATGGTTGATACCATGATTGTGATGATAGTGTTGTTACTATGCTGATAATGACGTTTTGTCCTAGAATATGTTGTTAACTGGATTAGGATTAATAGAATTGATCCTTAAATTTAATCGGCTAAAATTGATGTTGAACTCTGCCCAGAACAGTACTGTCGTGCATTGAGCACGACTGTGCTGAACAAGGAGCACGGGAGTGCTCCCAGTTTGAATTCTGGAAAATGGCCACCCATTCAGCATGGTCGTGTAGCAAAGGAAGCACGACCATGCTCCATTTAAGTGGCAGCACGCCCGTTCTGGGGTTAACCACGACCGTGCTCATCCCTCTGGATAGAATCTGAGATTAAGGACTTAAACAGGGGTTTTTAACCCCAATCTCCCCCAACGATGATGACGACATAGTTAATCAATGATGAAGGTTAGATCACTTAATTGAAGACTAATTAAGATGGTTAAGTCGACAACCGTTGGGTTACTGCATGTTGATGAGTTATGTCTTGGTGCTTTTGGCCAAGGGAACCTTGACCCTGCAGTTTGGGCCTAAGGTGCTATTGATGTTGTACCGTGGTGGTCGAGAGTTTGCAAGGGCCTTGATCCTGCTGGGTCTAAGGTGTTGTGGTTGATTCCGCTAAAGGTTTAAGTGTTGCGGTAGATTCCGCTGCGGTCGACTCCGCTGAAGTCTTCGGTTGATTCCGTCGAAGTAATGGAGGTGGCGGTTGCCCGTTGTTTGTTGTATGCTGCATGCATCATTGGAGATGTTGTTGGTGGTGGATGTTCGACATAGGGGAGGTTGTCCTAGAGTACGACGATTTGGCCATCCACGGTAGGTTACCCAAGGTTTGGTAATCGTGCGCCCCCATGACGAGGCATTCGTTGGTTTGATTCGTTGGCTATCCAAGAAGTAGATTCTCCAGCGTTGAGTAGATTCTCAATATGGATATTTAACTCCGAAGTCGTTCCTCCTGAGTTAGAGTGGATCCACATGCATGTTGGAGTTGTGGAGTAGTGTTGCATTGCACTGCATAGCATACTTGGTTGATATGATGTTGATTGGATTTTGATATATACATATCTATGTTGATGTATGTTATGATGATGCTATGCTGTTTGTTTTACCTTGCTTCCTATCTCCACGCCATATATGTTTACACGATTCTTACTCCCCGTTCTTTATTTGTTTGTTTGGCCTGATTGGCACCTTGTAGAGGATGACGAGCAGTCAGGAGAGGGGTGACTCTGAGGAGCCATCACTCACAGTTAGGACTTTTCCTTATGTTTAGTTAGTTCAGTTGTATTCTGAGGATTTCATTCCGGAACGGTTATACCAGCTTTGTTGTGACATCGGGTTGGGTTGTGTTGTTTATATTTTGGTTTATTTGTTTGAAATTTGTTTTATTTTCCGTGTTTTGAGAACTCGTTAATGTGGGACCTTTCTACCCACAAACAAATGCTTTATTTTATCCAGTAAATGCATGTTTTGTTTTAATTGCTTTTATATCCTTATATTTAAATTGCTTTATGACATGCGGGGTAGCAGGGTGTCACACAGGCCGTGATCTTCACTGCCTTCCTCTTTTTCTTTTTCTTTTTGTGTGTGTCACGGCCATGAAGTATATCACGGTCTGCCCGTGATCACCACTGTGTTCCAACTTTTCTTCCTTCACGGCCGTGAATCCTGTCATGGCCAGGCCATGATCTCCTTTGACTTCTATTTTTTATGCCTCTTTGCTCTTCATGCTTTTTCAACCTGCAAACTCACTTGGCAAAACCATCAAATGATGATATTTCTCCTCTAAACTTCTCAATTTATTCAAAACAAAAAAACAAAAACAAAAACAAAATAGCAAGAAAGAAAGCTTGGGTTGCCTCCCAAGAAGTGCTTATTTTTTGTCATAAGCTTGACCATACTCCCTTCAATCAACCGGGATCAGTTGGGCCTGGAAGTGAAAGAACACCTCTCTTCCAAGGATGTCCTTCAATGAGCTTATAGTGTTCATATGGCCATATTCGCTTTCGCTTTGATCTTTTCACTTTGAGTCTCATGGCCTTACTTCCTCCCGATGGAAGTTTTAACTCCACATGATGAGCAACTCCAACTTCATCTTTATTTGGTGCATCATTTGTCATGCAAAGTTTGGGAGTTGCTTCCATGTAAGCTCTTCCTTCACCTTCGGAGGCATTATCTCAATCCTGCACGCATGATTCTCAAAAGGAGGGTTGTTATATGAGTTAGTCAAATCAAAATCCACCCTTCCTTTCTCTACATTCAAAGAAAGCTTACCATTTTTTACATCTATTATTGCTCCAGCTGTAGCCAAGAATGGCCTTCCAAGAATGATAGGGAATTTAGAATTCCCGTTCATATCCAACACCATGAAATCAGTAGGAATGAAAATTTTCCCTACCTTTAAGGGGACATTCTCTAGTATGCCTAAAGGGTTTTTAGTCGATCCATCTGCAAATTGTAAAGAGAACTTGGATGGTCTCAATTCCTTTATTCCTAACCTCTCAAAGATGGTAAGTGGCATCAAACTCGCACTAGCCCCTAAGTCACATTAGGCATGATCTATTTTAACTTCTCTAATTGAGCAAGCAATAGAGAAACTTCTTGGATCTTTAAGTTTAGGAGGCATATTAGTTTTTATCATTTCATCATGCTCCTCAATTAAGCCCTTAGTATCTTTTTCTACTTTCTTTTTCTTGACTAGCCTTTGTAGGAAAGGTATTGGGGGTTGGTAAGGTGGTGGAGGGATATACTTTGGTTCAATATCTTCTTGTTCACTCATGTCCACCTCACATTCCACACCCTTTTCAACTACCCCAAGCTTATCATCCCTCAAGTACATAGCAATACAGTGCTCGTTGGGATTAACTTCGGGTTGTCTCGAAAACGTACCCTTAGTCATAGAAGATGTACTTGCTTGTTGGGTAATTTGTGTCTCTAGCATCTTATGGTGAATGGATAAGTTATCTACCTTAGATGCAAGTTCCTTGATGGCCTCATTAACTGCCCTACCTTGTTGCCTAAACTCTTCATTTTGCTTTGTTTGATATTCAACAAAATTTTCCAAACGAGACTCAAGTTTAGAATTTTGTACCTGAGGATACCCCAATGCGGGTTTCTTATTACCTTGGCCTTCTTGGAATTCATGGTTCAACGTGTTGTTATAGTTCCCATAGGATAGATAAGGGTTATTCTTCCTTCCTTGGTTGTAAGAATTTGGGGGAACATAGTTTGGCAACTTTGGGTTCGTGTCATAAAAATTGTGACATGAATTCACTTGTTCACCCGAAGCGCCTTTTGCAGGAGCACTACCATATGGGCACTCCATGAAGTCATGTCTCTGCATTCCACAAATCTCACAAGCAACATTAGTAGCACCTATTGAACTCACATTAGCTTTTTCAAACTTATCAAAGCGCTTACTCAATGAATCAAATTTAGACAAAACCAATTCCGTTATTACCTCTTTCTGAACCCCATTGGTGATAGTTGGTGGCTACATTTTCAATGATATTGAACACTTCAGTCAGTGGTCTATTCATCAATGCTCCACCAGCTGCTGAGTCAAGTGACACCTTCGAAGAGTAATCCAATCCGTTGTAGATGGTATGCACTAACAACCACTTCTCGAGCCCATGATGTGGGCAAGACTCTAGCAATCCATTGTAACGATCCCAAGCTTCGGATAAACATTCTCCGTCCTTTTGGAAGAAGCTGATGATCTGAGTTCGTAGGTAAGCAGTCTTGGATGGTGGAAAGAATTTTTTCAAGAATGCCTACTCCAGTTGGTTCCATGTTGACAAAGTATTAGCAGGCACTGATTTCAACCAAGCTCTAGCCTTTCCAGTCAAAGAGGAGGGGAATAACCTCAAGTGGATAGCATCAACTGGGGTGCCTTGAATTCTTGTTGAGTCACAGAATTCCAAGAATGTCTCCACATGATCAGTCGGGTCTTCCGAGGATAATCCTCCAAATTGATGTTGCCTGATCATGCCAATTAACTGGGGCGGTATAGTGAAGTTTTCCGCCTTAATTTATGGCCTAGCAATCCTAGTTCGCAAATCCCTAGCATTTGGGGCTGCATAGTCCTTTAGTGGTTTGGTATCCGGTTGATCGGTCATGAGTTGAATAGGGATAAACTTTTCTCTCGATCTTTGTCTTTGTAGTCTTCTACGTCTATGAAAAGTCCTTTCGATCTCGGGATCAACTTCAATAAGAGTTCCAAGACTTTGGGATCTTCACATAAAGGAGAAAGATTGCCTGAAAAGAGAGAGATGGATACACTTGAAAAAGGAGGGAAAAAAAAGAAAGAAAAAAAAATGTTCAAAAAAATTAATTTAAAAATTAAATTGAAATTCAAGAAAGCACAGTCCCCGGCAACGGTGCCAAAAACTTGATAGCGTGAATCAGCAAGTGTACGACTTCGTCGTCAAGTAATAAAAAGACCGAATGTAACATCCCTGACTGCTCTATGGATTGACGACTGACCCCATAGACCAACACGGGTCTTTTCAGCGTGCTTTGTCCTCACTCACACGCATCCTGGGAAAACTTCCCAGGAGGTCACCCATCCTAGAATTGCTCCAAGCCAAGCATGCTTAACTGTGGAGTTCTTAAGTGATGAGCTCCCGAAAAGAAGATGCATCTTATTAGTATAGGTAGTACCAATCAATTCATATAAGCAATCCTCAACTGTATAGTCCCATACCTACACGGGTGTTACATGCCCACTAGCTTCCGTCTGGTTCGTCCTCGAACTACTCCGTACTGGGATAGGTGTCGCTCTGATACCATTTGTAACATCCCCGACCAATTGACCTGAGACCAACATGGGTCTTTTCAACGTGCTTTGTCCTCACTCACACGTATCCTGGGAAAACTTCCCAGGAGGTCACCCATCCCAGAATTGCTCCAAGCCAAGCACGCTTAATTGTGGAGTTCTTAAGTGACGGGCTCCCGAAAAGAAGATGCATCTTATTAGTATTGGTAGTACCAATCAATTCATATAAGCCATCATCAACTGTATAGTCACATACCTACACAATCTCAGGATCCATCTCATTCCGGTGTGTTATTGGTTCGTTCAAGTGCCCCTCCGCCTAGAAGCCTGCCAGGAGCCGCTCTTTGTCCGTGCTCTCTTTGCACCGGCGATCACTCCCTGCCCTCGCCAGCACCCGGGTGTTACATCGAGCCCACAGAGACCGTAATCTTGAACATAATTAATTATTAAATCAATTAAACTAAACGAGGAAAGATTTGGTTTTTGAAATAAGAATCAAGTAACAAATCAATTATTAAAATCGCAATCAAACAAAAAAGGAAAGTAAAACAATTTAGGGTTTTTCAAATTAAAGAGGAATTTCCAGGATTTGGGTTACCAACAAGACTGCTTATGCTACTAAATTGACTACCCTTTTTCTTAATTATCAAAATGCTTTGAAGGTGAATCTATCCTAATAAAGTTAATGTTCCCTCTCGAGATACAAGAACCGTGCCCAATTAAACCAACCCCTACTCTCGTGGTAATTGTATTTAAATTGAACCCATTAAGATTTGTGACAATTCAATGAACCCTCGAAGGACTGCTTCTAACTCTCGTGATTTAAGTCCTAAGTTCAATCCCCATAGATCCAATACCTAAGTTCACTTCTCAGTTCATCCTTAGAGAATCTATGATATGCAAATAAGTGCACACCAAAATCACAAGTAATTATAACAATAGGAATTAAATCAAAAGCAAATTGAAATTAACAAAGGGAAAATATCAATTCATAACATAAAACAAGTCTTGGGCATAGCCCCAATTCCTAGAAATAAAACGACTACTCAAGCATTGCCATGTTCATAGCAATCTTGATTAAAAAGAACATAAAAATCCTAAGAGAAGAGAAGAAATTGGATAAGAAGAGAAATCCTAAATTAAGCCAAAGGTAGCAACCAAGAGACACCTATTTTCGAGCCTAATTGTCCTATTTATAATGTAGGTTAACTTGGGATTAAAGCAATTACAAATCAGATCAAAAACAGATCCCAAAATCCCAAATTTTACGTGTCACGGTCTTGACGGCTGTCAGGGCCAAGCCATGACAGCTTCTGCTTTATGAATTCTTGCACTGATTGGTCTGTCGCAGCCGTGATGGCTGTCACGGCTAAGCCGTGACAGCTTGAGTTTTTCTTCCTTATTTTTTCTTCATTCTACGCGATCATGGCCATGATGGTTGTCACACCCAGGCAGTGATGGTCTCTGCTTTGCTCATTTTAATTTCTTGCTTTTCAAGCTCCATCTTCATGCAAACTCCAAATTTACTGGACTTGAGCATTTTAATCATGAATTCCTGCACACAAACACCACAGAACCACCTTACCCGTTCCAAAGGGAAAAACTAACAAATATCAAAATAAAAATGCCTAATATACATGAAAATGCATGAAAAATGATAAAGAAATATGAGGTGAAATCACAATCATCAATCCCCTTCAGGAACTTCTTTCGATGGCGGCGTCAAATTAACATTTCAAATGAAACCCTCCTAAACAATGATCACACTCAATCATGACCTCAGGGTCTGTTTGTTAGTTTGGGAGGGAAAGGGAGGGGAAGGATTTGGGAAAAAGAATGGGGAATGGGTTGAAGGAATAAAAGATAGCCCTAAAAAATCCTCCAAAATCCTCATCTAGTTCATTTTTTGTAGTTTCCCCAAATGGGAGGATTTTGATTTTTTTGTTAAAAAATAAACCCCATGCAAGGTAGGGGAGTATCCTTCCCTTCCCACATTTCTTTCCCCCTTCTTCCTCCCAAAGCATTCCCCTCCCTTCCCCTCCAAAACTCACAAACAGCCTTAGTTCCGAAATCAATGCACAACCTACACTCCTCCTCAGCTTCTTTGTCATCGTCATCGGAGCTACCATCTTCTCTCCTCTTAACATACACATTATCCCCCACTTGGAACTCACCCACCTTCTTATAATACACACGTTTCTTAAGCAATTTCGATTTCCCTTTATTAGTTTTGGTAACAACCGTTCTTTCACCCTCATCCTCATCCTCATCCTCCCTCTTCCTCACCTTTGAAATGGTGCCAAATATTAATTCACCTTTGAATAAAACAATCATGTAGTTAGGGCCTCATGGTCGGGCTCTCTAGATAGGCCCAAACCACCTCTTTTCACCTCTTCCTCTTGTATTTCATCCTTCACCTCATTGAAGGGAATGCCAATTATGAAGGGTTTTTGAACATAGTGTGTGTGAGTGACAAGGGATTGGAGTGCCCGCTAGTCAATATTTGTGTCTGTTTCAGTTGGCACTTACTAAATGATATAAGAATATAAACATTCTTATTAGCGTAGTTGGCACATTAACTAATGACAGGAATTTGGTAATGATGAAACATGTAAGGATTTATTTCCAAAATTTTTTACCTATAGGGACTAAAATCAAAAACTGTATTATCTATAGGGATCAAAACATTAGTTAAAAAGTTGGAGCCACATAAGATACCAACAAGGATAACCGTTTGTCCACATAGATTGTTACTGACAATGTTGGTGTCTTGTGTAACGACAATGATTGATTTGGTAACAAGGACATATGTAGAGTTTGATTTCCAAATTTTACACATATAGAAACTAAAATCAAACTCATCGTCATCGTCATTTAGGGATCGGAAACTTAGTTTAAGTCAAAATATTCTTCATTAATTTTGAATTAAAATAAATCTTGTTAACCAATGCTCCAAAAATATTTATCAATGAATCAATATATAACTTTTTTTTATTGAAAATCACAACTTTTCAGTGCTCAATATATTGAAAATATCAATTTTTAATAAGAAATTTCTTAACATTTACCAATTAAAAGTAAACTTTTTGAATTTTTTTTTGACTGAACTTTTTTGAAATCTAAACAACGTATAGAAAAGGTAGCATTGTATCCTTTTATTCAGTAAAACATAAATACTTTTTTTCTTTTTTCATTTTTTGACGGAAAAAAAAAAGATTTTAAAAATGAGTTAGTGTAACAAAAGATATACAATAAGAGGTATAAAAATTATTTTAATTCATTATCATTGTAATCTTTTTTTTGCATGGTTATTTAATTATATATTATTATATTATTGAAAATATTTAATAATACTTATACAATAACATGCTTAATAATAATAAAAAAAACCTTTATTGTTAGCATAAAACAAAACTAAACCCAAACTCATTTCCAATTTTTTATTTGAGAAGTCAAACAGAGTTGCTAGTTGTTGGTGCAGCCAGCACTAGCAGCCACTTTGTTTCACCTCAACCAATGATCAGGACGCTCCCACGCTCACCAGTCATACTCACACCTCACTTCAACAACAAAACCCATCCTAATCCTGAATGCGACGTCGTTTCACTCCCCTCCAAATCCAAACCCAAGCTCAGTGATCACTATTTAGTATCGCTAACACCAGAAATCACCACACTTGTTCAGCTGTTCCATTCCACCACCACTTCTTAATTTATATTCAACTCTCAAATTCCATTTTAGCATTTTCTCATTATTTTTCAATATGGACCAACACCAAGAACAACAACAACAAACCCTTTTCAGTTTCCCCTGCCCTGGAACTAACAATAATCCCCTGCTTCGCAACCACACCGTGCGCCCCACCACCTTTACCCTCCCCTTCGCTCGCCTCATCACCGCCGACCGCCGCCGCATGTTCCTCTCCGACTGCTCCGACCACCCCTCCGACGACGACGACGACGATGATGGCGACGGCGGCGTCAATTGCGCCTATTCGAGGCCCGTCGTGGTTCTGGATATGGTGTGGAACCTGGCCTTCGTCGTCGCCGCCGCCGGCGTGCTTCTCTCCACTCTCGGCGAGCGACCTTCCACGCCGTTGAGGCTTTGGCTTTGTGGCTACGCCTTCGAGTGCGTCCTCCACACGGCTTTTGTGTACTTTGAGTATCGGAGGAGGATTCGCGATTCTTCGTTCTCTCATAGTCACTATAGGTAAAGAACGAACTCTTTTTCTTTTCTAATTTCATTCGCTGAATTTGCATGCATTCGCAGTTTGGTCTCTGAAATTATAAGTGACATTTTGACTGATCGATCATAAATTCATAATTGTAGAGACTAATATGCCTGGTGCTTAAATTTCAGGGAATCATAATTTATAACTAAATTGATTGGATAGGAAGAAAAGTTTTGAGTTTAATTTTGATAGAATGTCATTGTGTAATTGTTGTCTGTGATGTATTCAGCTATTATAATAAGAGTCCATTATTTTCAATGATAGGATAATTTATGATTGGTGATATTGTGAAACATTTTTATATTGATGGTGCATATCAATTAAATCCAAAAGTTTTTATTTTTATTTTTACATGTATATTATGGTTTAGGATTTAGGGATTTTTATGTTGATTGTTTTCTTTATAATAATTTTTTTTTGGGTTAGATGAGAAATTTGGAATCTTTTTTGCATATTGAAGTGGAGCTGATATTTCTTGAATAAGTGACCGGGGTTACATGCTACATATATTTAGCATCATTGATTGTCGATTCTATGATTCTTTTTCTTTCAGCATTTTTGTGTTGGATGGGAATCTTTTTTTAGCATTTTGGTGAACTTTTTAGGTGTGTGGATTCAGTCTTTTCCTGCATGTTAGAGTTAAGCTAATATTTCTTAAATCAATGGCTGTGCAAGCTAGATATATTTAGCATGACCTTTTGAGTCTGCTTTTGAACAGTGGAGTTGTCTCTTGTTCTCTTATGTAAGATCTCATTGTCCATCAGCTTTGATTTAGGGGCAGGTGGTAATGATGGGTTTACATAGTCTGTCTGTTCTCTGTTGTCTTTCAGAAACCTTGTTGTGCAGTTTGTCATTTTCTGCCTTCTTTTGTGATGGAGGCAATTCTGATAAGGATACTGATTGACGCAAAGTTGATATGTTTTGTCTTAGTTAGTATTTAGTAACTGTGGGTATCCAATCTTCTCTACCCCCAAATTTCTTAGTTGCTGTCAGGGCCTTGCAATTTGTTGTTTAAATTTTAAATTAGTGTATAAGTAGTCATAATAACCATGTTTTAGGTGAGGTTAAAATTTGACGTTTTGAGGTTTCAAACTAAATTTGTAATATTTAATCTAGTAGGCAAACATTTCTTTGTGTTACTGGATTTTTTTCATGTCAAACATTATTGCAAAAGTAATACCTAAACGCATCATCTCTGATCCAGTAATTTGCTTATATACAATATATGAACTATGATGAAGAGGTCTGTTAGTTTTATTTTATTTTTGACAGCAGAGGTCTGTTATGTTAGCCATTAGATTTTTGATGATGCTGGATTGGTGAAATGATGATTCATTATTAGGGGAGAGTAAACTTGAAATTAGATTAGTTAGAGTCTGATGAATTGGGTATCTAAGCCAGACCACCCAAGGCTAAGGGTATATTTATGCTAGTTTTAGTGTGGTATTAATTACGGTCATAATTACAACAGTTACCTCTTAAAGTTGCTCAAAGGTAACTGTGTGCTGGAAAGAGCTGACTGTCCATGAAGCTTACTTCCATTTCAACTATTATTGGATAATTTTGCTATAAGGGTAAGAAGGCAAGTACTTATTTTACTGGAGGGTGCATCTAACGTTGAGACTCCATCATCTCACAGTGGTCCGTCTACTAAATGTTTTAACTTTTATAAAGAAGAAAAATGTGGATATCTCTTGCAAAGTATCTGTTCCTTAGAAAGATCTTTACCACCTTCGTCTTATTTCATGTGTTGAGGAGTGAGTGATTGATGATTAAGGTGTCATATGAGAAGAATGAATTTCTGTTGTCATGCATGCTTTCCTTTCTATTCCTTTACATTGGCAGATAATTGAACTTTCATTTACTCTATTCTTTATTGCTTTCAGCATCGTGAAGAAGTTAGAGCCTTTGAACACTCTGGCATCGTCTGTTTGGTGGGCGATTGGGTTTTATTGGATTGTTGTGGGTGGCCAAGATCTTTTGGAAGATTCTCCCCGTCTCTACTGGTAAGAATCTTAACTTGGATCTGTGCTTTCCTTTTTTTCTTTTTTGATGTAAAGTGACTGTGAATGCCAAGAAAGCATAATAGAAGTAGTTAAGATTTGTACAACTAGGTATACCTTATTTGTCTTTTTGTAAAAAAGTAAATAAAAAAAGAAACAAGAAATTTTACTTCTCAAAAAGTTCTAGAACCTTTTTTGTATATCCTCCTGAGTCCTGAGAAGCATAACTGCATAAGTAGATAGTAGACTATACTTTAAAAGGTTAAAAAAGGGCTGTGTGAAAAATGCTGTGATCAAGCTAGAATAAATAATAATATAAAATATTAGTATTATATTATACTAATTCAATACTTGTTTACTTCATCTTCTAGCATAGGAAGCTCTTATCTAACATAGTTATTTTGTGTTATGTTTTCTAAGATACTTTATTGGGTGTATGGAAAGGTCAGTGATGCATTTATGACATCCTTGCAGGTTAACAGTGGTCTTTCTAGCCTTTGATGTATTTTTTATTATCTTCTGCATTGGGATGGCGTGTATAATTTTCTTTGCTCTCTTCTGCTTCATCCCAGTAATAGCATTAGCTTATGCTATAAGAATCAGAGAAGGTGCATCGGAAGAGGATATCAGGTCACTTCCTAAGTATAGGTTTAGTCAATCAAATTTGTTGGTGATGGTTGATGACAAGAAGCAAGCAAGAATCGATATATGCAATGGAAACCATATCGGTGAACTTTATCTCCATCCAGATGATTCCGTGAGTACTGTGTCTTCTCATATATCTCCCATTCATTAGTTCTTTGGTGTTAATAAAATTTTGTTGGTTGTAACTGACTGTACGTCTTTCAATGTCAAATTCCATTCCCTTTAACTGCCTTGTGTTATTCTAATATATGGTCTGACACATCATTCCAAATTACTCACTTTCATTGCATGTCTTCTTTGTCCAGTGCATCTGATTTGTTCATGCTTGTGTTTTTTAAAAGAAACTGGAATTTCGCTATAAGTTTCACAGCTCTATCAGCTTTCACGAGGGTTTGTTGTGTCAACTGTCAAATACCTGAGTCCATTCTTTAATGTTGTTCTAAGTGTTCAGGCTTTAAGCTCTTGGGTTGGGTGATTCTTTCACAAATTGTTGTCTGGACTAACATTTTTATGTTTCTCCGTACACATGCATCCCCTTTTTTTTCCTTATGTTTTTTTTATAGGCAAATGTTAGTGTTAGTGTTGATAATTTGTTAGTGGGTGGGGTTTGAACCCTCAACCTCCTTATCACTCCACTCCCTATCTCCCCCACCCAAACCGCCTTGACCACTTTGACCTCCTTATCCTTAACATTATGTTTTTTTCTGGGGATTGTTATCTTTGTTTTACACCGGACATGGACGTTGGTCTAGTCATATGCTAAATAGTCTCCTAATGCTGGCAATGACTGATATATCAAAATTTGAGATCCTCCCCCCTTCCTGATTCTTGCTGTCTAATTTTAAGCTTTCAATTAGTGTAATATTAATAGTTTTGGAAATACTATTCTGGTGAGAAAGATTTCGGTGGTAAATTGGTGGATTGAATGGATTTTGGATTGGATCATAATTGATGCATAAACAATAAACGATTAATCCATTTAAGATCCAATAAAAATTAAAATAATCTAATGCGTCCATGGTTCCAACCCATCCTTTAACACATTTTTGTAGATGGATATTTAACCCATCCATTTAAAATTAATATATTTATTAAAAAACTGATTCTGGTCTCCTCTCTCCCCTCCATTCTGTGTTTGAGGATTGTGTACCATTTGTGGCAATTAGGGGTGCTGAGTAGTGCCAATTTAGAGAGGCAAGGTGGCAGTGGATAGAGGCTAAGACAGTGAAGGAGGCAGTAACTGCATTTCTGATGGGGGATTTCTGCAACGGACAGTGGTAGCTCCAAAGTTCCTTGATAGATTTCATTGGGTGTGGTGGAATGTGCTGAAACTCTGGTGACTAAGTATAGGGGGGGTTCATGGAGGCAAGGTGAATGGTGGAGTGGATGGATCTTGATATGTTAGGTATCCATTAACCATCCAATAAGTGAAATGGATTTAGTCAATCCAGCCCATTAAGACCAGTAGAAGATGGATGGATTGGATTTGATTTATGTATGGTTGGAAAGATAATGGGTTGATGGGTCACTTTGCCACCCCAATGCATTCATTGTTACAACTTACAACCCTCTATATGGATTTTTTATCCTTTGTTTGTTCCTAAATGTATTGTAGTGTTTGTCATTGATGTAATAATCATATCTCCAGAAAGTATTATCCTGATTATCTAGGTTTATTTTAAACTACTATTTTTTTTTTTTTGGGTGAAAACAGATGTTAAATTGTTACGACTTGATGCTTACCATGATTCCTAGCTACGTGTCATACAGTTGAAATGCGTTAGTAACTGTTGAAAGAGAATTAAACTGCTTCTGAATTCTGATTATGTTGTAGGAATGCTGTATCTGCCTATCTCCATATGTTGCCGGAGCAGAACTGTATCGCCTTCCTTGTACTCACCATTTTCATTGTGGATGCATCAGCCGGTGGCTTCGAACAAAAGCAACCTGTCCACTCTGCAAATTTAATATTCTTAGAGCTGATACATTGGTTTGACTCATCCTTGAGACCAAAATTGGACGAGGCACTGAGGTGCATTATGACCCAAAAAGAATATGACAGTGGAGAAAGGAAATCTTTGCTAATCTGCTGACAACAAGTGATGGTAAATAATTAGTAGAAAAGAAGACAAACAGCTCAACCCCCTTCACCTTATACTGGGTTCCAGTCTTTGGATTTCAGTCAGTTTCCATAAAGCTTTTTCATATTTTTAGCAGAATGTTCTTAAGTTTATGATGGGGTGTGTATATAGTATAATCCCATGGCATGAAGAGGGTCTCCCCTATCATTTGATTTGTACTTATAAGGTATGATAAAAACTAATTTTCTGTACAGCAATGCTTTTGATGTTGATTACAGAGTACTTTCCCTATTTTCCCCCACAAATAATTTCTAGACTGGATATAAACCCATAAAATAGAAGGGGTGGCAATGGAAAATGCGGGGCTAGGAACCAACGTAAAATCTGACTGTTAAGTTGGCGTTTGGATTTTGGGGAACCATTAGATGTTGTACTCAACCATTTGATTGTGAACAAACTCAAGACTTTTAAGGATTAATGGAATCAATTTTATGCCCCTTCATTTTGGGATGTATTGCCATAGAATACATCTCTACCGATTGGTAAATGCTGAACTTTGATTCCAAATCATAATCTTTCAAAATTGCTTTGTGATGCATCTGCCAAGCATGAAGAGGACAAAGTGGCAGGGACAAACATGAAACATATACTCTTCTAGCCCAAAAAATGAAATTGTGAACTAGAATTCCGTTTTGCTCAGATTCACTCCCTAAAAGGATAAAGAGAAGATGGATATTGCATTTGAGGAAAACAAGATACTGAGCTATTTATCCATACTTGCATCAGAAGACACAATTCATTTCAGTCCTCATCTTTCTTCTGAATGAAATGATTGATTTTGCTCTATTTCTTTACTGACTTGTTTTTATTACTTAACATGCATATAGCTTTATAGAGAACAGTTTCTAAGTTATGCAAAACACTGCAAAATGGGATCAATTAAGCATCCAGATGCACATTCGTTTCATCTATAAAGATTATGGTGGCCTGGATGCCAAATCAAACCCCTATTTCAATATTAGAACAGATTGGGGAGTGCTGCCTAAGCTAAGGTTCTTGATTAAAAGTTAACAAAATACTATAGGGGTAAAATAATCCCAATGTTAGAACTTTGGCACTCAGCATCGAGCAGCTTAAGGTTATGTAAACAACACCCTAGTATGCAATCAATTAAGGACAAAACTTAAATGCAATTCTATTGGTTTTTTTTATGCTATTTTTCCACGAGAAAAAGACATGTACAAGAACTCTTCAATAAAAATATAATATGTATATAAGAGCACTTACCCATGTTCTCTTCTCATTGGAAAAACGGCATCACAAACACCTAAATGATAATACCTAAGTTATGTCCATCAATTAAACATCCAAATACACCAATCATTTCATCTATAAAGATGATGGTAAGTGACATGGATTCCAAATCAAATCCCCTACTTCAAAATTAGAACCAAATGGGGACTGCTACATAAGCTAGCATTAAACATTCTTGATTGAAAATTAACAAAATTGTCAAAATACACGAGTCATTGTGGATGAGTAAATAAACAAATAACAATGACATGAGATTCAAAGGGTTTGATTGAATGTTCAAACATTCTTCAATTTCTTCATCTTAGAAGGTGGCCATCTACCCTTCTTCCTCAACCTGCGCTTCCTAACAAGCCTTTTCCTCCTCAACCTTATCTTCTTCGCCAGCTTCATCCTTAGCCTCTGTTCCTCCCTCTCCTTCAGCTTCGATTCCAAAGGAAGCTTCTCAACCGACACAGCCTCTTCCGACTGGGACCCACCACCACCTTCCTCCGCCGAGGATGTTGTTCCATCGACACCATCCGCAGCAGCTGCAACAACCACCGTACAACTTTGCCTCTTGTTGATTTGGACTCCGATCAAACACTTGGTGGGCACACCAACGACATGTTTAAGGTGAACTCTCGAAACTGAGACACCCAACAACACAGACACGACAAATGTTTAGTGCAGATCGAACACGCAACAATTTAAGGAGAAAAGGGAAGGATTTGCTTACCTGGGGTGCTGGGAATGGCGAGAATAGAGGAAGAGGATGAAAGGGGTGAATGGAGAAGGGTGGGTGAGAAGGAATTGAAGCAATGAAGAGACATGATTTCTGAGACCGAGTGTGTGTGAGTGTGTGTGGTGTCAAGAAGATTGGACTTCACTTGATTTTCATTTTCCGCGGATAAGCCAAATCCATCCACAGTACCCACCTTTTCTTTGTTAATAGTAATGTGTATTGAGAAGTGTGCCAAGCGCATCCATAAGAAACTTGTAAAAGGAAAATTTTGTATTAAAAAATTAAGGATTTATTTATTTTGTTTCTAATTTTATATTTTTAGAAATAATTATAAAACTGTCATTTTGTTTTCATTCTGTTTCATATTTTTAGAAATTTGTAGTATAGGAAATATTGAAAACATTTTTTTTTGTTTTCAGTGTTTCCTGTATAAATTTCTGAAAACAGGAAACAGAATGAAAAAAGGTGACAGTTTTATAATTATTTCTGAAAACAGGAAACCGGAAACAGGAAACAAAGTAAACAGCCCCAAGTATAACACTTTTCAAAATGTTAAATTAACCATTTTTCCATACAAATTTTTCTTTATTAATTACTTAAACAATGTCCTAAATACACTCGTTAGCATTCTCTAATAGGAATTGATTTAATAACAATGCTTTTAAAACTAGATTGGTCATTGAACGGGTGAAAGCACTGGTTGAAGGTTTAATGGTCCAACCGTGGTTAAATCGGTGATAATTCAATTAATTTTTTTTAATTTTTTAATATGATAATATAAAGTAATTAACATAAATTAAATGAGTAAATTATACTCCACTACCTTAGGGTTTATCAAAATAACAACAAACCCCAAATATGATCATAAATTACACTTCACCCCAATTTTTGGTGTTGACTAACTATTGACTTAACACTGCTAAGTCACTAAAAAATAAAAAAAATATTTATAATTAGTTAATTGATATTTATATATTAAAAAATGTTTTTAAAGATTAATCTTAGACTTTCTTGCTTACAAAATAAATCTAATTTTTAGTTTGAAAAATAAAATGTACAATTTGAAAATTTGAAGTAAAGAAGTATAATTCATTTAAGATTTTTTTTTGAATTTATTATATATATTTACTTTTCTCAAATAGATGATTTCTTTACAATGTATACTCTAACAAAAGATAAATATTAAACGTACACCTAAATAACAATAAATGATTTTTTTAGTATACACTCTCTTTTTGATGGTCAAACGGGGCAAACTCCCAAAACAAACAGAGAGAAACAACTAAAAAGTCATTCAGGGTATGAAAACCCCACACAAATCACTTAACACAAGTGAAGCTAGCTCTCCCGAGGGAGATTGATTCCAATGCAACCCCAAACTTTGGGAAAGACACCAGTTAGCCAGTCAATCCACCCAGGAATTTCCTTCCGGCATGAGAGAAAGGCACCTCCCAATCTCGCTGCTTCCACTTCTTGATTTGCTTCAAAAATTTATTGCTATCTGCTTCAATGTTATCTTGCTTGAGAGTGTTGATTATTGATAAAGAATCTGATTCTACTATCAAATTCCTAATCCAATGCTCCAAGCAACTTCCATACCTTTGAGAATACCACACAGCTCTGCAATATAGGCCATACACACTCCAATGTTCATTGCAAACCATGTGATCCAAGCTCTTGATGCATCACGAATAACTCCATCGCAACCTGCTTGACCCGGATTCCCTTTAGAAGCTCCATCAGTATTAAGCTTGAAGCACTCTTAATATGGGAACATCCATTTAACATAGGTCGTATTTCTTTTAATGGGAGCAATGCCTCTCCAATTGCTTTTTACTGCATGCTCGATATGGGAAGCATACTCCAAAACATTCCTGCTAGGCTGAGAAGGACGAGAGAAGTTGTCCTCAAATTTAGCTTTATTACTGTAACACCCCGTTTTTCGTATGAAGTCTCTAAGTGTTTATATGTATGTTTTATGTTGTTAAGTTACCTTCGAAATGTTGTAAGAGGCTAAGTGGGGCTTTCAATCTGAAAATCCCCTTTTTGGTGCATGAGCACGGCCGTGCTCATGTACCAGCACGCCCGTGCTTGTAGGTGTTCTTAATGGCTAAGTGAGCCACGAGCACGGCCATGTCGGAAGCGTGCATAGTTGACAGCCCTTTTGACTGACCGTGCTTAATGAGCACGGCTCTGTGATTGAGTTAAGTATGGCCGTGCTTAGTGGAGAGCACGGCCATGCTCAAGTCTGAGTCTATATAAACAAGTCAGTGTGCGAGGGTTATGAGTGTAAACCCTCAAATTGGCACTTTAGGCAATCCTAGTGTGACAGAAACTTCTCCCATTTCCTTTCCTTTGAACCCAACCAAGTTCTTGGTGTTCTTGCTCTAGTTTGGGAGAGAAAGTCACGTGCTAGTGCCATTAGAAAGGTAATAGTGTATCCTTCTCTTTAATTTCTTTTCCTTTTTTGATTTGGAATTAATTGGTTACCCTTTTGTGTTGGCTAAGACTTGGGAAACTCTTCGAGCCACTCGAGGGAACAAGGATAGTTTGGTTACCCTATTGTTTATTATTGTTTACTTGCTATTCATGATGATATTTGCTTAAATGTGTTGGTATGCCTATTATTGTTATGAACTGTATTTGATGATGATTATGTCATGAATAGTTGATTAATAATGATGATGTTATATTATGGATGACATTGCCATAGATGTTGGTTTGACTGTTTGGTTAATGAGTATAAGACATTAAAAGATGTTGAAAGACTATGTACGAAATTAAGGGATTAATCCCCAAATGTTCATAAGACTCGAACCTAGTAAAGAGTGAGATTAATGCTCATTGGCTTAGTTAAGACCCTAGGATTGATTCTTGAGTGTTTTAGGGACATTAACAATGAAACTGGAATTAAAGGATTACTTCCCCAACAGATATAAAACATGAAGATTAATTAAGAGTAATGAAACTGATGTTAATGGTTAGTAAAAGTCAATAGGATTGATTCTTGAATGCCCTAGGGAGCCTAACAAGGGTTCTTTAACCCTTCTGCCCAGAAACAGTACGACCATGCCCCAGCAAGCATGGTCGTGCTCAACAGTCAGCACGATCGTGCTTGACTTAAAAGTCAGCACGCCCGTGCTGAGGGGAAACACGATGTGCTCCCCAGTCCATAACAAAAATGCAGAAACAGAACAGGGGTGTTACACCCCAAACGTTCCCAACGATGATAGTAAGACACCAAACACAGTAAAGGCAAGTTATATAATTTAGTGAAGACTTAACAAGTATAATTCAATAAAAACGAAAAGATAGTTAAGTCAGTAACATTGTTTACCGCATGTTGTTGTACCTTGGTAGCCAAGTGGCCAAGGAGGCCTCGATGCTAAGTGGTCGAGGTGTTGATGGTGTTAAAACTTGGGTAGCCTAGTGGCCCAAGCGGAGGTGGTGTTTGTTTGACTGTGCCTTGTTGTTCCTCACGCATTCATGCATTGGAGATGTTAGTGGGGGATGTTCACCATAGGGAAGGCCGTCCGAGAGTAAGTCGATCTGGCCGTTGGAGGTGATTCAAGTGAGTCATGTACAACCGTGGTGCCGCATCTGAGAGTAAGCTGCGTCGGCTATCCAAGGGGTTCACATGTGGTTTGACACACCCTCTACCCCGCACGTATTTATAAAGCGATAACATAGAAGGAAATAATTCAATTTTTCAAAATAAGATAAACACATGCATATCATTTATTAGAAATGAAAACCAACGGGTAAAGGATACCACATTGTAACAAGGTCTCAACACGGAAAATAAAACATAACAAAGGTTTTTAAAAAGAAAGACATAACACAAGCATAACGAAAGATATAAACGAAACCCAACCCCAATGTCATATTACAGAGCTGGTATAACTAATCCGATAAACAACTCGGATAAACAAACTGAAACTAAGCATAACTAAACTACGAGTAGCGATTCCTCAGAGTCACTCCTCAGCAAGCTGCTCACCGACCTCTGCATAACCAAAAAGATACATGCAAAGCAAGAAACAAAAGACGGGGAGTAAGAGCCATAAATATAAACATAACGGCAACATGATAGTTAGCAAGATGAACATACAACAAAGCAACATCATACACATCATATCAACAATAATAAGTATATCACATATCACATTCATCAATCAGAAAATGCAATGCGACTCACTACTCCAAATGCATGTGGATCCATCTACACCGGGCGTACGACTTCGGGAGTTACATTTCCACATTGGCCAATAAGCACCAACGTCGGGGCAGTTCACCTTATCATGGGTGGACCCCTTGGAAAACCAACGCACCAAAATCTAGGATGCGCCACCATGGGGGGGGGGGGGGCACGATTCACCTAACTCTCTGATGAATCACCGTGGACGGTCAGATCGCCTTACTCTCGGATGACCTCTCCTATGTCGTACCTCCCCCTAATAACTTCGTGCATGATGCATGCACACAAACAACCAACCATTTATCGACCACCTCCATCAACGCCATTTATTATGGCTTAACGTCTTTAGCCAACAAGCACCAAAGATAACATCATCTTTAATCTTTTAACTATAAACGTTAAACAATACTCTAGCCAGAAAGCACCAGAGCTCAACACCTTGACCATTAAGCATCAAGGCCCCCTTGGCCACTAGGCTACCAAGGTACAACATCAACAACATTATCTTCTCTCTTTAGTTATTAACACTCTAGTTCTTAAGCACCAGAGCTCAACACCTTGACCATTAAGCATCAAGGCCCCCTTGGCCACTCGGCTACCAAGGTACATTATCATCTTTAAGTTATCTAGCTTGTCTTCACTTTGTTTGGTGTCTTCTTTTATTATTATTAGGGACAACTGGGGTGAACCACCCCTGTCCAGCACTAGTGCAATAAGTGCTTTTTACGTCAGTTAAAATTGATTTTTTACGTCAGAATACTGACTGACGTAAATACAGCTGACTTTAAAAGTTAAACTTTTAACGTCAGTTGAGAACTGACGTTAAATATAGCACTATTAACGTCGTTTCTTTAACACAACTGACGTTAATTTTGTCAAAATTAATGTCAGTTCTTTAACAAAATTGACGTTAATTTTGTTAAAACTAACATCAATTGTTATAAAGAACTGACGTTAAAGGTCTTAATTTTAATGTCAGTTGTAATAAACAACTGACGTTAATAGTGTATCTTGTATATTTTATAAAAATACTATTAACGTCGTTTTATGATACAACCGGCGTTAATAGTAAATTTTTTTAAATTCAGTTTTAAAATATCACTCCCCTCGGCTATCCCTCGCATTCAAGTAAATATCCCAGTAACACAGAATATCACACACATTACATAATTGCAAAGGAAAAATGGAACAATGATCCATATGTATGCCTGTTCAGAAACAATATATATTTATTAACATAGGTTATAACTCAAAATAAATACAGAAATATAAATAAAAATAAATGTATACTAAGTTTAAACTACCTATATCAATATCCCTTCGTGATGATCATCACGAGTGGCATGTACATCGTTCACCTGTGTCTCCTCGATTATAGTAGGCATGTTTGTTGAAAAAGAAGGAGTCTCAAGAATATCAAGATTTGAATCTTCATTTTCATCACTACCATTATACATGCTTTTTCCTTGGAGAACCACGGACAACCTTTTGTTAGAAGGATCAGTGATGTAGAACACTTGTTTTGCTTGGGAAGCCAATATGAAAGGCTCATTTATATGACCTAACTTGTTGAGGTCTACCAAAGTGAACCCCAATTCGTCGGTTTGTACACCACCATTACTATCAATCCACTTACATTTAAATACCGGCACCGTAAGCTTAGTGTAATCGAGCACCCAAATATCTTCAATATATCCAAAGTAAGGTCTCGGTGCTGTAACGGGTTTTGTGTCCTTTGCACTAGAGAAGTGCATTGCTTCGGCCACGATCATAACCCCACTATTTTGCATGGTACTCTTGTTATCTTGTTCCTTTGTATAAAAGGAAAAGTTATTTATGTCGTATCCGCTCCAACATATGACGTTGAAGCTAGGCCCACGTGCTAGCCATCTTACGTCATCAGAAGCAGTACTACCATCCTTAAGCATTTCTTCCTTGAACCATGGTAAGAAAGTCTTGTTATGCTTGTTCAACAACCACCTTTCGCTCATTCGAGGGTTTTCTTGATTGACTTTTCTTTTATGTTCAAATAAGAAAGGCTGAACACATTCGATGTTGTTCAATACATACAA
The DNA here is from genome assembly GCA_030762895.1 of Sophora flavescens. NCBI lineage: Eukaryota > Viridiplantae > Streptophyta > Magnoliopsida > Fabales > Fabaceae > Sophora > Sophora flavescens. Next base: position 131,375,949 of record CM061066.1, read on the forward strand.
ATGTGCTTGAAGCACTTCCTCCCGATCCTTCCTATTAATTCTTAAGCCATGTGTACCCTTACCTTGACATCTAATCTTATCATGCCGAGGCTTAGGAACCCCTATAGGATCCGTGTTATGAAGGTAGTCCGAACAAAACTCAATAGCTTCTTCTGCAACATATCTTTGAACAATAGATGCTTCCGGACGATGAGGATTCTTCACGTACCCTTTCAAGATCTTCATGTAGCGCTCAACTGGGTACATCCATCTCAGAAAAACCGGCCCACATAATCTAATCTCCCTCACCAAATGAACAATTAAGTGAACCATTATGTCGAAAAAGGAAGGAGGAAAATACATCTCCAATTGGCACAAGATTGTAGCAGCCTCAACTTCCAAGTCATCCAACATACGGGGGTGAACGACTTTGCTACATATAGAATTGAAGAATGAGCACAACCGAGTAATGGCTTGTCTCACATTTTTTGGAGCAATACCACGAATAGCAAGAAGGCAGAAGTTGTTGCATCAAGATGTGACAATCATGAGACTTCAAGCCAACCAATTTAAGATCACTAGAGACAAGCCTCTTCATATTTGAAGAGTAACCATGTGGAACTTTGATGCCACTAAGACACCCGCAGAAACTTTGTCTCTCTTTTTTTGACAAAGTATGACATCTTTGGCGGCAAATAAGTCTCGCTTACCATCCTCAACAACTCGGAGCTAACTGCTCTCGTATACCCATAGCAACGAGGTCGAGACGAGCATTCACACCATCCTTTGTCTTGCCCTGAATGTTGAGAAGCGTCCCGATCACTTTGTCACACACATTTTTCTCCACATGCATCACATCAATGCAAAGTGTCGACATCAAGCTTGCGCTGATATGGAAGATCAAAGAATATCAACCTCTTCTTCCATATGTTTTTCTCAGCAGCTTTACCTTTCTTTTTGGACTTGCCGAATATAACATCGATGTCCTTTACCCTCTGATAAACCTGCTCTCAAATTAAGGTCGACGGCGCTTCTTATGTCTCTAGGCATCCATTATAAGCTTTTTTCATCTTACGATATGGGTGATAACGTCTAAGAAATCTCAGAAGCCCAATGTAAAAAATCTTCTTTCCATGATGCAACCGAGTGTAGCATGTGCCTTCTTCACATATAGGGCATGCTTTATGCCCCTTGACACTGCATCCCAGGACAAGTTACCGTATCTTTGGAAAGCCGTTGATGGTGCAAAATAACATGGCACGAAGCTTGAAAGTCTCATGAGAATACCCATCAACTACATCAACACCTTCCACCCACAGCGTTTTCAAGTCTTCAATCAAGGGACCTAGATAAACATCTAAGTCATTTCCCGGTTGCTTTGGGCCCGAAATCATCATAGACAACATCATGTATTTGCGCTTCATGCACAACCAAGGGGGCATGTTGTAAATTACCAACAGAACAGGCCATGAACTATGAATACTACTCATGTTACCATAAGGATTCATTCCATCCGTAGCAAGTCCAAGCCTTAGGTTTCTTGGCTCATCGGCGAAATCCGGAAACATAGTATCGATATTCTTCCATTGAATAGAATCAGCAGGATGACGAACCTTTCCATCACATTTCCTCTCATCATTATGCCATCTAAGATTCTTCGCATCTTTCGCATTGGTAAACAATCGCTTGAACCTTGGAATTATTGGAAGATACCATAACACCTTCGCAGGAGGACCCTTTTTTCTCACATCATCAAGATCATCATCATCATAGTTACGGTCAGGCAATGTGTTGTCCTCCGGAAGCAAGTCTTTCAACACTTCAAGCAATTCCGTGAAGCTTTTATCGGTCCAACCATTTCTCGCCTTCACACAAACCAATTTTAGCACCGCCGACAACCGTGTATGAGTAGTACACCCTGGATATAAAGGCTTATCCGCATCACCGCACAACCTATCATACACATGAGCTCGATGAAAAGATTCTTGTCCAATATCACGGATCATGTCCTCTACTCGATCATCCTCCATATCTACGTCAACGTCCTCACTTTGGGAGACACTCGCCGTACTACTCAACAACACATCACCATGCCATATCCATCTTGTATAACTCAAGCAAATCCCTTCACAAATCAAATGAGTACGTATATCCTTCACCGTACATTTCCTCGTATTCAAACACTTGACACAAGGACAACAGAACATTGCATTACTATTAGGAACATTCCTTTGAGCAAATTCTATAAATTCTCCCACCCCCTTCAAATACTCAGCACTAGTACGCTTACAAACCATCCAACTACGATCCATAACTAGATAGGTCCTGTAGATATACAAAACATATATCCAATATAAGGACAATACAGGAGATTGAAAACTATAGTTTTTGAAGATTGCCAAGCACTGGTCACGGCCTGGCAGTGATGTCCATCACGGCCGTAACGTGCCAACTGAACCAGACCATGCCATCACAGGCAGAACTGATCACGGCCTAGCCGTGATGAGCATCACGGCCGTGACAGATCAACCAGCAGAGCAACATGCACTCAAAACCAAAAATAGAGACGTACATTCCAAACAACTCAAACTCACGGTTTCAAGTTTCAACTACTGAGACTACAGTTTCAACATACACTCAAAACCAAAAATACAAAAATGTGCCCTAAATACTCACCAGAAATAGGTGCTCGTGTGGTGGTGGGGAGGGGAGCTCGAGTGGTGGCCAACGTTCGATGTGGTTACTGAGAGCAGAGGGACAAGGAGAGTTAGTGCGCAGGAAGGGGAAAGAGAGATGTCAAGTTATTGCAAAGAATGAATGGAAAGACAGAGTTAGGGTTAATAGTGTACCTCACGGTGGTGGCGAAGAAGCCATCGCGGTGGTTACGGTGGAGATGAGCTCGCGATTAGGGTTCTGTGCTGGGTGAGAGTAAGAGTGAGGGTTGAGAGTGATCTAGGGTTGAGCGTGATGAAAAGAGAAAAGAGATGTACGTACAGAGCGTAGTGCAGAAGGCGCGCGGGTGTAAACGTTATAATCAAAAACCAAAAATAAAACAACATTTAACGTCAGTTGTATTAAACAACTGACGTTAAAAGTAATTGTTTAACGTCAGTTGTATTAAAAAACTGACGTTAAATATTAATATTTTTTTAAAAAAACACTTTTAACGTCAGTTGTTGAATACAATCGGCGTTAAAAGTGTTGTGTAAAAATCATTCTCTATATAAAGTACCATTCTTCAGTATCGATCTGCACATCGCCTCTTCTTTTCCTCTATATTTCTATTCCTTCACAAAATGGCTCTGAGACCTTTGTTATTTCTTCCTATACCTAGACTTAAAGGTCTCTGTCTTAATGGTCAAAAATCTTCTGAGGTTGTGTAAATCATATTACATGGATGGTAAAGTTGAGTAAATCACGTAATGTGGTTCCCTCACTTTATTTCATCCCAGTCATCCCTTTCACTCTGCTTTGGCTGCAAGTGACTGTGGATTCGAGATGATGCATCAAGGAATTCCAGTGAAGGAGGTGATGCAAAGATCCCTTTCACTTTGATTAATCACGATGCATCATGGAATTTTAGTGAGGGAGGAGATGAATCCATTTGAATTTCTGAGGACATGACTGAGAAGAAAATGATGTTGAAGCAGAAACTTTTTTATATTTTAGGGCTATGTTGCAGAAATTTTTTATCTTTTAATCATGTAATTAATTGTAACTTATGAACGCTTCAATGAGATACATATATAACTTGTTTTATGTTAAGTGTTTATTTATCTTAATTTGCACAAGAATTTGTTTACTAATTCAAGCTAATTAATTAAGATTAAAAATAAACTTGTTTAAACAAAAAAGTTTAGAAATAAACTGCACTATAGATGTGGATTGACCTGTGTTAAGAGTGACAACAGGGCATATAGGGACATAGGATTATTTACGTCAGCTATTTATTTAACTGAAGTAAAAATCACACTTTTAACGTCAATTGTATAAACAACTGACGTTAAAAATAAATATTTTTTATTTTAAAAACACTTTTAACGTCAGTTTTATTCAACAACTGACGTTAAAAGTGTATAAGTTTCTGCAAAAGCATTCATTCCTTTGACTACTCTGCTACTTAATTACCCATTACTGCTGTGCTACTTACCCATGCATATTGTAACCTATAATCCTCTAACTAAGTTTATACCTAGACTTAAAGGTCTATTTCTTCCTATATATTCCTTCGGGCGTTTTCTTTTCTGTACGTTTATAATATATGACTGCCAACTCCCAATGCGCCTTGGAACCTAATGCTCTTAATGATCAATTTAATTTTTTAGCAACTTACGATGCCTAGTAACTTCATCCCCTACTCCTATAAATAGCTTCTTTCCTTCCTTTAATTTTTCTGCTTCACAATATGGCTCTGCCATGGAGATTAACTTCATCACTCTTTCTTCCTATACCTAGACTTAAAGGTCTCTGTCTTAATGGTCAAACAACTTCTGAAGTTGTGTAAATCGCATTACATGGGTGATAAGGGTGTGTAAATCGCATTATGTGAATTGCACACATTATCATCCTTCCGGAGAATCAGCAGCTACAGTTCCAAAACCTCAGCTTTGGAACCAAGTGACTGTTCCAAGAATATTGCTGAAACAGATCGAGTGCACCCTTCACTCTGCTTTGGAGATGCATCCATTAGAGTTTCTGAGGACAGGACTGAGAAGAAAATGATGTTGAAGCAGAAACTTTTTTATATTTTAGTGCTATCTTGCGGAAATTTTTTATCTTTTAATCATGTAATTGTAACTTATGAATCGCTTCAATGAGATGCGATTTGATTATACATATAACTTGTTTTATGTTAAGTGTTTATTTATTTTAATTTGCACAAGAATTTGTTTACTAATTCAAGCTAATTAATTAAGATTAAAAATAAACTTTTTAAAAAAAAAGATTAGAAATAAACTGCACTATATATGGAGTGATCTGCGTTAAGAGTGACAACAGGGAGATGACAAACAAAGAAAGATAGGAATGAGTTGATTATTTACGTCAGTTATTTATTTAACTGAAGTAAAAATCATACTTTTAACGTCAGTTGTATAAACAACTGACGCAAATAGTGATTTAATATTTACAAAACTGCCACCGCCTCATTTTTAACGTCAAACATATGGTAAACTGACGTAAAACGTTCCCGTATATTACATTATTTCCACTAGTGCAGCTTTCTGCGTTCTGGTCAGCACAGGGAAGCACGAGTGTGCTTCCACCAGCACGGACGTGCTGACTGATATGTCAAGCACGATCGTGCTTACTATTGTGCATGACCGTTCTCAATGGAGCGTGGTCGTACTGTTTCTGGGCATAAGGGTTGAAGAGCCCTTTCTAAGTTTCCTAGGGCATTCCAGATCAAACCTATTGGCTTTAACTAAACCATTGATTATCAGCTTTATTATTCTTAACTACTCTTCATGTCTTATCATTATGGGAAATTAATCCTTTAATCACAACTTCGTTATCAATGTTCCTAGAACACTCGCTAATCAATCTTAGGGTCTTTAACTAAGCCCTATGAACATAACCTTTCCTCTCATACTATATTTATGTCTTATGAACAACTGGGAACACATCCCTCAATCTCATTCATCATTGTTTTCATCTTTTAACATCATTAACAAGACCTATCAATTAATTAGAAACTTATTAACATCATTGTTGGCATTAACATCCTCAACAATCAACACTCATTAAGAGCACAATCTCATCATCATTATCATGGCAGCATTCTCATCAAAACAACATCATCATCATAACATTCATCATTATGAACATTCACTCATGGCATTCATCAAACATATCAACATCATCATCATAGTAACAAGTCTAAACATGTCATACATAAACAATTAAACATACAGATATCAAGTAGGCAAATATAAACATGTTATCAAGCAAACAGTCATATAGACATTTAATCAAACACCAGGGTCATGGGTTAACACTTCATCTTATGCTACCCCATAGCTTACATGTTTATACTAGCCCTTTTCCCCATGCGTGGTATGAAGATTCCCACTACAACAGCACAAGCAAACTATCCTTGTTCCCTCGAGCGGCTAGATGAGTTCATCAAGTCTTGGCCAAACACAAGAGGATTAACCAATTAATCCCCAATTTAAGAAAAGGGAAGCGAGATTAAAGAGAGGGATAACCAGTTTACCTATAGAGACACTAGCGCGCATGACTTCTCTCCCAAACAGACTTAAGAACACCAAGAACTTCAAAGGGTTCAAGGGAAGGGAAAGGGAAGAGGTTTCTGTAGAACTAGGATTGCACAAAGTGTCAAAAAGAGGGTTTGGCTCTCAACCCTCATGGAACTGTTCTATTTATAGACTTTGTGACCTGAGCACGGCCGTGCTCCCTTTAAGCACAGCCGTGGTCAATTCCTGAGCACGGAACGCTCAAATATTGCACTGCAAAACCATCTAAACCACCGAATTGGCCAAAACACATAAAATAAGACTTGTAGATAATTCGCTTAGCTTTCCAATGCATCAAAGATAACCTTAATCGAACATATAGAACTCAAGATATGACCAAAACGGTGAAACATATTACTATGACTCTAAAAGGATGGAACCTTTCTAAAGCAAAACTTTCCCAAACATGAACTTAGACTTCAAAAACAAACATAACAAGTATATACAAACATATATATATATATATATATATATATATATATATATATATATATATATATAACATATATAAACTTAGTAAGCTTATTTACGAAAAATGGGGTGTTACATGGTTTGGTGAACTGCCGGCGTTGGTGCTTAATGGCCAATGTGGATATGTAACTCCGAAGTTGAATTCCTGATGAGGTAGATTGGATCCAAGAGCATAATGGAGTAGTGAAGTAGCGCTGCATCGCATAGCATACTTACTTGAGATAATATAAATGATGTTGACATGTTAATATGTTATGATGCTTGATATGCTATATGTTATACGATGCATGATCGTCTTACTAACTGCTTCAATGCCGTTATGTTTCTATACATGTTTCTTACTCCCCATATTTTTGTTGTTGTTTGCATGTACCTTATCTTTATGTAGAGAATGGTGAGCAGTCAGTTGAGGAGTGACTCCGAGGAGCCGCTTACTCGTAGTTAGGATTTATTTCCAGTTTTAGTTTGTTTATCCTTGATGTTTCCAGATTGTTGATTACCCACTCTATAATGTGACATCAAGGTTGGGTTTGTTTTCAGTTATGTTTTTCTTATATTGAAAACTTGTTATTTGTGTTGTTTTAGTTGGTTACAATATGGAACCTTTTACCGTGGTTTTCATTTAAATAAATGATATACATATGTTTATTCTTTTTAAATATTTTATAATATGTTATTGCTTTATAAATACATGTGGGGTAGAGGGTGTCACATATGAACTCTTGTAACGGGACACTCTAGATTTGTAGGATCTTCGAAGATGCCTATAAATCCAGAGTATCTAGTTATAAGAGTTTAGATGCTCAGGGCAGCAAGAAGAATGATCAGAAGGTCAAAGGAAAGCAGCATCTAGCTCCAGTCGGTCGGGACTTCAAGCGTGGTGGCAATAAGCCACAATCATCTTCAGGCAGGTTTAGGAGTTGGAATTCTTCTGCTCCTAGACCCATCCAGTGTGGCAAGTGTGGACAGGATAATTACACCGCTCAGTGCAAGGAGACCAACGTCATTTGCTTCAAGTTTGGTAAATCTGGCCACATCAGACGAGAGTGTGAAGGAACTGTAACACCCTGAATTCCACCCTATGTTAATAAATTTTAATGTGTTAGACTTAGCCTATATATGCTTGTTATGCTTGTTCTTGATGTCTATGTTCATGTTGGGAAGGTTTAGCCTTAGGAAGGTTCAATTGTCTTAGAGTCCTAGTAACTTGTTTCATCGTTTTGGCCATATCTTGAGTTCTAGATGTCCAATCGAGGTGATCTTTATGGCGTTGGAAGGCTAAGAGAATTATCTACAAGTCTTATATCATGTGTTTTGGTCAAATTTGACTATTCCGGCCTCACCCCACGAGCATTTGCTCGCCCCCCGAAAATCTAAACTTCAGCTTTGCGCTTTCGGGTTCGCCCCGCGAATCCAGCCGACAGAAATTGGTTCTCTGGCTCACCCCGCGAATGGGAGTTCGCCCCGCGAATACGTGCAGAACCAGAAAATGTATTTTAGGTTCTTTTTAAGCCCAAATCATATTCCAACCAGTTTTAACCCCTAAAGCACGATCTAAACCCTAGTCTATCACGCCCCAACACTCAGAGTTTCCTCCCTTCTATTTTTCTCTCAATTTCCATCAACTGTCTATAGAAAACTCTCTCAAGGTAATCCGTTCTTGCACCGTTCTTCACCATTCTTTGATAGGAGAGCATCGCTGCGAAGACGTGATCATCGTATTCGCTGTTTAAACCTTCAAACAAGGTAAGATTCGTATACCTCGTCCCTCTCATTCTTTCCCTTTTGATTTCTTGGCCTAAGAGTCTAATTAAGGTGTTTCCTTGTTGTTCTTGAGGTCGTAGATAAGTTCTCGTGTGACGAGACCCAAGAGGACCCTCTTTCTTCTTTTGAAACGCAAACCGTATACCAGGTATGGGGAGAAGGGTAGTGTATTCATTGGCTTGGGGGTTAGTGTAAAGAAAAGGGGTTCCCATAACACCGTGTTGTTTTATATGTATGTATGAATAACTTGCTGAATTGATTGTTTGGTGATAATATGTTCTTGGCTATTTTAGTATGTTATTTATATGTGTTTCATGTTCATGATATGTTGTTAATATTCATGTTGGTTGCCTTGATATGAACATGATGGTATGATAATTTTCGTTGTTATTACGATGTCGGTTGTTGATGTTATGTTGGCTGCATAGTTGATTCTATGAACGTTGAGTTGATGGTTAGAATGTTTCAAACATTAATTGGTTAAATTAGGTCCTAAAACGAGTTAGAGATTAATAGGTTTAAACACCCTAAAACTTGACTAAGTTTTCTGACTCAGTTACGCCGAGAACAAAGACGATCGTGCATTGAGCACGGCCGTCTTTGAAACAGGGAGCATGACCGTGCTCCCAATTGAATTCTGGAAAGTGGCCGCACATTTAGCACGGCCGTGCAGGACAAAGAGCACGACCATGCTGTTGAGCACGACCGTGCACTATAAGAAGCACGTTTGTGCTTCACTTATGTGACCAGCACGGTCGTGCAGGGGATCAGCATGCCTGTGCTCCCCTACAGACCAGAGATGGAATTAAGAACTTTTAAGGGGTTTCTAACCCCAATTTCCTAACGATAACAAGATAACACAATCAATTAAGGCGATGGATTAGATAACTCGGTTAATGGTTAACAAAAATGATCAAGAAGATGAGATGGTGAGATGTTGAGTTAGTCAAGCCGGTATCTGTTGGGCTACCGCATGTTGGTAACTTTGGTGCTTATTGGCCAAAGTGTACTCGATGCTTATTGGTCGAGGAGTTGTTGATGTTGTACCTCGGTGGTCGAGAGTTTGCCCCAAGGGAGCCTTGACCCAGTGGGGTTAAAGGTGTTGTGGTAGATTCCACTGGTTAAAGGTTTTGCGGTAGATCCCGCTGCGGTCAATTCCGCCGAAATCTTCTGTTGATTCCGTTGAAGCAAAGTGGGTGGCAGTTGCCGTTGTTTGTTGTTTGCTCATGCATCATTTGAGATGTTGTTGTTGGGGGATGTTCGACACAGGGGAGGTCACCTGAGAGTACGGTGATCTGGCCATCCACGGTAGGAGTAGATTCTCCGTGCGCCCCCGTGATGAGGCATCCATTGGTTTGATGCTTTGGCTATCCAAGGAGTAGATCCTCCGGCGTTGAGTAGATTCTCAATGTGGATATTTAACTCTGAAATCGGTCAACCTGAGTTTAGTGGATCCACATGCATTGTTGGAGTAGCGGAGTAGAGTTGCATTACATAGCATAGCATATTGTTGTTATGATAATGATGATGATTGATGCTATGATGCTTATTTGTCGACATATGCTATATGATGTTGTGCGTAGTTGTTTACTTTACTTCCTATCTCCCTGCCATATATGTTTACATGATTCTTACTCCCCTCTTTCTGTTTGTTTGTTTGGGCTGATTGACATCTTGTAGAGGATGACGAGCAGCCCAGAGAGAAGTGACTGTGAGGAGCCGCCACTTATAGTTAAGGCTTGTTCTGTTTTTTGGTTAGTTTGTTTTCAGTTGTATTCCAGTTTGTTCGGAACGGTACACCAACTTTGTTGTGACATCGGGTTGGGTTCGTTTGGATATTTGTTTATCTTGTTTAAACTTGGTTTTATATTTTCCGCGTTGTGAACTCGTTCATGTGGGAATTTTCTACCCATGAACAAAGTTTTTATTTATTCAGTAATGCATGTTCCGTTTTTATTTTATTTATATGCTTTATAACATGCGGGGTAGAAGGGTGTCACATTTAGTGGTATCAGAGCAGGTCTATCCTATCAGGCCGTGGTATGAGTCTGTTGTGAGTCTGTTGTGTGTTCTAGTTTGAATTGTCTACACTTGTTATAGACAATGATGCTTTAAGTTAGTTGCCTGTAGCTTTTATCCGCTTTAGTTTCTGTATCTAAGAGTTGCGTTGGACGTGTACAGGAACTCATGGCAAGTAGAGGACGCAACGATCAGGCGATTGTGGACGCACTAGAACTTCTGGCCAATGCTATCGGACGGGTCAACCATAATAACAACAATGGTGGGCCAGTTGAGTTCCAGGGACTGGATTCCAGGGGAACAACCCTCCGTCGTTCAAGAGAGCGTATGATCCGGAAGGAACTTTGCTATGGTAGAGGGAGACCGAGAAGATCTTCCGAGCGATGGATTGCAACGATCAATAGAAGCTCATCTTTGATACCTTCATGTTGATTGAGGAGGCTGAGCATTTGTGGGACAATTGCAGGCAGAGGATGCAGGCTAAGGGCACAGCGGTTACATGGGTTGTGTTCAAGCAGAGGTTTCTTGAGAAGTACTTTCCAGCGGATATCAAGGACAAGAAAGAGATGGAGTTCTTGTCCTTGCGGTAGGGTTCGTTGTCAGTTGGTGAGTATGCGGCCTAGTTTGAGGAGCTGGCGAGGTACTACACTCCTTATCAGCATGAGACAGTTGACCGCTCCAAGTGCGTCAAGTTTGAGACTGGACTCCGACCTGAGATCAAGCAGGCGATCAGCTACCAGGAGATCATAGTCTTCCCGATTCTGGTCAACAAGTACAGGATTTATGAGGATGCTAGTCAGTTCAGAGCTACCAGTTCCAGAGGATCGGATAGTCAGAGTGGCAAGAAGACTGATTAGAGAGACAAGGGAAAGCAGCGACATGCTCTTACTGGCAAGGACTTCAAGCAGAGTAGCAGGAAGCCACAGTTTCAACAGGATAGATTCATGGGTGGGTGTTGGAACCAAAGTGGTTTTGGATTTAACAATCTCTAAGTTTTGATGTTAACAAAAGGATTAAATTTGCTTGGCAAAGTGTTAGTTGAGATCTAACATGTGCTTTCAGTTATGCAGGAATACTTCAATATAAGTAAAATAAACTTTAAATAAGTTTTTATTGAAAAATACGCGACCACCCTTGTAGACGGGCTGCTCAAATACTTTGGTAAAGTTACTTAGTTATTTAATTAAGTAGAATGATTTTCTTGAGTAGACGAGGCTCTAAATATTTGCTAGATGAATACCTAAATAACTTGTTAGGTACATCAAGTCCAAAGAGTTGATAATGAGCACGTCCATCTTGCCACGTAAGCAGATGAAAGTAATCAGTTGAAGTAAATGAATTGAAACATAAAGTAATCTGGTAGACGAGCTCTAACCGCCACGTCACCAGACGGAGATCTTTATAACTCATTAAGAAATAGCAAGTCCGAATACTTGTTAGACAAAAGGATATGCCACATCATCAGACGAGCAAAATAAAATTTTGAACAGACTTAGTCTCACTAATAACTAAGTAGACGAAGTTCTTTTTAGATGAGCTCCATCATTGTAATAAATTAAATGCAATCCAAATCTCTTGAATTTCTTTCAAATGATTGATATTTATTTCAATAGAATATTTGTTCTTCATATTTGTTTTATCTGCTTTAATGTTTCACCTTGTTGTAAAAGAAACATAGTACAATCAAGAAATGTAAAAAGCAGAATCGTACAATAAGATACTACAAAATGATCTGTACGATGACAACTCTATGACTGAAAAAGATGGATTATACACAAAAGAGGAACAAGTGCTCAATCTGCAATACTCAGAGGAGTGAACCTCCAATTTCATGCTACCTCGATAATCAAGAGTACTATTCAGCATTGCTACAATCAAGCTATCAGTCTCAATGGATATCATGCATTAAATGATATCTCTAAACGGGATTATTCAAAGTAACCGTTGAAGAAATACAAGTGGAGAAGAAGGTCACTATAAATAGAAGACCTCAGATACTGAATAGATATACTTGCCTGCACAACCTTGCTAGCTGAACTTTGCCAATCAATAATCACTCATTCTAATATTCTTTCAAAAGCAAGAATCTGTATTCTTTAGTTTGAATGTTGTTGTAATATTCAACTGATGTCAAACTGTTATATCCTCACACATAGTGAGTTAAGAAGATCAAACATTAAATCTCTTTGTTAGAGTTAGAGCCTGAAGAGGCTTGGTAAGAAATGAATACTTGTAGCCTGGAGAGGTGTTGAATACTCGGTTGTATTCTATTTGGAGAAATAGTGGATAAATACTTCAAGTCTAAGGGATTGGACGTAGCACTTGGTTGGAAGAGGGTGAACCAGGACAAAATCTCTTGTGTGAATCTTCTATCCCTAAACTCTTCAGTTTTATTTGCTTATACTAACTGTGGGGTTTTGATATTGCCTTTGTTAAAGTCTTTTAAAAAGGTTTTTTTGTCTTTGTGCTTGCTTCTGTTCCTAATATCCTTGAGTGCAAAAATTGTTTTAAAGGTTGTTTTCAAAAATTATCAACAAACACAATTCAACCCCCCTTCTTGTGTTTGTCTGTGCCAACTTCAGTTGGTATCAGAGATCAGCCTAGAAAGGGTTGAGCATCTAACAAGTACTAAGGGAGTACGATCCAACAACCATGGATGCAGAAGGACAAGCTATCAACATACCTCCTCTCTTTGATGGTTCTGATTATGACTATTGGAAGAAGAGGATGATGGCCTTTTTGGATGCACAAAGTCTAGACATCTGGGAGCTCATAGAAACTGGTTACACTGAACCCAGAAATGAAGATGGAGCTACTGTTGCTAGAGCAGACTGGACAACAAATAAGCATCAACTATATCTTAAAGCTAAGCATTATTTGATGTGTGCTATCACCAGATCTGAACATGACAAAATTCACAACCGCAATACTGCTAAAGAAATCTGGGATACTCTTGTCCTAGCTCATGAGGGTTCCTCACAAGTTAAGGAATCCAAGATCAACATGCTGGTTCATCGGTATGAGCTGTTCAAGATGGGTGAACATTAAACAATAGACCAAATGTTTGGAAGATTCCAAACTATCACCAACAGTCTCAGATCTCTTGGAATTTTTTTTGAAAATAGAGATCATGTCAAAAAAATCCTGAGAAATCTATCCAAGCAACGGAGACCTAAAGTAACTGCTATTCAGGAAGTCAAAAACCTGAATACACTCTCTCTGGAAGAGCTTCTTGAATATTTCAAGGTTCATGACCTTGAACTTAATGAAGAAGAAAATTCCATAAAAGGAAAATCTATTGCCCTAAAGGCAAAGAAAGCAAGTTCATCAAAAGTTCTCAAAGCTGCCGAGTCATCTGATGGGTCTGAATCTTCTGATGATAATGAAGGATCAGATGAGGATGAATTATCCTTTATCTCCAGGAAGATTCAACATATGTAGAGAAAGAAAGGCGGTTTCAGAAGGAAGCAACTCAATAAAAAGTTTTCCAAGGAGAAGTCAGACTCCAAGGAAAAATGTCCACCCTTGTGCTTTGAATGCAAGAAACCTGGTCATTTCAAAACTGACTGCCCTGAGCTAAAGGACAAAAAGAAATTCTTCAAAAAGAAGAAAGGCTTAATGGCTACATGGGAAGATCTTGATCTGTCTTCTTCAGATGAAGAAAATGAAGCTGAGGAAGAGGCTAATATATGTCTCATGGCAGACACTGCATCAGAAAGTGAATACACTGATGCTGAGGTAATGGACTCTGACCCGTCCACTCTTCAAAATGCTTTTGATGAATTGTTGCATGAGTCATCTATACTATCTCGAGAATATAAGAGTCTCAAAAAGAAGTTTTCTAAAATGACTAGAGAATATGATAGGGTCTGCACTTAGAAACAAAACCTCAAAAATGAAAACGACATACTAAAATCCGTGAATGTCAGTCTAGCTAACAAAGTGGTGTGTGAACCTGATGTTTCTTATGAAGTTGCAAAACTGAAACAAGATATAACATATCTAACTGATTCTCTGTCAAAGCTTGTAGGTGGATCGGATAAGCTTAATTTCATTTTAAGGTACTCTAGGTCACCTTATGATAAATCTGGTCTTGCTTATGGTAAAGAGAAGCAAGACGCATCTCACAAAAAGTCAAAACTACTTAAACAACATAGTGCTTCAAAAGTTCCAAATAAATATACCAAAGCTAAGTCTATCTCATCCAACACCTTTTGTAAAATATGTGGAAAAAGTGGGCATATTACATGTAGGGGCATACACAATAAACATGCTAAGCATACTCGTCCAATGACAACTAACAAAAAATGACCCAAGTCAGTTTGGGTACCTAAAGATAAGATAATACCTATTGCAGATTTGCTTAACAACAGGAAGAAAACAGATGTCTTGGTACTTGGACAATGGCTGCTCACGACACATGACGGGAGAAAGGTCTATGTTCCAAAACCTTAAGCCCAAAGATGGTGGCTGGGTCACATTTGGAGGAAATCAGAAAGGGAAAATCATTGGTATAGGTAAAATTGGTAAACATACTTTTCCCTCCATTGATAATGTTCTTTTAGTAAATGGCTTAAAGCACAATCTACTGAGCATAAGTCAATTATGTGACAGTGGATATGCAGTGCCTTTTGATAAGAACATGTGTACTGTCAAGAAAGATGATGAATCACTTCTATTCACTGCAAAAAGGTAAAACAATCTCTATAAGATTCACTTGGAGGACCTCTCAAATCAAAATGTCTCATGTCTAGTGTCCATTGAAGATGAGCGATGGATTTGACACAAAAGGCTAGGTCATGCAAGCTTGATATTAATTTCAAAGCTAAACAAGTATAACCTCGTGAGAGGTGTAACATCCGTTATTTTATCCATGGTTAATGTATGAGGATTAGGGTTAGGACTTGGATTATATAGCTGGGATGTGGTTTGAGGCATAGAGACCCTTGCTTGGCAAGCACACAACCTTTTCGAGTGAGTTTGAACGTAGAAACAAAATTAGGGTTTCCCGGTTAACATCTTTGAGACATCTGAGTGTGAAATAAGAAATTTGGAGTTGGGACTGAGATTATACCTTTTTGATGGTTTGAAGCTATTTATTAGGTCTTGATGAGCCTATATCTCAAATTTGAGGTCAATCGGACGTCGAACGGGTCACGAACGCATAGAAACACAAACCGAGCGTTTTGTGATCGATTAATTAATTGAATGTCGGAATATTAATTTAGGTCGGTCCTGAGTAAAATAGGTCTTAGGATTAATCTAAAATAATTACATAAAAATATTCCAGCAGTAGGTTACACAGGAAGATGCGAAAGAAAACACCCAGTTGTGCCGACGGAACAACACCCAGTGATACATGTCGTTACCAGGAGGAAGGTGGCCATGGTGACGCCACCTCACATTCCGCTTAACCCTTTTGCATGTATGAAACCTAACCCTTTTGCATGTGTGACACCTAACCCTTTTGCATGTGTGGCACCTATCTCCACTACCCTTCTGCATGTATTGTCTGAATAGTTAAGTGAAGGAAAGAACAATTTGCACACTCATTCACACCTAAAAACTCATCTTATCCTGTTTCTGTAAAACCATCCCTTCACTTTCTTCCACCGTTGGATCGTGTTGAAATTTCATGGAGAGGTTCTAGGCTAGTAGTTCTTCACATCTAACGGTTAAAAGTTCTGTTCATTCCAGAGTGAGAGTTATTCAACTCATAAAAAGGAGATAAGCTCAACATGGGTAGCTCCTGACCAGTCACCTTGGGAAGTTCATCCTAGGATCATCCACCGTTGGATCGAGCTGAAATATTTGGAGAAGGTAAGGAAAAGGTAGATCTTTAATGTCACTGTTCACTTTTGTAAATAAATATCTGGGTTGTGAGATATAGAGCCAAAACAGTGGCAGATTTTAGGGTGTTTGTTGCAGATTCTATGTTCCTTACAAGGTGTTGTTCACAATGTGGTTTCTTAGGTGGACTTTCGGAGACTCAAGGGCCTAGGTCCGTGTGAGGCAGAATCGTGAGGAGTAGAGGACGAGTAATTTTATTGAGTCTAGGTCATCGTACGACTCTCCAGGTGGGGGAAAGAAATTATTTAACGTCGGAAACGGTACTGTGACGTTTAATTCGATAATGGCGTAGGGCGACCCAAACCCTACATGGTTGCGAGTAACAGACAATGTCCATATCACGCTGGGGACTACTTAGTAGTACTCGTGATGATATTGAGATTGTGCATTTATCACCGTTATGTTTGTTATATATTATTTTATTAATTTATGATTGTCTGCTTGGATGATTTGACTGGTTGAATTGATTTTGATAATTGTTGGATGATGATGTTATGAGTCGTGATTATTTTATAAGCATGATATCTTATTATTTTAATTAGATTTTGATAATGATTATTAGTTTGGAAATGATGATTTTATGACATGTTAGTAATGATGATGCTATGACATGATGATATTATGGTATGATGTGTTGAGTGTTATAATTGTGATTAGAGTTGGAGTAAATGATAAGTTATATCGAGACATGAGGATGTATTGGGGAATTCATGTTATATGTGTTAGTAGTGCCTAACTGAGATGATTCTTGGGATATGATGATAATGAGATTGATGAGATAAGATTTTATTGAGGTTACCTATGAGATTATGATGAGCGGTTAGGGCACTAGGGGGTGACCTGAAACATGGTCTGTGATATGGTGGACCTGAAACATGGTCGTGTGGGGTCTATGCCTCAGAGGGAGAATTCCTGGGTATAGGATAACGACGGACCGTCCTAGACATGATTTCATTTTAGTTGTAGCTATAGTTCATGCGTTGCATGAGCACCCTCGCAGGGGTTCCGAGGTGTACACCGGATTGTGCAGCTATAGTGTCATTGCTTTGCATGGGCATCCTCCATCCGCGGACGAGGGTGTGCACCAGGGACTCTGGGAAGTGTCGATTTATTGATGTGATATCCGGATATGGTCGATACCTGATGAGATGATTCATACAGCATTTGCATTGCATCATGATGGAGGGTAGAGGAAAGATCCTAGATGTGGATTGAGGATGATTGTGTTTTATTTATGTATACTCTTGGAGATGGATGTTTAGTGTGCCGCTATTTAATTAAATGTTGCTAAACCCTTTCCACGTTTGATGTTATATTGTTTCTTATCCCTTTTCTTTTTGTTTTTGGGTATGTTTATTTATGTGATCGCTATAAGAAGACTCGGTGAATAAGCCAACTATGGAGGAACTAGATGGAACCCCTTATGAGCCAGATGCTGGAGGACGAGCCGTGGACCCGAGTAGTTGAGTAGAGAGACTACGGCCAGTGCATCTTTTTGAGGCGTTTTATCTTTTGTTGTTTATATTAGTTTTACCAGTTTGTACCTATTGGGATCCTACTGAAGGGATTCCCTCTACTGTACTGCATCAGGATATGATGTGTATATGTTATGCATGTGTGTATATATATTTTTTATATTTTAAGTTCAAATTTTTCTGCCGATTTAATATATACGCTTAAGGATAATAACACGATTAGGTCCTAAATATTATGGGTTTTCTTTAATGGGACGTCGGGGCATCTCATTTGGTGGTATCAGAGCAGTTCGGTTCTGAAAAGGACTTTGATTAGGGTGAACTGGTCATTTAGTTGAATCCACATCGGATAACAACTATGCTTAGAAGTTGGTTAGTGAGTCTCACACGACATCTTTATCGCATATAGTATTTATATTCCAGTTTTATGTAGTATTATATGTCATATTGATGTGGGCTAATGATTTATTCTAACAGAATCATGGCTCGAGGTAGAGGATGCGGACGTGGTAGACTTGGTAGTAGAGCTATTGAGGGTGTTGAGAATGAGCCTCATCAGCCAGAGGCAGGGATTAGAGATGGAGGAGAGTCCATCGAGACTCTTCGGACTATCCGCGAGTTAGCATCCATTCTGTTGCAGCAGGCACAACAGAATGCTCAGAGGGTACAGAGAGAGGCAGAGTTGCAGGAGCGGCAGGATAGAAGGAGAGCCGCTGAGGCTGAGGATGCAGAACTGGCTACCTTTCTCAAAGGTAAGCCACCACATTTTGGAGGAGAGTATGATCCAGAGCAGACAGAGTGATGGATACAGGAGTTAGAGAAGATCTTTAACACCATGCGATGCAGAGATGACAAGAAGGTGACTTATGCCGCATTCATGCTGACAGGAGGAGCTGAGTCATGGTGGAGAGGCAAGAGGAGATTGCTTGAGACTGAGGGCAAATTGGCTAGTTGGGAGTTGTTTAGATAGTGTTTCTTCGAGAGGTACTTCCCTCGGCTATTCAGACGCGAGAAGGAGAGAGAGTTCATGAGTCTCCAGTAGGGAGACAGGTCTGTTGGTGATTATGGGGCCAGATTTGAGTCCCTGATTCAGTTTTCGGAGTTCTATCAGAGGTTCCCAGATGAGGATTGGATGTGCCGGAGGTTTGAGGAGGGTTTACGACACGAGCTGGGGAGGGCTATAGCGCCCTTGGATATTTTGAGCTTTCCAGAGATGGTGGAGAGGGCCAGTGCTATTGAGAGCATGGACAGGAGGCAGGATGCAGAGCAGAGACAGCAGCGTAGTGGGGGTCCTACCCGAGCAGGTCATCAGAGGAGAGGTGATAGGGGTTCTCAGCGGAGGAGAGGACCATATACTAGACCTGGGCAGAGCGCTCAGACATCTACATCACTAGCACCAGTTGCTAGAGAGGGCCAGCAACAGAGGGGCCCAGAATGTTTCAGATGCGGAGGTCCGCATTATATCAGAGACTGTACATATAAATCTGGTTGCTACATCTGTGGCAAACCAAGTCATTTTGCTAGAGATTGCCGACAGAGAGCAGGATAGCAGCAGCCAGCTGTCGACAGAGGAGCCTGTGGTTCTAGAGGTGGAGTTGGGAGAGGAGTTCCAGCGGCAGGGCGACAGACGGACAGACCTCAGGCCACAGGGAGAGTGTTTACAGTAAGAGGATCTGAGTCTTCTCAATCCGAGTCTTCTCAATCTGCAGATCTTATTCAAGGTATGTGTTTACTATCTGGCAGACTCTCGTGTGTGTTGTTTGACTCAGGTGCTACACATTCATTTGTTTCACTTGAGTGTGTGGATCATTTATATATGCTCGTTTCTCAACTACCATATACTTTGACAGTATCTACCCCTACCAGTGATCCTTTGATCACTATGTCTGTTTGCTTACAGTGTCCTATTGTTGTTGAAAATAGGACATTTCTGGTAGATTTCATCTGTTTGCCTATGCAGCCGTTAGACGTTATCCTTAGCATGGATTGGCTTTCGGCTAACCATGCAGCATTAGACTGTGCCTGAAAGGCCTTATCTTTTCTTGAGACTTCTAGCATAGTATCTGCCAATGAAGGAACATCTATGAGGAGTGACAAGTCTCAGCAGTATGTGATGCTTTTCTCTTTGAAAGCTAAGGAGACTCCGAGTATGGATTCTTTGCCTATCGTGAGAGAGTTTCCTGAGGTTTTCCCTCCAGATGTTCCAGGTTTGCCACCAGAGAGGGAAATGGAGTTCGCTATAGATCTCATACCAGGGACCAGACCTATATCAGTAGCTCCTTATCAGATGTCACCAGTGGAGTTGGTAGAGTTGAAGAAACAGCTGGATGACATGATGAAGAAGGAATTCATCAGAGCGAGTGTTTCGCCTTACGGAGCACCGGTATTGTTTGTCAAGAAAAAGTACGGAAGTTCTAGGTTGTGCACGGATTATAGGCAGTTGAATAAAGTTACAATCAAGAACAAATATCTGTTGCCTAGGATAGATGATCTGATGGATCAGTTGAAGGGGGCTTCGGTGTTTTCCAAGATAGATTTAAGATCAGGATATCATCAGATTAGGGTGAAGAAGGAGGATATACCTAAGACCGCTTTCAGGACGAGGTATGGACACTATGAGTACCTAGTTATGCCTTTTGGTGTAACTAATGCTCCAGCGGTGTTCATGGATTTCATGAACAGAATCTTTAGACCGTTCCTCGATAAGTTTGTGGTGGTGTTTATAGATGATATTCTCATCTATTCTCATAGCAGGGAAGAGCACGAGGAACATCTGAGAGTGGTGTTACAGGTATTGAGAGATAGGCAGTTGTATGCTAAGCTATCCAAGTGTGAATTTTGGTTAGAGGAAGTACAGTTTCTAGGGCCTATAATCGACAAGGAAGGGATAGCTGTTGATCCAGTTAAGGTAGAGGCAGTGATTAAGTGGGAGAGGCCTAAGTCAGTGAGTGAGGTGAGAAGTTTTCTAGGATTAGCTGGGTATTACATGAGGTTTATCGAGGGTTTCTCGAAGATTGCGTTGCAATGACGCAGTTAACGAGAAAGGGTACGACGTTTGTCTGGACAGAGAAGTGTGAGGAGAGCTTTCAGAAGCTCAAGGAGAAGTTGACTACATCTCCAATGCTGACGTTACCAGATCCATTGGGACAATGTGACGTGTACTGTGACGCGTCATATCAAGGTTTGGGATGCGTTTTGATGCAAGAGGGAAGAGTTGTGGCTTATGCTTCTCGTCAGTTGAGGGTTCATGAAAGGAATTACCCGACCCATGATCTGGAGTTAGTAGCCATAGAGTTCGCATTAAAGATATGGCGACATTATCTTTATGGGGCTAAGTTCAATGTGTTCAGTGATCACAAGAATTTAAAGTATTTGTTTGATCAGAAGGAGCTAAACATGAGGCAACGTAGATGGATGGAATTCATTAAGGACTATGAGTTTGATCTTCAATGCCATCCAGGGAAGGCTAATGTTGTGGAGGATGCACTAAGTCGGAAATCCTTGCACGTATCTGCAATGATGGTGAAAGAGATGGAGTTGCTTGAACAGTTTAAAGATTTGATCGTGTTGAAATTTCGGTAAAACCATCCACTCACCTTCTTCCACCGTTGGATCGTGTTGAAATTTCATGGAGAGGTTCTAGGCTAGTATTTCTTCACATCCAACGGTTAAAAGTTCTATTCGTTCCCCAGAGTGAGAGTTATTCAACTCAAAAAAAGGAGATAAGCTCAACCCGAGTAGCTCCTGACCAGTCACCTTGGGAGGTTCATCCTAGGCTCATCCACAGTTGGATCAAGCTGAAATTTTTGGAGAAGCTAAGGAAAAGGTAGCTCTTTAATCTCACCGTTCACTATTGTAAATAAATGTCTGGGTTGTGAGATATAGAGCCAAAACAGTGGCGGATTTTAGGGTGTTTGTTACAGATTCTAAGTTCCTTACAAGGTGTTGTTCACAATGTGGTTTCTTAGGTGGACTTTCGAAGACTCAGGGGCCTAGGTCCGTGTGAGACAGAATCGTAAGGAGTAGAGGACGAGTAATTTCGTTGCGTCTAGGTCATCGTACGACTCTCCAGGTGGGGGAAAGAAATTATTTAACGTCGAAAACGGCAGTGACATTTAATTCGATAATGGCGTAGGGCGACCCAAACCCTACATGATTGCGAGTAACGGACAATGTCCATATCACGCTGGGGACTACTTAGTAGTACTCGTGATGATATTGAGATTGTGCGTTTATCACCGTTATGTTTATCATATATTATTTTATTATTTTATGATTGTCTGCTTGGATGATTTGACTGGTTGAATTGATGTTGTTAACTGCTGGATGATGATGTTATGAGTTGTGGTTATTTTATAAGCATGATATCTTATTATTTTAATTAGATTTTGATAATGATTATTAGTTTGGAAATGATGATTTTATGACATGTTAGTAATGATGATGCTATGACATGATGATATTATGGTATGATGTGTTGAGTGTTATAATTGTGATTAGAGTTTGAGTAAATGATAAGTTATATTGAGACATGAGGATGTATTGGGGAATTCATGTTATATGTGTTAGTAGTGCCTAACTGAGATAATTCTTGAGATATGATGATAATGAGATTGATGAGATAAGATTTTATTGAGGTTACCTATGAGATTATGATGAGCGGTTAGGGCACTAGGGGGTGACCTGAAACATGGTCTGTGATGTGGTGGATCTGAAACATGGTCGTGTGGGGTCTATTCCTCGGAGGGAGAATTCCAGGGGATAGGCTAACGACGGACCGTCCCAGACATGATTTCATTTTAGTTGCAGCTATAGTTCATGCGTTGCATGAGCACCCTGGCCGGGGTTCAGAGGTGTGCACCGGATTGTGCAGCTATAGTGTCATTGCTTTGGATGGGCATCCTCCATCCGCAGACGAGGGTGTGCGCCGGGGAATCTGGGACGTGTCGATTTATTGATGTGATATCCGGATATGGTCGATACCTGATGAGATGATTCATACAACATTTGCATTGCATCATGATGGATGGTAGAGGAAAGATCCTAGATGTGGATTGAGGATGATTGTGTTTTATTTATGTATACTCTTGGAGATGGATGTTTAGTGTGCCGTTATTTAATTAAATGTTGCTAAACCCTTTCCACGTTTGACGTTATATTGTTTCTTATCCCTTTTCTTCTTGTTGTTGGGTATGTTTTATTTACGTGATCGCTATAAGAAGACTCGGTGGAGAAGCCAGCTATGGAGGAACTAGATGGAACCCCTTATGAGCCAGATGCTGGGGGACGAGCAGTGGACCCAAGTAGTTGAGTAGATTGACTACGGCCAGTGCGTCTTTTTGAGGCGTTTTATCTTTTGTTGTTTATATTAGTTTGTACCAGTTTGTACCTATTGGGATCCTACTGAAGGGATTCCCTCTACTGTACTGCATCAGGATATGATGTGTATATGTTATGCATGTATGTATATATGTTGTTTATATTTTAAGTTCAAATTTTTCTGCCGATTTAATATATACGCTTAAGGATAATAACACGATTAGGTCCTAAATATTATGGGTTTTTTTTAATGGGACGTCGGGGCGTCTCAAGAGGACTACCGAACCTTAAGCTCAAATCTGATGCTCTCTGTGATGCATGTGAAAAGCGAAAACAAGTCAAAAGTTCTTTTGAATCTAAGAATGTTGTTAGTACCAATAGTCCACTATAGTTGCTACATCTTGATCTTTTTGGTCCAACAAGGATTGCCTCTGTCGGTGGTAAGAACTATGGTCTTGTCATAGTAGACGATTACACTAGATGGACATGGGTTATGTTCCTAACTCACAAGGATGAGTCTTTTAAGGTCTTTTTTGTATTCTGCAAACGTGTACAGAATGAAAAAGGCATGTGTATCACTTCAATCAGAAGTGACCATGAGGGAGAGTTTGAAAATGAGTTATTTCATAAGTTTTGTGAAGAAAGTGGTATCCTTCACAACTTCTCAATACCTAGAACACCACAGCAAAATGGCGTGGAAGAGAGAAAGGACAGATCTCTTCATGAGATGGCTAGGACTATGCTCCATGACAACTCTGTCCCTAGACACTTTTGGGCTGAAGCTGTTAATACTGCCTGTTACATTCATAATAGAATATACATTAGACCTATCCTAAATAAGACTCCTTATGAACTGTGGAAAGGGTGAAAACCCAACATATCTTATTTTCACCCCTTTGGTTGTAAATGCTTTATACTGAATACTAAAGATCAACTAGGTAAGTTTGATGCTAAAACAGATAGTGGAATACTATTAGGATATTTTGAAATATCTAAAGGCTTTAGAGTTTATAATTCTAGGACCCTGATAGTAGAGGAAAGTATTCGTGTCAAGTTTGATGACAAACAGGCTGATAAGAAATTATCAGAGCTAGATGAAGCTTTTGCAGATCTTGATCTAAGCATTCCAGGAGACTCACCTGAGATAAAAGTTGATGATCAAGAAGATGACCCCACTCAACAACCAGATACTTCCACTTCTTAACATGATACATTTCAAAAATCTTGGTACTTCAAGAATTATCATCCACAAGATCAGATCATTGGAAACCCCAACGACAAGCTAAGAACCAGATCAACCTTCAGAGAACGAGACAATTCTGCACTAGTCTCTAAGTTGGAACCAAAGAGAGTAGACGAGGCTCTACTAGGCGATGGTTGGATTCTAGCTATGCAAGAAGAGCTCAATCAGTTTGAAAGAAGTGATATTTGGACTCTGGTTCCACTGCCCATAGACAAATCAGTGATTGGAACAAAGTGGGTTTACAGAAACAAAGTTGATGAAAATGGTAAGGTAATCAGAAACAAAGCAAGACTTGTTGCTCAAGGTCTCTCTCAAGAAAAAGGTATAGATTATACTGAAACTTTTGCACCTGTTGCTAGATTAGAAGCTATTAGAATTCTACTTTCATTCGCTGCACATCATAGTATTATGCTTTTTCAGATGGATGTTAAAAGTGCTTTTCTAAATGGCTTTATTAATGAAGAAGTCTATGTTGTCCTCTGGGTTTTGAGTGTGAAACCCTTCCTGAATATAAGCTTAAGAAATCTTTGTACGGTCTTAAGCAAGCTCATAGAGCTTGGTATGATAGACTAAGTTCCTTTCTTATGGAAAATGGATTCAATAGAGGGAAGGTTGACACAACCTTATTTAGAAAATTCATTAAGTCTAATTTCATAGTTGTACAGATATATGTTGATGATATTATTTTTGGTGGTACTAATAAGTCTCTATGCAAAGAATTCTCTAAGTTAATGCAGCAAGAGTTTGAAATGAGCATGATGGAAGAACTCAAATTCTTCCTTGGACTTCAAGTAAAACAAACCGTGGACGAGGTGCTCATCCACCAAACTAAGTATAAAAAAGAACTTCTGGAGAAGTTTAAGATGGATGATTGTAAACCAATGAATACTCCTATGCACCCCACTTCCATACCGAACAAAGATGATAAAGAGAAAATGGTAGACCAAAAGGTATACAGAGGTATGATAGGATCTCTCTTATATCTTATTGCGTCTAGGCCTGATATTATGTTCAGTGTATGTTTATGTGCTCGATTTCAATCTGATCCTAGAGAATCTCACTTATCAGTAGTTAAGAGAATTTTTAGATATTTAAAAGGTACTATTAATCTTGGTTTGTACTTTAAGAAAAATGAAGATTACAGATTAGTTGGTTTCTTTGATGCTGACTGTGCTGGAGATAGAATTGAAAGAAAAAGCACTAGTGGAGGATGTCACTTAATTGGAGCTAATCTTGTTTCATGGTCAAGCAAAAGACAAAGTACCATTGCTTTATCAATTGCTGAAGCTGAGTATATATCAGCTGCAAGTTGCTGCTCACAACTTCTCTGGATCAAACAGCAATTGGAGGAATACAATGTATTTGTAAGTAGTATTTCGCTTATGTGTGATAATACTGCTGCAATAAATCTATCTAAGAATCCGATTTTGTACTCTAGAGCTAAGCACATAGAGATCAAACATCATTTTATTAGGGATTATGTGCAAAAAGGTGTGATTGATATTAAATTTGTAGATATTGACCATAAATGGGCAGATATCTTTACTAAACCTCTTGCAGAGGACATATTTATCTTTATTAGGAAGCATCTTAATATGATATGTGTGGATTAATTCAGGCGTCCAGCCTCAAGAAAAATTTGTTTTGTTAATCCTGCGTCTATTACCTATGCTCGTCTAATACATATTTGAAGTTGTGCGTCTGTTGCATATTGTATTGCACGTCCATAGGACGCGTCCAATGATACTGGTTATCGCGTCCATTAAATAGTTTCAGACGAGTTAACATCTGCCTTTGTTTAAAGATTTTTTTTTAATAAATGCATTTATTTTGTCACAAGACAAATTTATCCTTTATTCTCTTTGCTGAGTCGGTACTTCCATCAATCTCATCAAGACCTTTTTATGGTTCCAAGTTACCGATGCCGTTTTATCATAATGACATGTCATGTCAAAAGTTTTTTTTAAACCTTTGATATTCAAAATTCCTTTAAAAGTAATCTTTTCCCTCTGAGAAAAACTTTACGCTTCCATAATCTCTCGAGCTATCTCTCTCTTTACCTCTCTCTTCTTTCAAACCCTAAGCTCTTTGATCACCTAAAATGGCTTCTTCTTCAACCTTTAACGTGGACAAGCTCAACTTGGCTATAAATCATTATTTCAATCTTGGAGTGCTGCATGACTACAATCTAGACATAAGCAAATATGTCAATGCAGCTGGGTGGGAAGGACTCTTCGTGAAAAAAGTCTCTGTCTTTCCCAACCTAATCAGGGATTTCTGGAGAAACGTCCAACTGACTAAAATTGATTTCTACTTAACAGTGTTAAGAAAGAAGATTACAGTCTCGGAGTAGACTATTTCTGATGCAATCTTCTGTGCACAGAAAGGTCTAGTTTTCACCGAGTCATGGGAAGAAGACTTGGGTGGCTGAGACTATAGAAGTATATCTCATTAAGGAGGATACAGTCAGAACTCACACTTGGAAGGCTGCTGAAATGAAGGAAATCGTTCGCATCCTTCACCAGCTTCTCAACAAGGTGGTTCTTCACAAGGTTGGATCCAAGGACAACCTCTCATCTTTGCACAAATTCTGTCTCTGTCATCTTCTCATAGAAACAAGAATCAATCTTCTAAGAATCCTGTATGGAAGATTCAGAGACGCTGTGATGAATATGAAAAGACTCTCTGCACTTCCTTTCTGCCATCTTCTCTCAAAGATTTTCAAGGCTCAAGGAATTCATGAGTTTCTTGCTGCAAATACTCCTGTTGAGCAAGCTAGGTTATTAACCGATAAACCAATGTCTGCTGCAGACTTTGGAAAGATGAACATAGCCAACATGAACCTCACTACCTATACTGCTGCTGCAATGGCTAAGACTGAGGAGTTGATGAAGGCTAAAGAAGATATGGTTGAACAAAATAATGCTGAAGTCCTAGGGGTTAAAAGGGTAACTAGACAAAAGACCACTGCTATAAGGAGACCTGCCCCTAAGAGACTTGCAAGTGGCATTGTTATCAGGGAGCCTTCTGATGCCCTTGCTGCAAAGAGGTCAAGAAAAGTTATCCCCTCTCACAATGAAGATGAGCAAGTTGATGAGGATAGCATTCCTATTAGTTCAATTCTAAAGAAGCAGAAGACCTCTGTTGCTGCTGCTGAGGCCGTTGTGCCTGTTAGATCAATTATTCCAACAAAACCTAGAAGGCAACCAGCAAGAAAAGCCAGATCGACTAAGACTCATAAGGTATCCATCTCTGCTAGTGATCCCGTTCAATTAGCAATAGATGCCCTAGTGTCTAGTTTAGAAACTAGGATAGATGATGTGCCTGTCTCCTCTCCAAATGATGTATACATTCCCACACTCCTTTCACCTCAACCAACACAAATAACCACTTCACAATTTCAACATATTATCCATGCCGATGATCCCTGGTTAAATCAACCAGATGAAGGCATTTCCCCGGGTGCCCATTTCCCCAAACCTTTGAGAACCTTATTTCCCTTCACCCCTAACTTCTGTCCTTTACAATGGCAAATCTGATGATTGGGCCAAGGTAAAAAGGGAAAGGAAAATTCTGTTTCATTCTCACCAACCTGAACCAGAACACATTCCAGATAGATGGTATCCTCTACCTGAGTATGAGGAATAAGTTAGCCCATCTGTTGAACCCATTTACCTACCTCATCCTGAGTGTAAATTAATCAAGAATGTGCCTTCTCAAATGCCCAATGATTTAGGGCCATTAGTCACTCACATACCCTTAACCCAATCGCCCCCCCGCAGAAAAATCTACCCCAATCTTGTCAAAACTCCTCCTTTAATACCACTCACTGATGGAGTTGAGAGACATATCATATCCGTCTGGGAGACTGACCCCAAAAGGAAAAATCTTCTTACTATTCCTGAGAAAAGAGCAAGATCTTTTAAGAATGTCCCCATGATCATGCCAAGGGACACTAAATGGGTGTCGTTTGAGCATCCCATAATCTATGGGAGGGCTGCTGATTTCTTTCTGGATAAGCTCTACTATGATATGCTGAAGTGGGAATTCAGTCAAATCAGAGCTGATAGAGCCGCACATTTTGTTCCTCCATCCTGGCTGAGGCATAATGAAGCAACCAGGATTGGAATCAAGCCCTACAGGATCTGTCCAAGATTGCAAATGCTAGATCTTAATAAGGACAAGGACTTGAAGAACAGAAGATTCAAGGGAGTGATGCCTGAAGCTGAATCAGCTATGCTTGATCTTGATCAAGAAACCTTTGATTACTCAATGCTGGATTTCCTACTAAATACTGAATCCATTGAGTTGATCATTGAGCATAAAGCTGCTGACTTCTGGAAGTCTCACATTACCCACTGCACCAGAGAGGCATCTTCCTCTGGTTTGTCTGAAGAAGAAAAGAAGGATATTCCCAAGGTCAGAGGGAAGTGTGGTCTTTCATACTTTAGATATATGATCTATAAAGACCTTTGGGGACTTCTAATAAACAGTAGAAATGTGGAATTTATCTTCCCTATTAGATGGCCAAAGGAGATCACAAAGAAACCCGTACCTACTCCAAAGCCTATCACAGATGAACTTGTTGCTGAAGAACATGGTCAAATTGTCACTGCTGATAGTTTAGAAGATATTGCTGAATCCTTTCACCAACAGAGCTCATCAGAAAGACAATCTTCTCAACCTTTAGCAGTAGTTTTAGTGCCCCTTGAAGATCATTCAAGAACACAGCACTTTTCAAGAGTCTGCAGAAAGCTCAAGGCAACAGACTCTGCCATCTAATACTGAAGAAGTTCTTGGAAAACTAGTTGATGAAAGGGTTGGCAAGTTAGTAGATGAGAAGGTTCAAAAGTTGACTGAGAAGATTAAGGAGGATGTTCATCAGCAAGTTCAAACCTCAATGGCTCCAACCTTAGAGGTTGTAAATAAAATGCTTGAATTCCTCATGGACTTTGATGAGTGTGATTACACCTCATATTTCTTTATCATATTGCATGCATTTTCATATAGGTTAGGCATTTTTAATTTAATTTTTGTTAGTTTTTACCTTGTAACCGGTAAGGCAGTTTTGTGGTGCTTGTGTGCAGGAATTGAGGATTAAAATGCTCATGATCATTTATGTTGGAGCTAGCACGAAGGCGGAGATTGAAAAGCAAGAAAACTGAGCCAAATAGAGCCCATCACGTCCTAGCCGTGACAGCTATCACGGCCATGATCAAGCAAGGCTAAAAAGAAAAGAACTCAAAAGTCAGAGCCTTGTCACGACCGTGACAGGCCATCAATGCCAAGTTTTCCAAGACAGAATCTGTCACGGCCTGGCCTTGACGGGCATCATGGCCGTGACGCACAATATCTAGAATTTTAATTGATGATTTGATCTGATTTTGTAACAGCTTGGGATTCAAGTTACCCTACATTATAAATAGGACTTAGAGGCTCGAAAAAAGGGATCCCTAGGGCTGCTACCTTAGGCAAAAATTAGGACTTCTCTTCTCAATTTCTTCTTCTCTCTTCGGTTTTTTTTATGCTTTTGTTAATCAAGCTTGCTATGAACATGCCAATGCTTGAGTAGTTGTTTTTATTTCTAGGGATTGGGGCTAAGCCCAAGATTTCTTTTATGTTATGAATTGACGTTTTACTTCTTGTTAATTTCAATTTGCTTTCGATTTAATTCCTACTGTATGAATTACTTTTGAATTTGGTGCGCACTTATTTGCGTGTCATAGATACTCTAAGGACGAACCTAGCGGTGAACTTAGGTATCGGATCTATAGGAATCAAACTTAGGACTTAAATCACGAGAGTTAGAAGCGGTCCTTCGAGGTTCACTAAATTGTCACAAAGATTAAAGGGTTCGATTTAATTTCAATTACCACGAGAGTAGGGGGTTGGTTTAATTGGGCACGGTTCTTGTATCCCGAGAGGGAACATTAACTTATTTAGGATAAATTCACCTTCAAAGCAAATTTCGATAATTAACAAGAGGGGTAGTCAATTTAGTAACATGAGCAGTCTTGTTGGTAACCCAATTCCTGGGAATCTCTTTTGATATTGAAAAATCTTAGATTTGATTTACTTTCCTATTTTGTTTGATTGCATTTAGATATTTGATTTGTTAGTTAATCTTTTAAAAGCCAAATCTTTTCCAAATCTTTTTTTAGTCCAGTTTAATTGATTTAATAATTGATAGTTATTTAAGATCACGGTCCCTGTGTATTCGATCTTTTATTACTTGACGACGAAGTCGTTCACTTGCGGATTCTAGCCCATCAAGTTTTTGGCGCCATTGTCGAGGGCTGTGCTTTCTTGAATTTCAATTTAATTTTTAAATTGATTTTTCTGGACCATTTTTTTATTAAATTTTTTCCTAGTATCTAACTCTCTCTTTGCAGGTATTTTTCTCTTTTATGTGAAGTTCCCAAAGTCTCGGAAATCTTGTTGAAGTTGATCCCGAGATCGAAAGGACCTTTCATAGATATGGGAGACTACAAAGACAAAGAACGAGAGAAATGTTGGTTCCCATTCCACTCATGGAGAATCTACCGGATACCAAACCACTGAAGGACTACGCAGCCCCAAATGCTAGGGGTTTGCGATCTGGGATTGCTAGGCCAGAAATTGAGGCGGAGAACTACACTATACCGCATATGTTAATTGGCATGATTAGGCAACATCAATTTGGAGGATTACCCTCGGAGGCCCTGATAAGCGTCTGACTCGACTAGTTTTATAACTAGTAAGACCATGGCTTTTGTACTAATTACTCAAGTTTAACCTCGTTTTTGCCCAAATTTGGATTTAATTGTCCTCAAGCAATATTTTGAGTCTCTTAAGTAGTTTTAGGATATTTTAGTTAATTTTGAGTCAAATAAAGCATTTACTGCTATTTCATATTTTCAGGTTAATAAGAAGAGCAAAAAGGGAAGGACACTCAAGCAGAAGCCATCACGATCAGGCCGTGACACTGGTCACGGTCGTGATGAGCTATCCATGAAGACCAGAGAGCATCACGGCCCAGCCGTGATTCCCATCACGGGCGTGATGAGAAGGCCCTGAAAGTCAAAGCATCACGGCCCAGCCGTGATACCCATCACGGGCGTGATGAGAAGACCCTAAAGATCAGAATTGATCACAGCCTAGCCGTGATGGAGGTTACGGTCGTGACATATCAGTACCCATGGACAGAATTGATCACGGCCGTGACGGACTGGAATTTGAATGCGCGCCCTTGGCAGAATTGGTCACGGCCTGGCCGTGACATCACGGCCGTGACGCGAATCCTGATCTATAAAAAGACATCAGGGCAGACGCAAAACATAGATAATTTTCACTGTTTACACTTTATTCTTAGGGTTTGCACTATGTTTGTGATGGAGAACTAATCACCAGGGATTAATCTGTTGTAATCGGTTTCCGCCGACACTTGAGGTTCCATAGTTCCCGATCAGTTTTCTTATCTCTTTCAATATTATGCTATATGCCTTGTTTGCTTAATTCAAGTTGTATAGAGTAAGTATTGATTAATTTCGATGATTCTATGTTCCTACACCTTGATCGCGTTTGCTTAATTCGCGTGTGTTTGTCGTGTTTGCTTAATTCACAAGAGCTTCAATCCGTTTGCTTAATTCGGAAGTTAGGAACATATATCTCGTAGTGTCAATTGCGCATGTCTAATTGCTGCTATAATCGAAAAGAGATTAGAATCCGCTTAGGGCATGGAATTTATGTGAATCAATGATAGTTGGGAAACCGAAACAGCAGATTAATCGTTTCAACTTATTGATAATCACTTAATTGCATTGTTTTCTTAATTGAATTTTAAAACCTAACCCCCCCCCCCCCCCCCCTCCATTCGACTTGTAGGTTGATAACAATCAAAGAGTCCTTGAGAGACGATACTCGAGTTGTCGTGCCCTAACTACAATTTTTCTGTAATCACTCGTTTTTGACCCGTGTGCGACAGCGGATCAAAATTGGCACCGTTGCCGGGGACTCTTGTTGTTATTAATAGATTTGTTGATTAATTTCTGAATTAGTTCTGGCTACTAGGTCTGGTTGCTCTGACTTGTTTGATTTGGATCCTGAAATTGAGAGAACCTTGCACACACGCCGTAGGGCAATTCAGGCTAGCACTAGTTCACCAACCAATAGTGATTCTGATCTGAACTTGCTGCTAAGACAGCTTGCTGCTCCTGATGTTAATTACAATGGTTTATGTATTGAATATGCTGATGTTGTTGCTCCTTTTGAATTGAAATCTGGTTTAATACACTTGTTGCCAAGGTTTAGTGGTCTTGCAGGTGAGGATCCGCATAAGCATCTGAAAGAATTCCAGGTTATTTGTTCTACACCTTTTAGACCTAAAGGAATAACAGAAGACCATATCAAGCTGAGAGCCTTCCCATTCTCACTTCAAGGTGCTGCGAAGGACTGGTTGTATTATCTCGAGCCAAATTCCGT
The DNA here is from genome assembly GCA_030762895.1 of Sophora flavescens. Classification (NCBI taxonomy): domain Eukaryota; kingdom Viridiplantae; phylum Streptophyta; class Magnoliopsida; order Fabales; family Fabaceae; genus Sophora; species Sophora flavescens. The sequence goes on from CM061066.1 coordinate 131,408,783, forward strand.
TACAACCTGGAATGATTTGAAGAAAGTCTTCCTAGAGAGATACTTCCCTGCCTCCAGAGCTGCATTAATCAGAAAAGAGATATGTTGCATTAGACAAGGCAATGAATCACCGTAGAAATCTTCGGGAGAGATTTAAGAAGTTGGTGTCCATTGTCCTCGGCACGATTTCCGGGAAATCGCTTATTCAGTACTTTTATGAGGGATTGCTACCAATGGACAGAAACATTTTGGATGCTGCTAGCGGGGGAGCACTTGTTGATAAGACTCCAGCTACTGCCAAGACATTGATTGAGAACATGTCACTCAACTCCCAACAGTTCACAACTAGAAACAATTCTGTCGAAACAAGGGGTGAGAACGAGGTCCATGTTTCTTCTTCCCACAAGGACCTTGAAACCAGACTTGATGAGCTTACTTCTTTAGTGAAGCAGTTGGCAGTGGATAAAGCTCAAACAGCAAGGTTGTGTGGTATTTGTACTTCTCCTGAACACCTGACCGATACATGTCCCATTCTGAAGGATGAGTCGGTCACTGATTTGCCTCAAGCATATGCAGCCAATCTTTACAATCAAGGCAGCAATCAGAACAGGTACAACATTCCTGACCTTTCCACCAATAAGTACCACCCCAGCTGGAGAAACCATCCAAACCTTCGGTATGGAAACCCATCCACACACCAACAACAGCTGATGTCACCACCACAAAACCCTCCCCAAGTGACCACTTCTGCACCTTCCAGACCTTCACTAGAGGACCTTGTCAAGAAAATGGCTGCAAACAATCTCCAATTTCAGCAGCGAACGGATTCTAGTATTCATACTTTGCAGACACAGATTGACAGCTTGCCACTTCGATGAATGCCATGCAGCAAGCTCAAGGATCGAACCAACTACCTGCACAAACAGTAGTGAATCCTAATGTCCCAAATCCTAATGTGAGTGCAATTACTTTGAGATCCAGGAAGATTGCAGAACCAGCCCTTGAAAATAAAAAAATTGTAGAGGTAACACCTGAACCTTCTGTTGTTGTTGAGACTGGGAAAGAGTATGTGCCACCAATTCCCTTCCCGCAAAGAGTACTGAAAAATAAAAAGATTGATGAGGAAGACAAGGAGAAGGAGATTCTGGATGTGTTCAGAAAGGTGGCGGTAAACATTTCGCTTCTTGATGCGATTAAGCAGGTTCCGAAATACGCAAAGTTTCTGAAGGATTTGTGCAGACACAAGAGGAAGTTGAAGGGTAATGAGAGAGTCAATTTGGGGCGAAATGTTTCAGCCCTCATTCAACCTAAGCCTGCACCTGAAAAGGTTACCGTTTCATCCCTCACTCAGGCAATGCCGCAGAAATGCAAGGATCCAGGAACTTTTGCTATTCCATGTACCATTGGGGATAGTAAATTCGACAATTACATGTTGGATTTAGGAGCTTCTATTAATGTCATGCCTACTTCTGTTTTCAACAATCTTGATCTTGGTCCTTTGGAGCATACAAGTCTTACTATTCAGTTGGCAAACAGGACCAATGCTCGCCCCATTGGAGTAGTAGAAGATGTGCTTGTTCAAGTCAATGACCTGATTTTCCCTGCTGATTTTTACATCCTGGACATGGCAGGGGAAACGAATTCGAGCAGATCACCAATCATTCGGGGCAGACCGTTCATGAAAACGGCGAAGACAAAGATTGACGTTGACAATGGAACCATGTCCATGGAATTTGGTGACATTGTTGCGAAATTCAACATTTTCGATGCTATGAAGCATCCCTTGGAAGAGCACTCTGTTTTTCAAATAGAGTTGCTCTCTGAAATTGTTGATGACACTTATTATGACTTGGTTGCAACTGCTGATTTCCCATTTGTTTCTGGTTTTGATGATGTCTACTCATGTGCTGATTGCACTAACACTGACCCTTGTCTTTGTTTGTCTTGAGATTGATCTTTGGCCTTGCGGTGGTGATGTGTAAGTGAAGCTGTTTGTTCAGCTGAAGTTCTTGACAACACGGCTGCCCCAAACATACCATCTATTGAGCAGCCACCCTCCTTAGAGCTGAAGCCACTTCCTGAAAATCTGAAATATGCTTATTTAGAGATGAATGAAAAACTTCCGGTTATAATTTCCTCTAACCTTGATCTTGACCAGGAAACTAAGCTCCTGCAGGTTTTGAAGAAGCATAAGAAGGCGATGGGTGGACCTTGGCCGACATACCAGGTATTAGCCCATCCAGGTGTATGCATAGGATTCTGTTGGAGGATGGGGCTAAAACAGTTAGGCAGCACCAAAGGCGGCTTAACCCCTTGATTCTTGATGTTGTGAAGAAGGAGGTAACAAAACTCTTGCATTCGGGTATCATATACCCTATCTCTGACAGTAATTGGGTGAGTCCAGTGCAAGTTGTACCTAAGAAATCTGGACTCACAGTGGTAAAAAATGAAAACAATGAACTTGTTCCCACTAGAGTTCAGAATAGCTGGAGAGTTTGTATTGATTACAGGAGATTGAACCAGGCTACTAGAAAGGATCACTTTCCTTTGCCGTTCATCGATCAGATGCTTGAACGACTAGCTGGTAAATCACACTATTGTTTTCTTGATGGTTTCTCAGGTTATTTTCAGATCCACATTGCACCAGAGGATCAAGAAAAGACAACCTTCACATGCCCTTTCGGCACTTTTGCTTACAGGAGGATGCCATTTGGTCTTTGCAATGCTCCTGGAACATTCCAGAGATGCATGATTAGTATTTTTACTGAATATATTGAGGATTGTATGGAAGTGTTTATGGATGATTTCACTGTTTATGGCTCTTCATTTGATGCATGCTTGAATAGTTTGAATCTGGTTTTGGAAAGATGCATTGAAACTGACCTTGTTTTGAATTTTGAAAAATGCCATTTTATGGTTGAACGGGGGATTGTTTTGGGGCATATTATTTCTGAAAAAGGTATTTCAGTAGATCCTGTTAAGATTGAGGTGATTTCTACAATGCCTTACCCATCTTGCGTTCGCGAGATTCGCTCTTTTCTTGGTCATGCAAGTTTTTACAGGTGCTTCATAAAGGATTTCAGCAAGATAGCTCTCCCTCTGTCAAACTTGTTGAAGAATGATGCCATTTTTAATTTTGATGACAACTGCAAAAAGGCATTTGATTTCTTGAAGAAAGCATTGACCTCCACTCCCATCATCCAGCCTCCTGACTGGACCCTCCTTTTTGAGATTATGTGTGATGCCTCTAACTATGTCGTGGGGGCGGTCCTCGCACAAAGGGTGGGCAAGGCTGCCCATGTGATTTATTATGCTTCTAGAACTTTGGATGTTGCACAGACTAATTACACCACTACTGAAAAGGAACTTCTAGCTATTGTTTTTGCTCTTGATAAATTCGGATCATATTTGCTAGGTTCCAAGGTTGTTGTTTTCACTGACCATGCAGCTTTAAAGTACTTGTTGAAGAAACCAGAAGCAAAACCGAGATTGATTCGGTGGATGTTGCTGCTCCAAGAGTTTAGTGTGGAGATTAAAGATAAGAGTGGAGCTGAGAATTTAGTGGCTGATCACTTGAGCAGAATAGAGAGGGATGAAGATCCTTCTCCCATTCGGGATGACTTTCCTGATGAGCAGCTTTTACACTTACATGGGGTAACTCCTTGGTTTGCTGATATTATTAATTATCTTGTTGCTGGTGTTTTTCCAACAGGTGAAACTAGATCACAAATTCACAAACTCAAGAGCGATGCCAAATATTATGTGTGGGATGACCCATATCTCTGGAAATTTGGTAGTGATTAGGTGATTAGGAGATGTGTCCCCGACTATGAGATTGAATCTATTTTGCATTTCTCTCATGCTTCTCAAGTAGGGGGACATTTTGGGCCAGAAAGGACTGCAAGAAAAATCCTAGATTCAGGTTTTTATTGGCCCACCATTTTTAAAGATGCTTATGAGATTTACCGCACTTGTAAAGAGTGTTAGACAGCAGGTACAACCATCACTCGTAAGAGTGAAATGCCTCAGCAACCTATGCTTTTCTGTGAGGTGTTTGATGTGTGGGGAATTGACTTTATGGGTCCTTTCCCTGCATCTTTTGGTTTTCTCTATATTCTGCTTGCTGTTGATTATGTTTCAAAGTGGGTGGAAGCTGTCCCCACTAGGACTAATGATTCTAGAGTTGTTGCAAATTTTGTCAGGTCCAATATTTTCTGCAGGTTCGGAATACCTCGTGCTATCATAAGTGACCAAGGCACTCATTTCTGTAACCGCACCATGGAAGCTTTACTCCGAAAGTATGGAGTTGTGCACAGGGTCTCCACTGCATATCATCCCCAAACTAATGGGCAAGCTGAGATCTCAAACAGAGAAATCAAACAGATCTTAGAGAAAGTGGTGCAGCCAAATAGGAAGGACTGGAGCCGCCGTCTAGAAGATGCACTTTGGGCTCAAAGAACAGCTTTCAAGACACCAATAGGGATGTCTCCCTATAGACTTGTGTTCGGTAAGGCATGTCATCTTCCTGTAGAGATTGAGCACCGTGCTTATTGGGCGGTCAAAAGTTGTAATTTGGAAATGAAAAAAGCGGGCATTGAAAGGAAACTCCAATTACAACAGCTTGAAGAGCTTAGGTTAGAAGCCTATGAAGCTCCCGAATTTATAAAGAGAAAACTAAGCACTTCCATGATAAGATGATTTCTAGGAAGGAATTCTCTGTGGGCCAACAGGTTTTATTGTTTAACTCCCGCCTGAAAGTGATGGCTGGGAAACTTCGATCCAAGTGGATTGGCCCGTTTATTGTTACTGATGTTTTCCCTCATGGTGCGGTAGAAATAAAAAGTGTAGGTAGCAACAAGGTTTTTAAGGTTAATGGGCAGCGCTTGAAGCTATTCCATGAGAGCTCGGTGCCTGAAGATGCAACCGTTGAAGAGCTCTCCTTGGAAGAGCCCACCTACACTACAACTTGATCAGGGAGCACCTTCTCCTTTCCCTCACTCTTATTTTATATTTATGTTCTTTCATTGAGGACAATGTATGTCTTAAGTATGGGGGAGGGAACCAATTGTTTTGTTTTTGTTTTGATTTCCTTGTTTGTGTTACTTTGAGTCGTTTGTGTGCGAGTCTTGTGTCGGTGAGCTTAATGGATTCTAATTAAATCTAGCATAGATTGACTGCATGATATTTGTTGACTGTTGATGATTTCCCCCTTAGGTTTTGAAAATTGAAAAAATTTATCACCATGTGAAAAATTGAAAATTGAACTTTGAGGTATTTTGTTGTGATTGCATGATTTATGATAAGTTTGGGGTGAAGGGATGCACACACTAGGGATTGAATCTCGGTCAAACAATTTGCGAAAAATGTCCAGGTGAGGATTTGAGCCTCCAACATGTTTTTAATTTTGTGATTCACTTTTAAGCTGCACTTTCCCGAATTTGCTTGAATCTCTTCATGGTTTGCATGCTTATATGGTTGCATCAAATGATTTAGGTAATTTTCTTTGAAATAACTACTTGGCCTAAAAGAACCATCCCTAATGCATGTTCCCTAGTTAGCCACATTGAGCCTAATAAGCCTATTGTTTCTTGATGACCTTATGCTATAAGCCAAAAATCTGGAAAAACCATGTTAACCCAATCTTAGGATTAGGAGAGCATGGATGCTTAGCAAGACAAGGGTTGTAAGAAACTAAGTTTGGGGTGGCTACAAGGTTTGATATGTCATTCTGGGTTGAGAAAAAGAAAAATAAAGGTTGGAGCCAAAGGCAAAGGAAAAAGAAAAAAAAGAGAAGAAAACAAAATGTCAAAAAAAAGGGGTATTAGAAGAAAAAGGATGTAGTCACCCAAAGCAAAAAGAAAAATGGAAAAAGGAATTTGAGTGGAAGTTCAATGTGTCAAAATGTACATGCTCTCTTAATTCCTAGGGATGTTAAGCCTAGTACCTTTGAATATCCTACCTTTAGCCAGGCCCCATTGCAACCTTTAAAAGACCTTCTGATGTTGCATGCATGTTTTCGTGGGAACTTTGTTTGAGACGAAAATCAAATTCATGGGAAGTGCTCTTGAAATGTGAAATTGAGTGGAAAGTTGATAGCCTAGACAAATTGAGCGAATGAGTGAAATATTAAATGTCCTTGTGAGGAAAGCAATTGTTTGGAATTGGTGATCTCCCTTTTGTGTGTAACTTGGATCCTCAACTCAGATTACTGATTGCATGAATGATGGAATTCTCAATTGTTTAAAGTAAATGAATGTGGGGATTACATTTTTGCAAGGGGGGAAAACATTGAAGAAAAATTGTTTTGTTGAAATTGCATGAAATTTGTGCGAAATTGGTTGAACCCTTTAAGCTTGCCAAGTTTGAGTCTTTTTGAGTTTTAGTTTTCTTGGGGACAAGCAAAGTTTAAGTTTGGGGTATTTTGATAAGTCTCTGGCTCGACTAGTTTTATAACTAGTAAGACCATGGCTTTTGTACTAATTACTCGAGTTTAACCTCGTTTTCGCCCAAATTTGGATTTAATTGTCCTCAAGCAATATTTTGAGTCTCTTAAGTAGTTTTAGTATATTTTAGTTAATTTTGAGTCAAATAAAGCATTTACTGCTATTTCATATTTTCAGGTTAATAAGAAGAGCAAAAAGGGAAGGACACTCAAGCAGAAGCCATCACGGTCAGACCGTGACACTGGTCACGACCGTGAAGAGCTATCCATGAAGACCAGAGAGCATCATGGCCCAGTCGTGATTCTCATCACAGGCGTGATGAGAAGGCCCTGAAAGTCAGAAAGCATCACGGCCCAGCCGTGATACCCATCACGGGCGTGATGAGAAGACCATGAAGATCAGAATTGATCACGGCCCAGCCATGATGGAGGTCACGACCGTGACAGATCAGCACCCATGGACAGAATTGATCACGGCCTGGCCGTGATTGGCATCACGGCCGTGGCAGACTGGAATTTGAATGCGCGCCCTTGGCAGAATGCGTCACGGCCTGGCCGTGATGGCCATCACGGCCGTGACGCGAATCCTGATCTATAAAAAGACATCAGGGCATACGCAAAACATAGAGAATTTTCATTGTTTACACTTTATTCTTAGGGTTTGCACTATGTTTGTGATGGAGAACTAATCACCAGGGATTAGTTTGTTGTAATCGGTTTCCGCCGACACTTGAGGTTCCATAATTCCCGATCAGTTTGCTTATCTCTTTCAATATTATGCTATATGCCTTGTTTGCTTAATTCAAATTGTATAGAGTAAGTATTGATTAATTTCGATGATTCTATGTTCCTACACCTTGATTGCATTTTCTTAATTCGCGTGTGTTTGTCGTGTTTGCTTAATTCACGAGAGCTTCAATCCGTTTGCTTAATTCGGAAGTTAGGAACATATATCTCGTAGTGTCAATTGCGCTTGTCTAATTGCTGCTACAATCTAAAAGAGATTAGAATCCGCTTAGGGCATGGAATTTATGTGAATCAATGATAGTTGGGAAACCGAAACAGCAGATTAATCGTTTCAACTTATTGATAATCACTTAATTGCATTGTTTTCTTAATTGAATTTTCAAACCTAAAACCCCCCCATTCGACTTGTAGGTTGATAACAATCAAAGAGTCCTTGAGAGACGATACTCGAGTTGGCGTGCCCTAACTACAGTTTTTCTGTAATCACTCGTTTTTGACCCGTGTGCGACAGCGGATCAGGCCCCGACTGATCATGTGGAGACATTCTTGGAGTTCACCGATGCAATAAGAATTCAAGGTGCCCCGATTGATGCTATTCGCTTGAGGTTATTCCCCTCCTCTCTGACTGGAAAGGCAAAAGCTTGGTTGAAGCAAGTGCCCGCTAATACCTTGTCAACTTGGGACCAACTGGAGCAGGCATTCTTGGAAAAGTTCTTCCCTCCATCCAAGACTGCTTACCTACAAAATCAGATCACCAACTTCTTCCAAAAGGACGGAGAATGCTTATCCGAAGCTTGGGATCGTTACAAAGGATTGCTAGCGTCTTGCCCACATCATGGGCTCGAGAGGTGGTTGTTAGTGCATACCTTCTACAACGGATTAGATTACTCTTCGAAGGTGCCACTTGACTCCGCAGCTGGTGGAGCCTTTATGAATAGACCTCTGACTGAAGCGTTCAATATCATTGAAAACGTAGCCACCAACTATCACCAATGGGGCTCGGAAAGAGGTAATAACCCGAAAAAGCTTTTGGGGGGTAAGTTTGAAATGAACAATACTGATTTAATTATGTCTAAATTTGACTCATTGAATAAACGCTTTGATAAGCTTGAAAGGGCTAATGTGAGTTCAATAGGTGCTACTAATGTTGTTTGTGAGATTTGTGGAATGCAGGGACATGACATAATGGAGTGCCCACATGGTATTGCTCCTGGATCCGGTGCTTCGGGGGAACAAGTGAACTCTTGTCACAATTTCTATGACGCGAATCCGAAGTTGCCAAATTATGTTCCCCCAAATCCTTACAACCAAGTGAGGAAGAATAATCCTTATCTCTCCTACGGGAACTACAACAACACGTTAAACCACGAATACCAGGAAGGCCAAGGTAATAGGAAACCCGCATCGTGGTATCCTCAGGTACAAAAGCCTAAACTTGAGTCTCTTTTGGAAAATTTTGTTGAAACTCAAACAAATAAAAATGAAGAGTTTAGGCAACAAGGTAGGGCAGTCAATGAGGCAATAAAAAAGTTAACATCTAAGGTAGATAACTTAGCCATCCATAATAAGATGTTGGAAACTCAGATTGCCCAACAAGCTAGTACATATTCTAGAACTAAGGGTACGTTCCCAGGACAACCCGAAGTTAATCCCAATGAGCACTGTAATGCTATATACTTGAGGGATGATAAGCTTGGGGTGGTTGAAAAGAATGTGAAATGTGAGGAGGACATGAGTGAACATGAAGAGATAGAGCCAAAGTATGTCCCTCCACCACCTTACCAACCCCCAATACCTTTCCCACAAAGGTTGGTCAAGAAAATGCAAGTAGAAAAAGAAACTAAGAGCTTAATTGAGGAGCATGATGCCATGATAAAAACTAATATGCCTCCTAAACTAAAAGATCCAAGAAGTTTCTCTATTGCTTGCTCAATTGGAGAATTAAAAATAGACCAAGCTTTATGTGACTTAGGGGCTAGTGCGAGTTTGATGCCACATACCATCTTTGAGAGGTTAGGAACCAAGGAATTGAGTCCATCCAAGTTCTCTTTACAATTTGCGGATGGCTCAACTAAAACTCCTTTAGGCATACTAGAGAATGTTCCCATAAAGGTAGGGAAATTTTCCATTCCTACCTATTTCATGGTGTTGGATATGAACGGGAATTCTAAATTCCCTATCATTCTTGGGAGGCCATTCTTGGCCACAGCTGGAGCAACAATAGATGTAAAAAATGGTAAGCTCTCTTTGAATATAGAAGAAGGTAAGGTGGATTTTGATTTGACTAACTCATATAACAACCCTCCTTTTGAGAGTCATGTGTGCAGGATTGAGATAATGCCTCCGAAGGTGAAGGAAGAGCTTAACATGGGTGTAACTCCCAAAATTTGCACGACAAATGATGTACCAAACAATGATGAAACTGGAGTTCCTCAACATGTGGAGTTAAAACTTCCGCCGGGGGGAAGTAAGGCCACGAAACTCAGAGTGAAAAGAGCAAAGCGAAAGCACATGTGGCCATGTGAACAAAATAGGCTCTTTGATGGACTTCCTTGGAAGAGAGGTGTTATTGAACTTCCAAGCCCAGCTGATCCCGGTTGATCCTAGGGAGTACGGTCAAGCTTAAGACTGTAAATAAGCACTTCTTGGGAGGCAACCCAAGTTTTCTTTCCCTTTTTAATTTGTATTTGAATTTTGTTGTTGAATAATTTGAGAAGATTAAGAGAAGAAAGATCACAAATTGATGGTTTTGCCAAGTATTTTCAGGTTATGAAGGCATGAAGAGCAAAAAGGCATGGAAAAATGAAGTAAGAGGAGATCATGGCCTGCCCCTGATATCCATCCTGGCCATGATGTAAGACCAGAATTGATCACGCCCAGGCAGTGACGGGGGTCACGGCCGTGATTAGCCAACAGCTGAAGATCAGAAAGGAACATAGCCCAGCCGTGATAGTCCTCACGGGCGTGATGAGAAGGACCCAGAAGATCAGATTGTATCATGGCCTAGCCATGATGGAAGTCACGGCCGTGAGAGGCCAGCTCCTATAGACTCGAATTGATCATGGCCCAGCCGTGATGTATATCATGCCCGTGATGGGGACTCGCTTGACACCATAACTGGTCATGGCCTGCCCGTAATGAATGTCACGACCATGACACGTCTTCCAGCAGCTCTATGACTGGCATCTTAGCCAAAATCATCCACCACCTCGGTGAGTTGTTCCATTTTTCTCATCTCTCCGACTTGATTATTTACATTGGGGACAATGTAAGTTTTTAAGCTTGGGGTAGAGGTACTTTTGCATTTTTGCATTTTTCATGTTGCATTCATATAGGTGTAGTTTTACATAATCACATGATTATATTGCCCCTTGCTTAGAGCATGCATCCAATTGTGAGAACTTTATGCCAAATGAATTGAGACAATGAATTTTTTAACCCAATTTTTGTATTCTTGTGATAGGCTAAAAATAAAAATGCTTGAGATGATCTTCTGATAGTTGATAATTAGCATGTGGTTCCTTAGATTTATGTTTCTCATTGATTTTAAACTACTAAATGTGAGATTTTTTGAGCCTAAAAGGGGTACTCACCAAATCTACCCCATTCTTTGTGATTGAGTGTTTTATTCCTCTTGGATTGTGTTCTCTAGAACTTGACTTGAAACCGTTTTGAAACTTAAAATTTTTTTAAAACATATTTGAAAATGATTGAGGCACTATGTATTTTTCTGGCCTTCTGAGCTTTGACTGACTAAATGCTACCCCTTAGTTGCCCAATTTTGAGCCTAATAGAATAAAATGTTTTTCTTGTTACCTTGATTTATTTTGATGAATGATGCTTGGTATGACACCTTTTAAAGTATTGCAAAAAGGGCAAAAAGGTGGTTTGAAAAATAATTTGTGGGATGAAAAAGTTAGAAAAATATTTCTCTTAAGTTGGAAATTTCCCCTTCTCCAAATTGTTAAAAAAAATAAAATAAAATAAACAAAAAAAAATGAAGAAGGGGATGAGAAAAAGAAAGTGAGAAATAAATAATAAAAAAATAAAAGAAAGAAATGTGGAAAAGTGAACTAAAGCCCAAAAAGGTATTTTAGAAGGCTGTCATGCTTTGCATTGTTTGATATTTTGTTTAGCCTTCTTGAATTTTCCTTTTCTTGATTTCCTCACCTAACGATTAATCCTATGGTCCCATTACAACCACTCTTGATTCTTATGTATTTTCATTAATAAAGTAGAGATTTGGTTAATAGTCAAGCTTATGGTAGAATACCTTCCTTGAGGAAATTGAGTGAATTGTCAAATGTCCCTAAACACTTGGGTGAGAAGAGTGCCCGAATTAGTGAGAGGCATGAATCTAGAGAACCTAAGCTTCTAATTGGACTTGAAATTGATTGTCTCTTGGTTACTTATTTGGATGTTCCTGTCACTTGGATTTGTTACTCAGGTTCTTGGTTCACTGACCATGCTCTGATTGTTTATCTTGTCTAACTTTAGTTATTTCTTGAGGACAAGCTTGGGGTAGTTTGATGAGTGTGATTACACCTCATATTTCTTTATCATATTGCATGTATTTTCATGTAGTTTAGGCATTTTTAATTTGATTTTTGTTAGTTTTTACCTTGGAACGGGTAAGGCGGTTTTGTGGTGTTTGTGTGCAGGAATTGAGGATTAAAATGCTCAAGATCATTTATGTTGGAGCTTGCATGAAGACGAAGCTTAAAAAGCAAGAAAACTGAGCCAAACAGAGCCCATCACGTCCTAGCCGTGACAGCCATCACGGCCATGATCGAGCAAGGCTGAAAAGAAAAGAACTAAAAAGTCAGAACCTGTCACGGTCAGGCCGTGATGTCTATCACGGCCGTGACAGGCCATCAACGTCAAGTTTTCCAAGACAGAAACGGTCACGGCCTGGCCATGACAGGCATCACGGTCGTGACGTGCAATATCTGGAATTTTAATTGTTGATTTGATCTGATTTTGTAACAGCTTGGGATTCAAGTTACCCTACATTATAAATAGGACTTAGAGGCTCGAAAATAGGGATCCCTGGGGCTGCTACCTTAGGCAAAAATTAGGATTTCTCTTCTTCTCAATTTCTTCTTATCTCTTAGGTTTTTTTTATGCTTTTGTTAATCAAGCTTGCTATGAACATGGCAATGCTTGAGTAGTTGTTTTTATTTCTAGGAATTGGGGCTATGCCCAAGATTTGTTTTATGTTATGAATTGATGTTTTACTTCTTGTTAATTTCAATTTGCTTTCGATTTAATTCCTATTGCATAAATTACTTGTGAATTTGGTGCGCACTTATTTGCATGTCATAGATACTCTAAGGAGGAACCTAGCGGTGAACTTAGGTATCGGATCTATAGGAACCAAACTTAGGACTTAAATCACGAGAGTTAGAAGCGGTCCTTCGAGGGTTCACTGAATTGTCACAAAGCTTAAAGGGTTCGATTTAAATTCAATTACCACGAGAGTAGGGGGTTGGTTTAATTGGGCACGGTTCTTGTATCCCGAGAAGGAACATTAACTTATTTAGGATAAATTCACCTTCAAAGTAAATTTCGATAATTAACAAGAGGGGTAGTCAATTTAGTAACATGAGCAGTCTTGTTGGTAACCCAATTCCTGGGAATCTCTTTTGATATTGACAAATCTCAGATTTGATTTACTTTCCTATTTTGTTTGATTGCGTTTAGATATTTGATTTGATAGTTAATCTTTTAAAAACTAAATCTTTTCCAAATCTTTTTCTAGTCCAGTTTAATTGATTTAATAATTGATAGTTATTTAAGATCATGGTCCCTGTGGATTCGATCTTTTTATTACTTGACAACGAAGTCGTTCACTTGCGGATTCGAGCCCATCAGACTTCAAGAAAAGTCAAGCTCAGAACCCTCCTCCTCCACCACCTCCTCCTGCTTAATCTTTAATCTTTTATTTTTGTACTGACAATGATGGTCCTCTCCTTTTACCTTTTTGGCTGATTTCAAAAAGGGGGAGCAAGGAAAGAAAAGAGAATTATATATATATAAAGTCAGTTTTTGAAAAGCTTTTATGTGTTTGCATGTGCATATTCTTTTCTACTTGCTAAACTGCTCTGATATGTATGTTTGCTTATACGTTTTGATATCTGCTGCTCTGATACTTATGTTTATTTATTTCCTTATATAGACTCTAAGTATGATAAGCTGTTGCACCTATCTGTTAACTTATAATTCTCCTTAAATTATTTGAATGCTTTGTCTTAGGGGGAGCCCTTCAAGCTCTCTTAGACTTTGCTTTTCAAATTTAATTAGTTTTGTCATCATCAAAAAGGGGGAGATTGTTGGAACCAAAGTGGTTTTGGATTTAATAATCTCTAACTGTTGATGCTAACAAAAGGATTAAATTTGCTTGGCAAAGTGTTAGTTAAGATCTAACATGTGCTTTCAGTTATGCAGGAATACATCAATATAAGTAAAATAAACTTTGGATAAGTTTTTATTGAAAAATACGCGTCCACCCGTGTAGAGGGGCTGCTCAAATACTTTGGTAAAGTTACTTAGTTATTTAATTAAGTAGACTGATTTTCTTGAGTAGACGAGGCTGTAAATATTTGCTAGATGAATACCTAAATAACTTGTTAGGTACTGCAAGTCAAAAGACTTGATAATGAGCGCATCCATCTCGCCACGTAAGCAGACGGAAGTAATTAGTTGAAGTAAATGAACTGAAACATAAAGTAATCTGGTAGACGAGCTCTAACCGCCACGTCACTAGACGGAGATCTTTATAACTCATTAAGAAATAGCAAGTCCGAAGACTTGTTAGACAAAAGGATATGCCACATCATCAGACGAGCAAAATAAAATTTTGAACTGATTTAGTCTCTCTTATAACTAAGTAGACGGAGTTATTTTTAGATGAGCTTCATCCTTGTAATGAATTAAATGCAATCCAAATCTCTTGAATTTATTTCAAATGATTGATATTTATTTCAATAGAATATTTGTTCTTCATATTTGTTTTATCTGCTTGAATGTTTCACCTTGTTGTAAAAGAAACATAGTACAATCAAGAAATGTAAAAAGCAGAATCATACAATAAGATACTGCAAAACGATCTGTACGACGATAACTCTATGACTGAAAAAGCTGGATTATACACAAAAGAGGAACAACAAGTGCTCAAGCTGCAATACTCAGAGGAGTGAACCTCCAATTTCATGCCACCTCGATAACCAAGAGTACTATTCAGCATTGCTACAATCAAGCTATCAGTCACAACAGATATCACGCATTAAATGCTATCTCTAAATGGGATTATTCAAATTAATCGTTGATGAAATACAAGTGAAGAAGAAGGTCACTGTAAATAGAAGACCTCAGATACTGAAGAGATATACTTACCTGCACAACCTTGCTAGCCGAACTTTTTCCAATCAATAATCACTCATTCTAATATTCTTTCAAAAGCAAGAGTTTGTATTCTTTAGTTTGAATATTGTTGTAATATTCAACTGATCTCAAACTGTCATATTGTCACACATAGTGAGTTAAGAAGATCAAACATTAAATCTCTTTGTTAGAGTTAGAGCCTGAAGAGGCTTGGTAAGAAAGGAATACTTGTAGCTTGGAGAGGTGTTGAATACTCGGTTGTAATCTATTTGGAGAAATAGTGGATAAATCCTTCAAGTCGAAGGGGCTAGACGTAGCTCTTGGTTGGAAGAGAGTGAACCAGGATAAAATATCGTTTGTGAATCTTCTATCCCTAAACTCTTCAGTTTTATTTGCTTATACTAACTGTGGGGTTTTGATATTGCCTTCGTTAAAGTCTTTAAAAAGGTTTTTTTATCTTTGTGCTTGCTTCTGTTCCTAATTTCCTTGAGTGCAAAAATTGTTTTAAAGGTTGTTTTCGAAAATTATTAACAAACACAATTCAACCCCCCCTTTTTGTGTTTTCCTGTGTCAACTTCAGCGGGTTCTCTAATGCCCCCAGGACTATGAAGTGCAGCAAGTGCGAAGCACCGGATCATTTCTCATCCCAGTGCAAGGAATCAGCTGTGATTTGCTTCAGGTGTGGCAAGTCAGCTCATATCAGCCACGAGTGTGAAGGAGCCAAGGCCGAGCCTCCCAGTGCTAGCAAGAATCAGAAGTCCCGGGCCAACGGACTAAAGACCACTGGAAGAGTCTTTACTCTTAGTGGAACCGAAGCCTCCGAGTCTGATGACTTGATTCAAGGTACATGTTTTATTGATGGAACTCAATTGACTGTATTGTGTGATTCGGGTGCTACTCACTCGTTTATATCGCATGATAGGGTCAAAAGTCTTAGATTACCGGTTACCTTCCTTGAGTTTGATTTACTTGGGTCTACACCTACAAATAAACCTGTTTCCACTTCTTATGCATGCGAGAAATGTCATATAGTCATAAATGATAAAACCTTCGTTATTGACATTGTATGCTTGCCTCTAAAAGACCTTGATATTATTCTTGGCATGGACTGGTTATCTTCCAACCACGTCCTTCTGAACTGTTTTGATAAAACCCTGATTTTTGGAACTCCAACGGAGTCTAAGGATCCGAACCTTCTCTCTGCCAGCCAAGTTCAAGCTTCGATGAAAGACGAAGCCCAAGTGTACATGATGTTAGCTTCCCTGGAAGTAGATAATAGTCCTCCTGATGTCGCCGGCTTGCCTATTGTGCGAGACTTTCCTGAAGTGTTCCCAGGGGATGTTTATAACTTACCTCCAGAGAGAGATGTTGAGTTCACCATAGATTTAGTGCCTGGCACCAGGCCAATATCCATAGTAACCTATAGAATGTCTCCTCTAGAGCTAGCTAAGTTGAAGGAGCAGTTGGAGGACCTGATGAAGAAGCAGTTCATTAGGCCTAGTATGCTCCGTGGGGAGCACCTATGTTGTTGGTGAAGAAGAAGGATGGTAGTATGAGGTTGTGCGTCGACTATCGACAGCTCAACAAGGTGACCATAAAGAATCGGTATCCCCTCCCTAGGATTGATGATCTTATGGACCAGTTGATGGGCGCTTGCGTCTTTTCTAAGATAGACTTGAGGTCAGGGTACCATCAGATTTGGGTTAAGTCCGAGGACATCCTTAAGACAGCGTTCAGGACCCGATATGGTCACTATGAGTACTTGGTTATGCCCTTCGGTGTGACCAATGCTCTAGCGGTCTTCATGGACTACATGAACAAGACCTTTCACCCTTACTTGGATAAGTTTATGGTGGTATTCATAGATGACATCTTTGTGTACTCCAAGAATAAGGAGGAACATGAGGGACACCTGAGGGTTATCTTGCAGACCCTTCAGGAAAATCAATTGTACGCTAAGTTGTCTAAGTGTGAGTTCTGGTTAGAGGAAGTGAGCTTCTTAGGACATGTCATCTCTAAGGGTGGCATAACCGTGGACCCAGCTGAGGTAGAGACGGTGCTCCAGTGTGAAGCGCCGAAGTCTGTAACTGAGATTAGGAGTTTCTTGGGGTTAGCCGAGGTACTACAGGCGGTTCATAGAAGGTTTCTCTAAGATAGCTTTACCCTTAACCCGTATCACCAAGAAGGAACAGTTGTTTGTGTGGGACTCTAAGTGTGAAGAGAGTTTCCAGACCCTTAAGGATAGGTTGACATCAGCACCAGTGTTAGTTTTTCCAGATCCTAGTGAACCCTTCGTAGTTTACTACGATGCTTCTAAGCAAGGGTTAGGTGTGTGTTGATGCAGAATCGTAAGGTAGTTGCTTATGCTTCTAGGTAGTTGAAAACCCATGAGAAGAACTACCCTACCCATGACTTAGAGTTAGGAGTTGTGGTATTTACCTTAAAGATCTGGAGGCATTACCTTTATGGAGCAAGGTTTGAGGTTTTTAGTGATCACAAGAGTTTGAGGTATCTCTTTGATCAGAAGGAGTTGAATATGAGGCAGTGAAGGTGGATGGAGTTCTTAAAGGATTATGACTTCGAACTGACCTATCACCCAGGAAAGGCCAATGTGGTGGCCGATGCCGTAAGTAGGAAAACCTCGTACATCTCCGCTTTGATGGTTATGGAGAGGGATCTGATTGAGGAGTTTAGAGACCTTAGTCTAGCTTATGAGTTTACCCCTAAGAGTATTAGGGAGGGTAAGAAGTTAGATAAGTTTATCTTAGACCAGCGAGAGTTGCTCGCTCAGGGTAGACACCTCAGTTTCAAGGATGGGAGTGATGGAGTCTTGGGGTTAAGGATAGAGTGTGCATACCGGATGTTCCTGAGCTTAGAAAGTTGATCCTTGAGGAAGGACGTAGGAGTGGGTTGAGTGTGCACCCAGGTGCCACTAATATGTATTAGGACTTAAAGCGCATGTTTTGGTGGCCTAGGATGAAAAAGGATGTGGCTGAGTTTGCGTATGCTTGCCTAGTTTGTCAGAAGGCCAAGATAGAACACCAAAAGCCTTCAGGAAAGTTGCAACCCTTCAGTATCCCAGAATGGAAATGGGATAACATCTCCATAGATTTTGTGTCTGGACTCCCTAAGACTCTAGCTGGTTTTGAGGCTATATGGGATGTTGTGGATAGATTGACTAAGTCTACCCATTTCATCCCAATGAACATGGAGTATCCTTTAGAGAAGTTAGCCAAGCTGTACATCAAGGAGATAGTTAGGCTTCATGGTGTACCCTCTAGCATAGTATCAGATAGAGACGCGAGGTTTACCTCCAGGTTCTGGGAGAGTTTGCAGCATGCTTTAGGAACAAAGCTTAGGTTTAGTTCAGCTTACCGCCCACAGACTGATGGGCAGTCTAAGAGGACCCTCCAGTCCTTATAGGACTTGTTGAGGGCTTGTGTGCTAGAGCAGTCTGGTAGTTGGGACAAGTTTTTGCCCCTAGTAGAGTTCTCCTACAACAACAGTTTCCATTCCAGTATTGGGATGGCACCTTATGAGGCTCTTTATGGGAGGAGATGTAGGACACCCTTATGTTGGAACAAACCTAGTGATAGTGTGGTGCTAGGACCAGAAATAGTCCAGGAAACAACAGAAAAGATCAGAGTGGTTCAGGAAAAGATGAGAGTGACACAGAGTAGGTAAAAGAGCTACCATGACAAAATGAGGAATGCGCTCGAATTCCAGGAAGGCGGTCATGTATTCTTGAGAGTTACTCCAATGACTGGGGTCAGTAGAGTGATGAAGGCAAAGAAACTTACTCCGAGGTTCATTAGTCCTTACCAAATCCTTAAAAGAGTAGGCGAAGTCGCCTACCAGATAGCATTACCACCGTTCTTGTCCAATCTCCATAATGTGTTTCATGTGTCTCAACTCAAAGTATATCCATGACCCTAGTCACGTGATAGTCCCCGATGAAATATAGTTGAAAGAGAACTTGACGTTTGAAGGGGTAACTGAGGAAAGTGCTACATGGGAGCTTAAGAGCAAGATGATGGAAGCATACCCGCACCTTTTCAATTGAGGTGAGTAGAAATTTGAGGACGAAATTTTTGTTAGGGGGGTGGAATTGTAACACCCTAAATTACACCCTACGTTAATAAATGTTAATGTGTTAGACTTAGCCTATATATGCTTGTTATGCTTGTTCTTGATGTCTATGTTCATGTTGGGAAGGTTTAGCCTTAGGAAGGTTCAATTGCCTTAGAGTCCTAGTAACTTGTTTCACCGTTTTGGCCATATCTTGAGTTATAGATGTCCGATCAAGGTGATATTTGTGGCGTTCGAAAGTTAAGAGAATTATTTACAAGTCTTGTGTCATGTGTTTTGGCCAAATTCGACTGTTTCGGCCTCGCCCCGAGAGCATTTACTTGCCTCACGAAAATCTAAATATCAGCTTTGCGCTTTCGGGTTCGCCCCGTGAATCCAGATGACAAAAATTGGTTCTATGGCTCGCCCCGCGAATCGTAGTTCACCCCATGATAATTCCTCATCATAATGGGATTTAGAGGGGAAAACTGGGAATAAATTGGAGATTAATGAGCAAAAGAGGGCATTGAGTTGTGGTAATAGTATAAATATTAGTAGTGGTTAGGATTATAAGTGATATACTTAAAATTGAATGAAATTGGACTTAATTGTAGTTTTCCTGTGCAGTTTTACTTGGCAATGAATTTTGTGAAAACTGGACATTTTCGCCTGGCGGTAGAATCTCTTGCATGGCGGAATTTAGCTCAAAACAAGCCACTCCATTCTGTACACTTTCGCCCGGCGGCGCTTTTCTTCGCCAGGCGAAGACAGTTACCAGAAACATCTTTAAATAACTGGAAAACGAATTTCAAAGGGTCTTTTGCCATTTTTTCAACCTTTATACATGGGAACACACTAGAGGAGCTCTCTCCCTCACTTCCATGGATGAAGCAAGGCTTGGGAACAAGATTTGAAGACTCCATGGATTTGATTCTCTTCTTTATCATTTCTTCTCTTATTTTCTAGCATGTGTCTTTAGATTCTTTGATTAGGCTAGGATGAATTCTCTTAAATCTTGATGTAATTGAACTGCTTCATAGATTTCTATTCAAATTCAATTCAATTCAATTCATGTTTCTAATCCTATGCTTAATGTTTTTCTATGCTTGACCACCATGGAATTGCCATAATGGTTTTGTATCACAATGGAAGTTGGTTATAGAATTAGATTTGGATTAGGAGCCATATGAATGCAGAGATCTAGTAATAGACTCTGGTTTATATGCATTCTTGATGAGTTTTTGATCTTAATGCTTCCAATTAATTAAGTACACCTAAGGAATTAGGGTTCTAGTTAAGAGGAAAGGGCTTTTTAACCAAGGAATTGGGATTAACCTAGACTAGTGAACTTGAATGAGAATTGATTGGTATTAGTAGTAATTGAAGGAGTAGGTAAGTTACATTGAGTGATAATTGAGAGATTCCTACGCCTAATCGTCTTTACCATTGTATTCCCATTTTCATCTGCCAAGTATTTGTGTTAATGCTTGTGTGCATTTGCATTGTGTTTGCAAGTTTGAATAATGTTGTTGACTGTATTTTATCTTAGTTCATACAATGTCACAACTCAATTGTTTGTCCAAATGGCAATGAATTTGTAGTAGTCGATAATTGAACGCAATCCTCGTGGGAACGCTACTCTATTCATCACTTTATTACTTGTCGCGATTTGGTATACTTGCCAATTCACCAACACCCCGCGAATACGTGCAAAACCAGAAAACGTATTTTTGGTTCTTTATAAGCCCAAATCATATTCCAACCCGTTTTTAACCCCTAAAGCATGATCTAAACCGTAGTCTATCACATCCCAACACTCAGAGCTGCCTCCCTTCTCTTTTTCTCTCAATTTCCATCAACCGTCTATAGAAAACTCTCTTAAGGTAATCCGTTCTTGCACCGTTCTTCACCATTCGTTGATAGGAGAGCATCGCTGCGAAGACGTGATTATCGTATTCGCTGTTTAAACCTTCAAACAAGGTAATATTCATATACCTCGTCCCTCTCGTTCTTTCCCTTTTGATTTCTTGGCCCAGGAGTCTAATTAAAGTGTTTCCTTGTTGTTCTTGAGGTCGTAGATAAGTGCTCGTGTGATGAGACCCTAGAGGATCCTCTTTCTTCTTTTGAAATGCAAACCGCATACCAGGTATGGGGAGAAGGGTAGTGTATTCATAGGCTTGGGGGTTAGTGTAAAGTAAAGGGGTTCCCATAACCCCGTGTTGTTTTATATGTATGTATGAATAACATGCTGAATTGATTGTTTGGTGATAATATGTTCTTGGCTATTTTAGTATGTTATTTATATGTATTTCATGTTCAAGATATGTTGTTAATGTTCATGTTGGTTGCCTTGATATGAACATGATGGTACGATGATTGTCGTTGTTATTACGATGTTGGTTGTTGATGTTATGTTGGCTGCATAGTTGATTCTATGAACGTTGAGTTGATGGTTCATGTTTCAAACATTAATTGGTTAAATTAGGTCCTAAAACGAGTTAGAGATTAATAGGTTTAAACACCCTAAAACTTGACTAAGTTTCGGACTCAGGTTATGCCCAAAACAGTACAGTCGTGCATTGAGCACGACTGTGCTGAACAGGGAGCATGACCGTGCTCCCAATTGAATTATGGAAAGTGACCGCACGTTTAGCACGGCCGTGCAGGACAAAGACCACGAGCGTGCTATTGAGCACGACCGTGCACTATAAGAAGCATGCATGTGCTTCACTTATGTGACCAGTACGGTCGTGTAGGGGATTAGCACGCCCGTGCTCCCCTACAGACTAGAGATGGAATTAAGAACTTTTAAGGGGATTCTGACCCCAATTCCCCAATGATGATGCAACGTCTAGCTCCAGTCGATCAGAACTTCAAGTGTGGTGGCAATAAGCCACATTCATCTTCAGGAAGGTTTAGGAGTTGGGATTCTTCTGCTCCTAGACCCTTCCGGTGTGGCAAGTGTAGATAGGATAATTACACCGCTAAGTGACAGGAGACCGACATCATTTGCTTCAAGTTTTGAAAATCTGGCCACATCAGTCGAGAGTGTGAAGGAACAAAGTCAGAAACCGCAAAATGCTAGAAAGAATCAGAAACCCCAAGCCAATCGACTGAAGACCAGCGGAAGAGTCTTTACTCTTTATGGACCTGAGGCCTCCAAGTCTGAGGACTTGATCCAAGGTATGTGCCTCATTGATGGAACTCCTTTAGATGTATTGTTTGATTCGGGTGCGACTAACTTGTTTATATCACATGAATGTGTTAAGAGTCTTAAATTTCTTGTGACCCTTCTTGAGTGTGATTTAATTGTTGCCACACCCACAAATAAACTTGTTCTTACTTCACATGCATGCAAGAATATTCTTACTACCATTGATGGTAGAAATTTTATTGTTGATCTTGTATGCTTACCCTTGAAAGAACTTGATGTTATTCTTGGCATGGACTGGTTATCTTCCAATCACGTTCATAGTTATTGGAACTCCTGTGGAGTCTAAGGATCCTAGATTTCTCTCTGCTAACCAAGTTAAGGCTTCTATGAAAGAAGAGGCCCAAGTTTACATGATGTTATCTTCCCTGGAAGTAGAGGGCAAGCCCGATGTTGGAAATGTGCATGTAGTGAGAGAGTTCCCTGAAGTGTTTCCTGGGGATGTTTATGAACTACCTCCTGAGAGAGATATTGAGTTTACCATAGACTTAGTGCAGGGAACGGGACCCATATCCATAACACCTTATAGGATTTCTCCTCTAGAGCTAGCTGAGTTGAAGAAACAGTTGGAGGAACTGATTCAGAAACAGTTCATTAGGCCTAGCATATCCCTATGGGGAGCGCCGGTTTTGTTGGTAAAGAAGAAGGATGGTATCATGAGATTGTGTGTCGACTTTCGACAACTCAACAAAGTGACCATTAAGAATAGGTATACCCTCACAATTATGCCGTTCCCAAATAAGGAAATAAGCTGAGCAAAACACATTACTCCAGTGCCCAACTTCCATCAAGACTCTTTTAAGTTAGACTCTACCCATTCCTGAAGGTTAAGAGAGAATAATTTCACCAACTGATGAGAACTCAGCAGAGGAATCCATACTTGGGTAGCAAGAGGACAATCTCTTAGGACATGAATGTTGCTTTATGGCGAGCCTCTACAGGAAGAATAGTTCGGAGACACATTGCACCATTTACTTTTACGTAAGTTTGTTAATAACCTTCCATGCAATACTTTCCATAAAAATAACTGGATGTGGTGGGGACCCTTCCAACTCCAAAACGAGCTTCCATGAGATCTCACTACTAACATTGCTAGTCGAGGAACAAATCTCATACACTCTTTTTTTGAGTCATTTAGTTCAACAACTTAAAAACAAATATCACACTTCAATTATTTTGTCTAAAGAATATATGATTTATTATAGTAATTATCACTAATAAAGTTAATAAAAATATATGTTCCGTCCAAAAATGTCGATTAAAAGACTTCAGGAATAAACTAATTACTCAACTCTCTTTCACTCACAATAATGGGAATTTTGGTATTAAGCTTGACAGAACCAAAGTTCTGCTCCTACGTATCCATTGAGTAATCAAAGCTTAGACGTAGTTCTATGGGATGTGACATATTTATATAGTGGATTGTTGTTTTTCGTTGGATGGTATTAATGCACGTTTTGCATGTGCTCCTTCATCATCTCCATGTTTTCGGGCTATTAATACCCATTATTCTTGTCTTATTTTCTAATAAATGCGGCTATATTAGCAACGAGAGCGCCGCCCGGTCTATCTCTGTCCCAATCCAATTCCTTGATTCACGTGATTCTATTAATCACCATTTATTTGATGATCATGCCTTCCCCTCCCGGTTGTGTTCAGCTTGGCTACCTTGTCCACTCTCGGACAAGGTGTTCGGTCAACAATCACCTTGCCGAGGTGGACAAGCCGGTTGGACCGGAGGACGAGCTCTTCCATACTGGTCTTATCCTATAAGGTTGCTGGATCTGACAATAAATTTTGTGGTTAGTACACAAGCCCCCAAGGTCCGAGTTGTTTACAACGGACGAGCTTATATGCTTTAACTTCGACCGTCCTGACTTTCATTTTATATAGGGTTCCTGATTTCAGGTTATAGGCTTGGACTTTATAGTCGTAGGCACCATTATGACATTTGCATGGGGGTATTTTCCCAAGATGCTCTTTTTGGGAGATGCATGTCTTCTTGATAAGACAACCCTCTTATAAACTATTCAAATCCTTCTAGGAACTGTTTGTGCCCGGGAAAACCAATAGATGTATCCTTTAGTCTTCCTATGGTGCATTTTGAATGTGAAGAGGTGTCATCGATATCAATCGTGTGCGTCTCTTCGTGAATCCGGGTGTTTCCCTCTATAAATAGTTTTTCCAAGAACTTCATAGTTACGCTTCCTTGCTTCCTTTCCTGTTCATCATCTCTTCTGGAAATTCCTCATTTCCCTTCTACCCAAAGTTTCCAGGTACGCCCCTAATCTTCATAAGTTTCCTTGCATTCCAGCCTGGCTACTTTGTTCACTCTCGGACAAGGTGTTCGATCAATGATCACCATGGCGAGGTGGACAGGTTGGTTGGACCGGAGGTTGAGCTCTTCCATACGGGTCTTATCCTATGAGGTTGTTGGATCCGGCCCTATATTTTTTGGTCAGTACAATATCATTTAAATATTAGAGTATAGGAATGAAGATAATTGTCTCTATCTTCTAAATTGTGATATATAGAGGTTGGATTGAATTTTACGTTCTTGTAAATACTTAATATAAACTTATAAAAATAACTTTAACGTAAAAAAAAAAAAAGAATATATATGTTCATATTATAATATTTCGTCAAGAAATGACAAAGCAATTGGAAGTAAGAACTTTACTTTAAAAAACACTAAATTATAGACTCCACAAATAAATAAATCGAGTAAAAAAAGTATTATATATTTTTGTTACATAATGAACATAATATATGTTAATTATTTTTTAAATTAAAATAATTATAGATAAATCATAAAATAATTCAAAACAAGTTTATATTCAATCTTATATATAATCATTTATTCAAAACAAGAGTATAACTATTTATCTTCATTCTTGTTCTCGACTGTTCAAATGATATTTTTTTTAACTTTATTAGTGATAATTACTATAATAAATCAAATATTCTATAGACAAAATAATTAAAAGTGTGATATTTTTTTTGAAGTTGTTGAACGAACAAAATGACTTAAAAAAAGTGTGTACTAAAAAAATCATCTATTATTATTTACGTGTATGTTTAATAATTATCGTTTATTAGAGTATATAGTAAAAATTCATTTGTTTTTCTATAAAAATATATATATTTGAGAAAAGTTAATATATATATATATATACAATAATTTCTATAAAAAAAATATTTAAATGAATTCTATTTCATTACATTACATTTTCAAATTGTACATTTTATTTTCAAACTAAAAGTTAAAATTATTTTTTAAACAAGAAAGGCTAAAATTAGTTTTTAAAAACATTTTTTAATGTATAATTATAAATATCTATTTTTTAGTTTTTAGTGACTTAACAGTGTTAAGTCAATGGTTAGTCAACACCAAAAATTGGGGTGAAGTGTAATTTAGGATCATAATTGGGGTTTGTTGTTATTTTTTTATTTTTTTTTAAACAAAGAAGACATGCAGAAGCATCACAATAAAGGCAGACATCCCAACTATGTTGGCACCCCTGTCAATATCAATCATCTGCAGCACACCCACAATTTATTAAAAAATAATAAAGAATACAAAAAAAAGCTAGGGGCATCAACCTGACCCAAGCAGAAATGATAACTATCTGAACCTATAATAAGGTAAACAAACCCTATTATGAAAAAAATATCCCAAATAAAATTTGGGATTGTGTCCCACCAACAAAAATCGGGAATAGAAATATCAAAGTTAGCAATCTTGTCTGCGCAGTTATTGCCTTCCCTAAAAATGTAAGAAACTATAAAGCTCATTTTGCTGGCAAGTATTAAGCAATTTTTCCATCTATTTTGGAGATACCAGGGGACTATTGTAATCGAGGAGAAGGCTTTGACCATTAATTGAGAGTCGCATTCAAGCCATAATCTATGCCAACCTTTGCTGTGAGCTATTTCAATTGCCAATATTGCACCTTGTAATTCAACAGTGAGGGATGATGTAATGCCAAGATTCTTAGCAAAACAGCCCATGGCACCACCAGTGCTATCTCTGAAAATTCCTCCGCAAGCAGCCATCCCAGGGGAGCCTCTAACAGCACCGTCAGTGTTACATTTGACCCAATGACAAAGAGGAGAAGTCCAAATAAATTGTGTGATTTTAGGAGCACAATCTAAATGGCCATTGACTGAAAAATGATTTAAGATCATAAGCTCAAATTCTGAATTTGCTATTACACCCGAAGAAGAGTTTCCTGACATAAACACATTAGCAATCACCGGAGAGATGGCTTGTTTAGGGAAAATGTATTTCTCCTCAAATCTTAGTTTATTTATACAATGTCAAATCACCCATATTATATTTATAATTGCTGCTAGGACAATGTCCCTAACCTGAGAGCTCCAGCTAGAATTGCAAGCAGAGAGGATTGTTGTTATTTTGATAAACCTTAAGGTTGTGAAGTGTAATTTACTCAAATTAAATTCTCATATTTTTTTAGAAATATATAAAATAATTTTTTTATTTTATGCTAATAAATTTACAAGAATAATTCTTATATTTGCTCCCAAGAGTGTAAAAATATAATTTCAATGACTTATCAGCCAAAAAATCCCTTATACGCTTTTTGATCCAACAAATAAAAAAAAAGTGAAATGAGATGATTTCCTTTAAGCCCATTCTGAATAAAAACAAAACAAAAAGAATATGGGTCGTCCTTGAACTCAAACCCGAATACTAAAAGTTAAAGGCTTCAAGTGAAACCCTAATTTTTCATTAGTGCATCATGTTGCCGCCCAGCCGGAACGCCTCACCAGAGCAAGGAGAACCTCGTCATCATTTTGAAGCTGGAGCTGTGGAGGAGGCGGAGCGCTCGACTCTGTTGCAGCAACACCTCGTTGCCGTTAGGAGCAGTGGACTAGAGGCTGTGGAATGTGGATTGTGGACCACGATCGAAGACGTGAAGAACAAAAGGGCAAAAAGAAACTCTTAAATGGTCAGGATCAGTCTTAAATCGGTTTTGACCCATTTTACCGTCTTCGAACTGGTTCAACGGTTCTTTCACCGGTTCCACGCAAGGCCGGTTCTAAGGGTCAATCAAATTGGCTTGGGACCCAGTTCCCGGTCGGACCGGTCAGTCCGATCTGATTTGGACTACCTGGTTTAATACCTTCTGGAATAAAAGGTTCCAATTAGGTTCATGAAAAAAAATCATGAAACTAATTTGAGTCTCTAAAAACATTAGCCATTTAATGCTTGAAAGTTGAAATTATTAACGTATGACATTTTAGGTGGAGTTTTGATATCAGAAATATTTTGATATTTTTGAGAATGTAATATGAGAATAAAAGTTTTTCATGTTTGATATAAGATATAAAAAAGCATCCTCAGATATAAAAGATGCTCAAAATAAATTTTTACAAATGAAGTTTGAAAACTTTATTCACATGTGTGATGATGGTAAAGACATATTCCTAACAATAATATTCATGGGAATGTAGCTTACATTGTAATAAACATGAGTTTAATTGCTATACATTGAAAATGTTAAGTTTTTTTATATTGTCAACTAATCATTAATCATAGTATGAATGACTTTTAAGATAATTTAAATAAAAGATAAAAAAACATTTACTGACGTGACAATTTATAATTAAATATCTATGTAAAAAGATTTCACACAATCAATATATAACAGTTAAACTCATAAAACATTCTCAGAACCCAACATAACCTTACTTTATATATTCTCTTGCATCTCAGTCTCCATTCATTTGGCCCAATTTGTGCCCAAAAAATTTTATTACGACCTTCATTAATTCATAAATAAATATCATTTGATTACTCGTATCTAGATATGGAAATGAAGTGAGGTGAACAGGGTAGTAATCAGGGCCGATCCAATATTTTTGGAGTCCTAAAGCGAACTCTAAAATGATGCATTTTAAAACAAATAATAAAATTTTATTAAAATTATTATATTATTATTTAAAGTTTATTTTTCATGATTTTTGGGATGTAAAGTCATTTATTAAATTATTATAATTGATTTCATTTAACAATTCTTTTTCAATCGATAATAAAGTTAGTTCACTTAATGTTTGTTGAGACATCGTCGATCTAAGATAAGATTTTATTAATTTTAATTTTGAAAAACTTATTTCTATCGAAGCAACAGTTACGGGAATCGTTAACATTATTCTATAAGCGATATATGCATTTGGAAAAGAATCAAGCATTGTTATATAATTATATATGTCAATTGGTGTATCATTTTCCACTTGTATAATTTCTCTTAAAAATTTTAGTTCTGTAAATAAATCTAATCCATCAATATAAGAATTGTCATTATGTGGGTGAGATAGAAATACCTAAGATGAGCCATGATTGAGGAAAACGAAGAGTCTTTTTGTGCAGTTGCTCACTTAACATTTTGTACAACTGACTCTTTAACATTTTTTTAATAAATATTATTAAAATAGGTAGTAAAAAAAAATTTGGAGGCCTAAAGCTCTAGCTTTACCAGCTTCCCCCTTGGGCCTGCCCGTAGTAATCCCTCGCCACCAACTGTCGAATGAAAATTCGTCCCGTACCCATTCGTATCCACACATGTATCCATTGGTCAGGCTTTAAAACGAATTTTATGAATATCCATGAATACTATGGATACCTACAGGAATATCAAATAAACTATTAAATTTTTTAAAATATAAAAAAAAAACAAAATATAATATTTTCTTAAAACATAACAAATTGATATTTTTTCAATTAGTACATTTAATCGAGAAGTCCAAATGATAACTAGCGTGACATTCTTAATATAAGTTAAAGTCGTTAAAGTAATTTCATATATCAGGTACTCGTGAGAAATGGTATCTTAATATCCATCACCATTTTATTAATAAGCAGATAGAGAAAAAATTCGTTTATTTTACCCATAGGTATCCTTCCTGGACCAAATCCATAACGGGTTTTATCCATAGGTATTTGAAGATATAAGTAATTTTATCATCCTACTTATATCGTCTAATCACTTTTATTTATGAGAAAGCAGATGTGACGATAGGAGTGAGATTGGTGATTAAACATTAAATTAGGTCACGTTAAGATTTTCAAAGATCAAATTGGGTCACTGAAGGAAAAAACTTTAACACTATGTTTGGTTGGAGGGAAATGGAGGGGAGGGGAGGGGAGGGGATGGGAGGGAATATTTTAAATTTTATATGTTTGGTTCAAATTTTGAGAGGGGAGGGGAGGGGAGGGGAGGGGAGCAAAATCCCTTCTGGATCCATTTTGACTCCCCTCCAATATTGGGGGGATTTGGAGGGGAGGGGAGGTAACTTTAAAATATTTTAAAGCGATATGTGAAATTAACCTTAATAAAATTTAAAAATCCAAAAGGATATAAAATTAAAAAGGGTATAAAAGTAAATTAGTTTAAAAATGCCTCACCTCCCCTTGTGAACCAAACAAGAAAAGAGTTATTTCCCCTCCCCTCTCCTCCCCTCCCCTCCTCCCAACCAAACATAATATCTAATTAAAACCCCTCCCCTTCCCTCCCCTCCCTTCCCCTCCCCTCCTTTAAAATCCCTCCCCTCCCCTCCCCTCCGTTGAACCAAACACACCCTTAACTCAAACGAACCTAAATGGATGAAAGCTAACAGAATAACTAACGTGTTCTACTTTTGTAAATTCCAAGTTTTTTTAAGAGAGATGAGAGAGAAGGAGAATGGGAGATTCAGAGAGAGAGAGCATGGAACCAAAGGTCTTGGTTTCAACAGGGTCACCAAAAAGAAAATAGATTTCGACTGAATGGACTCAGGCAGGGATATAGAAGCAACAATAATTATTTGGCTGGTACAATACCATATTTCTTTAGCCATTTCCCCGATGATTTTGGTGAAAAGGAAATGTGGGAAGTGTTTAGTAAATATGGGAGGGTGAGAAATGTATACAGAGTAAGAAGGGAGAACGATTTGGTTTTGTAAGGTTCAGCAATGTCCATGATATCAAGGGTGTGGAGATATAGTTAAATACTATACTTATTGGGAGTCAAAAGCTCAATGCAAATATCCCAATGTATGAGAAAGGCCTCTTTAAGAAGGATATTGCGGGAAATGGGATCAGGAAAGGAGTATCTTTTGCTAATGTGGTTTCTGGGGGGAGAAGATCTGATGTCAATGGCTTGCAACATCCAGGTAGGAATACAAGGTTTCAAGATAGAAATAGAGGACAACCACAGCTGTGGAGTAGGATGGAGTTCCACACTGATGAAAAGAGCATGATGTGGCTGAAAAGTAGTTATGTGGGTAAAACAAAAGAATATGAGTTCAGAATCAGCTTAATAAGGAAGGATGGATGAACATTGTTGCAACACCTATTGGGGGAAACATGGTTCTGCTGACTGGGGAGCAGGAAGGCTCAATTGAAGAAGAGGAATCAATTTTATCAAAGTGGTTTACTGCAGAGATTAAAAAAATGGTCAACACAGGTGGTAAACAATGAAAGAAGAGTTTGGGTAACAATTATGGGAATTCCTAGCCTGCCCATGGGTGGAGTGAACATGTGTTCAAAAGTCTTGCTCAGTTATTAGGAAGCTATATGGTGGTCGATGAGTCTACAAGATTGAAAAGGAGAATGGACATTGGAAGATGCTTAATTACAGTGTCATCATCTGAGGTGGTCAATCGATTATTAACAATTAAAATCAATGGTGAATTGTATGAAGTGAGGTTATTAGAGGAACCATTCTCTGAAGATTTTTTCTTTCCGGACACTGACCGGACATGTTATTATGCCCAAAATAGACGAAGGAAAAAGAAAGTTAAACCAAGTGGAGGAGGAAGGTAGGCTAGTTCAGAATAAGGCCCGAAATTCAGAGTTTAGTGAAACAATTGAGGAACAAGAATATAAACAGATATTATTCCACTAATGTTGAAAAACAGTAAAATCGGGTTGTAATGGTATAGGTGGAAGAAAAATTCATGAGAGGAGCAAGGAATGTTTGAATGCAAGGAAGGATGAGGACTTACTTTTAACAATGATTGATTAACTAGTAGGTTAACTGCTGCACCTTCTTTTGTTTTCATGTGGCTCTGGTATGAAGGATAATAGCAGTTGGGTGGTATTTGGCATTTGCAAGTAAAAGGTTGGCTGGCTATGTTGTGGTATTTTGATGTAACCGCTGAAGAAAGGGTGGCTGGTGTTTTTGGATGTTAAGGATTGGAAACATGATGGATTTATTGGTTAATGCTTTGGTTTTGAAGGAGATAATTCAACCCTGTGAGGAAATCAATTTTAATCACTCCTTTTATGTTGGGAGGCAGGGGGATTTTAACGGTGGATGTATGGATTGCTCTGGTTATTTCTGTTGCGTCTTGGTAAGGGACGAAGCCAGACTTAAATAGTAGGGAGGACCAACTAATAAAATTATGAGTTCATCCAAAAATATATATATGCGTCAAATTTCATGCAAATAATATATAAATTCATACAAAATGTCTCTCTTACATGTCATGAAAATAATATATATTTATGTTTATAAAAAATTATTTATAATTGAATATATACTAAATTTTTCAACAATTTTCTTTTCAACATATACTAATTGATTATTAGATAATATATATATATATATAAATAAAGAGAGAGGCTGCATATAGTCTTCATAATTATATATATATATATATAATGTAATATAGAAAAGAGAAAAAATCAGGGAGAGCCACTACCCTCCTTAAGAATAACGTAGCTCCGTCCTGGTCTTGGTTATTTTTTGGTTGGAGGGGTGCTAGCTAGATCTTCAACCATGCATGTAGATGACATTGGGCCCTATTGGTTGATGTTGTATCTTATCTTGTATAAGATTATCTTTTTGTAATTGGGTTGATCACCCCATGTCCGTGTTCACTTTAATACAAGGTTGTTTATAAAAAAAAAATAAAAAAAATAAATGGTTATTTTTTTAAGAGACTAAAAATGTTTCCATATTTTTTTCACGGATATATTTGGATCGTTATTTTACCAAATTTTGCAAGTACTGTTCCACAATAGATCTTGTGAATGTTTTATTTTATATAGTCTTCATTTTATAAAGGTTTTATAAATTCTTCCACAAAGTCTGGGCATTAGTATCCTGGGCACATGGTGGAACAAACTAATGTTCACTCACTATCTGATTATTCCAATGGTTTTCTAGTGCATTTTTTTTCCCAATATGCCTTTGTTACATTGTTCGACTTTACATCTTCCTTCTCCATAAGATCATATAGATCCTTACAATAAAAGAATGTCCTCGATTTGATCATGGTGCCTGTGCTCTCTTCCATTTAATTTACACAGCACAATCTTAGAGCTCAACTTCAGGCTCTAATAGCCGTTGTTAGGCTCAAGAATTGATTTACAATGTAAACTAAATAATATTGCAATGTGACAATAATGAACAATTTTAAAGAATACCGGATAGAGTTATATCTACAAACTCATGAAGTGTAGTGATACTGAACGTGAGCAAAAGTTGTAGAAAAATAATATCAGAATTTTAATGTGGTAAACCTTGCAATATAGAGCGAAAAACTGAGACAAACTCTGAAAAAATATTCATATATATATATATATATATATATATATATATATATATATATATATATATATATATATATTAATTAATTAATTAAAGAATAATTACAATTTCTTTACTACGCCCTTTCACACAAGAGGCAAAAATATAGTAATTTCAGTGAGATCATCTCCTATTCAAATACTATAGTTTTTTTATAATTACAATACCGTAGAGTTTCTGATGTATTTTTGCAACACCCTACACTCTTTAGGATTTAGTCACATACTCTATTTATTTTCTTCTCACTATCAAGCCTATGAGTGTAAACATGCTCATATTTTGTCATGAAATCTAATTCCTTAGGCAAATATGTAAAAAGATCTAAATTCATGCTATGTTTCTTACTTTCTATTTCTCTTTTTTTCTTCAAAATAATGAATGGATGGACCCCACAACACTCCCTCTAATGTCATTATCCTGTTTTGTAGTGAATTTAGATTGTATATCTTCATGGAGGGAAAGGCACTCTACCTTTCCTCCCCTTTGAACCGTTGGGATCTGATGATTCAGATTGTGACACGTGTCCAACTTTTGTAAGTCTCACATCACCTTTATCAAATCATAGGATGAGGTCTATGTAGTTGTTGGGCAACTCCATTTAAAGCAATTTTGTTTTTAGGACAATATTGTATCAAAGGCAGATCCCACCTCCATCATTTATCGCATGTTATGACAATTTAACATCAATTGTTTTAGGTTGGGGTTGGGGTTGGGGTTGGGGGTGGGGGTGGGGGTGGGGGTGCAATTTGGGACAACTTAGACCATAGAAAAGCAACCCAGCAACATCTAGCCGATGACTTCGACAACCACTTATTCTTGGGAAGCTTAGTTGGTAGGAAGCAATTTTGTTTTTAGGACAATATTGTATCAAAGGCAGATCCCACCTCCATCATTTATCGCATGTTATGACAATTTAACATCAATTGTTTTAGGGTGGGGGTGGGGGTGGGGGTGGGGGTGGGGGGAGGGGGGCAATTTGGGACAATTACTTAGACCATAGAAAAGCAACCCAGCAACATCTAGCCGCTGACTTCGACAACCACTTATTCTTGGGAAGCTTAGTTGGTAGGAAGCATTGAGTAAAAACAACAATTATGATATTCTAACATCAGTTTTTGACATCAACATGGATATCTTGGTTAATCATGTATAAATTTTTAGTTAATTCAGTTCATTATATGATTAATGGGTCATTTGAAACTTATTTTTCATAATTATATAAATATTTGATTAATCACATGTAAATATCGGATTAATTCAGTTATTTACATAATTAATAGATCATCATGAATTAACCAAATATTTATACGTGATTAATCATATAATAAACTGAATTAATCAAATACTTCCACCGATTAACCAAGGTGTCAAAAGTTGTGTCAACTTTTGATATTCAAATATCTTTTCTGTAAAAATAATGTTGTGACATGCATCGCTAGGATGATAAGACTAAGTTAAGATGATATACGTAGTTATTTTGTTGTTGTATGTTGAGAAGATTACCAACTACTAGAACTCAGAGTTCAGAACAAATAGTATTTTCATCTCCTATCCTAGCTAGTATCCTACCCATCTTTTTTCTAAGAAGAGGAAAATGGAAGCAGTTGAAACAAACACAAGAAACTCTCTCCATAGTCACAATTAACAATAGCTTGCCTACTGTACACCCCGTTGTACTCCAAGTTGAAGAGCATTTGCGCAGATTGAAGAGCATTTGTTGTGTTCCTTTTTTCTGAGTTGTCCCAAACGTCCCCTTGTGTTTTGATTTTCTTATTTTCATATTATTTTTTTAAAAAAGGTTGGACACATGTCACAATCTGAACCACCAGATTGATCTAACAATCCAAAGAGGAGGAAAGATAGTGTGGCTGTCACTCCCTAAAGTTAGAGAATTCGGATCCGTTTCGTAGCATGGTGGAACTAGAAATGAAAGGTAAAGGTAATCATTGCTCACTAAACAAGCATATGCTCTAGACAACAATCTCATAGCTTTCGCATCTCCCAATATCTTCTTTACCAATCTCTCACTTCAATGAAATATTTGAGTTGACTTTAAGTCCATCACCTGAAGCTAACAACAATCAAGAACCTGCATTTGACGCTGTCTCTAAAATCTGACACTCCGTTTGGATGTAGGAAGGAAAGTGGTAGGAAAAAAAATGAAAAAAAGAGAGGATTGTTTAATTGTTTGATAGGATAGAAAATGAAAGAAAAGAAAGTTAAAACATTTCCTCCCTCTTGTTTGGTTGGGTAGAAAGTGAGAGGAAAGAAAAATTATATTTGTGAAATGACTTAAATAACCCCACATAAGAATTTAAATAAATAAAACAATGGGAATTTTTGGTATTTTCATCCAAATTAATGATTGGTTCCTTGATTTTTGTGTTTTCCTCTCAAATATAGACAGGAAAAAAAAAAGGTTGAATGGGTCCCATCAATTTTTTTTTCTTTCCCTTGCTTTTCCTTTCATTCCAAACAAAGGAAAAGTTAGTTTTATTCTCACTTTCTCTCCGCTCTTTTTCTTTCCTTCCTCTTTCCCAAAAACCATAAGATACACAAGTGATAAAACATACACGACAAAACATAATTAAAAGAATCATCTGGTGTTACAGGGCACGAAGCTTATGTTAGGAGTGCATTAAGAGAGAAGAGTATAAATGAATAGACACATACACGCGTGACTTAACCTTGTATTTATAGTCTAAGCTTACCTGCAATTTAAGAAAAAAAATGACCAATGATTTTTTTTATTAAAGATAGATCATGTTAGGATTTAGTAATTTTCTACATGTTAGGAGGACCAATACTGCCCGGAGCTTCGAATTGGACTAGCCGGTATTGGGGTACTCATATTATGTCTGGATCTAAGATATTGGCTGCAACTTGGAAACATAAGGTTGAAGGATGAAATTACATTAGGGAGAAGCTAATATGAATAACATCTACCTTTTAAAAGTGATTTTGAAACATTTGAAAATTATTCCAAACACGCTATAAGTAATTAAAAGCCCAAGACATATAGTATCTCCCATCCTCTATATATTGGAGAAGGAAGCTAACAGTTGGATGCCAAAAGAGGTAAAGTTGGAAAATTTTCATTGATGTGATTGAAGAAGAATAATGCTTAGTTACACATAATTTATTACACTAGCAGCTGTTGCTGCATGCGAAAAGTGAGATACATATGATGTCATTTGTATTTTATTTTATATTTTAGTTGAAAGATATCCATTTATTTAATTAACTACAATAACATAAGTTGGAAACTATATATATCAATCATGATATCTCTACTTTAGGAGAATATTTCAAACTTCAAATAGTTGTTTTAGATTGTAAGGCTTTGTGACAGTGCGATTTCCATTCCACATCAGCTTAGCGAAATACTCATTAGCTCTTTCCGTAGGATGATGAGAGTCGAAGAATAAATGTTCACTGACATTGTCACATAACTCGTATTCTTTTATCCCTTTGTTCCCTCCACAGCTATCATCTCCTCTATAAGGACCACCTCCACAACATCCCACGCTTCCTTCCTTGAAACCTTACCACCAAAAGAGAAAACAGTGATTACAAGATGCTCTCACAAGTAAAAATCCTCATTAATAGTTTATGGGAGAAAATGTATACCATAATTTGAAGCATATTCCATTTCACAGTATAAATCATTGACTGAATATTTGAATCCCTTGAGTTGTTTCTCTAGCTTATGAAGCATTTTTGAGAGTTTCTTGTTGTGTAGTCTCGCAATTGCTGAAAGTTCTTCTAGGCATGCACCTGTTTTTCCATCATTTACCAGTATCCTTATGCTAGGAGAACAGCCTATAGCAGGCACATTAACAAACCCAAATTTATTTCCTCCTAGGTTGTATATTTCCTATATAAATATATTATGTTTAGGGTTAGGATTAAAGGGCAAAAATGGGGTGGTAGAGAAGAGCGAAAAAAAAAAACAACTATTCAACAAAGAGTTCAAAATTTTAACATACTTTGATCGCGTTTGTAAGGTTTCCAATCACAACATTTACAAATTCTTGATGATCAACCGGTCGAATAAGTACACTCGAGTTTGTGTTCAAAAGAGTACCATAGTCATTGCTTCCAACGCTGAACAAATAGACAGATTTGGACAACAATGCCTCGGCTTCTGCATCTCCTAGTTTCTTCCTGAATAAATTCTTTACATTTTTTAAATAACTCACCTGAGTACTGAGGTTTATAACCTAATATGTCAAGAAGAAAACATTGACAAGATTAGTAAGTATCACTTATGAATATAACCAACCAAAAGAATCAAGAACTTGTCCCTTTGAGTCAATTTAATTAGTTGGTTAAGCAATGGGACATGAATTACGAATGCACGGGTTTTAACGAATCAAACCACTGCAATGTATTTCGTTCATTTCTCCTCTTTCCCTTCCTAATGTAAGGCCTCTTATAAACCTTCACTTTAATAAAAAAAAATTAAGAACTTATATTTTATTCTTTATAACAACTTCAACACAAGAAAAGTAAAAAAATAAAATAAAATAATTTTATGGTGGTATCGGGTCTTATGGAGAAAGGGGGACTGAAACCTACCACATAAACATTTCTTGGTAAAGACACATGAGAAGGCAACACTACCATCCTTGAAAGCTCTTTTTAATTTTAGTAGACCATCCTTTCATGTTTTCATCTCATCCGCACGATCCATCCGCACACATCAATCTACACACTTATTGTAACGGTTTTATATATATTTTGGAGGAAACTATACTACCCATTTGTTTAAGATTAAAAATTAAATGATTTTGTTATAAAAAAATTTAGTAATTAATTTTAAAAAATTTAAAGAAAAATAGAAGTTATTTTGTATTTATTATTACCTAATAAAAATCATTAAAAAAATTGATTTTTAACTTGTTTGGATACCATCCATATAAAATTGATTATTTTCTATAAAATTACTATAATAGACATAACTACTAAAGAGACAAAAGTATACAAGTCTTGCAAATAGAAGTAAAATAGAACTAAAATAACAGTGCAAATATAGGTTTTGCACGAGACAAACTCAGAAAAGTACACGCGTGAGACGAAAGTACTAGGCATGAGAGAGAGGCGAAGACTAGAGTGAGGTACCATATTAGGTGCCTCACCATGTACCATTAAATTAACCCACAATAATAAGTTTTCCAGTTTTTTTAATTTTAATTTTTTAATTTATTTTGTTTGAAAAATCCTATTTTACCCTTATCATTCATCCCCACCCCTCTGTTCATCTTCCACCGCCAAAGCCAGACCCCCCACCCCTCTGCCACTACATGCAACAACTTGCAAACCAACAGCCGGACTCCTCCAAGCCACCATCGTCCTCCGTTGGCAATGAATGAACAGTGAAAATTCGCTTTATCAAAAGGAACAAAAACCTAGCAACAACCCCACCATAAAACCAATCCAACATTTTTCAAGGAGAGGAGTCAGTAAAACCAAGATCCAAGATTGTGGTAGATTAGCACTTCTATTTGTTTCAGTAAAACCAAGATGCCGTCCATCCACCACCAACCCATAAAAATTAATCAGTGTGATTTGAAATATTTTTAGGGTTTTATTAATTAATCGTTTGTGATGGTCGGTTGAGAAATTAATCTTTGTTCATTTGTGATGTTTTACCTTATTCACATTTCAATGGTGGAGTGGCTGGTTCACATATTGGTGGCGAGGTGAGAGGGTTTGGGGGTGGAGGGAAGAGAGGGACTGGGAGAGGAGGGTGATGGCGGAATGAGGGAGGACGAAGGAGGAGACAAGGGCGGTGCTGCTGTAATGGGTGTGGTGAAGGAGTGGCTCCACGTCTATGAGGGATAGGGAAGCCGCGCACCGCCGTTAAAGAGAGGGAGGAGCCGCACGCCGCCGTGAGGGAGAGGGAGGCGGTGAGCGAGATTGTCATTACATGTCTGGTAACTGAGATTAAGGATGGACTGAAATTTAAGGAGGAAGGGCAAATTTGTGATATAATTTTGTTTGGTGACCAGTTAACTTAAGTAAATGTTTCTTTATTTTGTTTGATCAATTAAATCTATATCGTAGATTAATCTAATAATAAATCCAACGATAATATATAGTGCTTCATTCATGAGGCACCTAGCTTCATGTTAGTCGTTACATGAGAGAGAGAAATCAAAGTTGGCAAGAAAAATGGCAATTTATCAAAGTTGAAAAGTCAAAATGATGAGAGAGAAATCTTACATGGTGAAAGTGAACACTGAACAGCAGCATCTTGCTGTGTGACGAGAGGCGCAGGTGAGTCGGTTAAAAGGGACATTTTGATTAACAAAATGATTTAAGTGAGGTTCTTTCCGTGTTTTTTCTTTCTTTCTTTTTTTTTTCTCTCTTCAATCGCAACCCAGTAAAATGAGAAGCAACTCAAAAGCAGCTTCTGATTTTTTCCTTCATTAATGATTTTTTTTAGAATAAAAGACAAATACATTAAAAATTTTAGAAAATGATTTTACGGTAAAAAAATGATTTTTTTTAACAAAATAAACAATAACAAATATACTTAGAAGAATCCATGATCACATGTGAAAGAAGGATTTAGGGTGGTGTATTAGATTGGGATTTCCAAGGATTTTTAATGGACTTTTTATGACCAAAAAAAATCTTGTAGTATTCAATCAAGACTTTTATATAATATGATTAAGTCTTGTGGTATTCAATCAGGACTATTAAGAAGTTTTTTTCTAAGGATTCCAAATCCAGTTGTATTCCATCAAAACCTTTTATAAGTGACTAAAAGTCTCCGATATTCAAAAATTTGTTGATTTCAGTTAATTGTTTTGTAGAATAGATTTTATGAGACTTTTTAGTGAGATATATAAATACCAAACTCAATCCAAAATCTCACCCAAACTGTACTGGCTGATGAGTAAAACCCGGTCACCGAGCTTGGATACCCGATCCAATAAAGTTGGGAAAGATAAGATATTGATATTATCTTTAATGATCCTAATATTATCTCAAATAACCTTATTTGATTAGAAGAGATAAAATCCCTCAAACTAAGGAAATCATATCTCAGAGAAGATTTAAGAGATAAAAGGAGATAAATCAAAATCTCTTAAAGATATGAGGATGCTATTATAAAAGGAGGAGAACCCAAAAGAGAGAGACACTTTTCACTAACCTAGGTGAATCTCCCTTAAGTATATTAGAGGAACTAGCTTGACCAAGAGACTATTGAAGAGTCCTTGCTCGCTAGTATTTATCAGATACAAGAAAAAAGGATTGAGATCACTATATGACCAATGGTTGAACTAAGAACTGGCTTTGATTCCCACTGGGATACGTAGTACCAGAGCACAATATTCTGTCAAGCCATAATCTAAAACAACCCCCATTGTTCACTCTTGGTTTGACGTTCTACGGCGAGATTCCGGCAAGTCGGATCTCGGCAGGAACATTTGGCGCCCACCGTGGGGCCGAGGAAAAACTTTCCCCGGTTCCATAAGAAAGCTTGATGGTGACTACACGGAATGGATCGAGGGGAGGGGTGAACAGCATGAACCATGTAGATCATGAGGCTTCGAACACGAGCCAAAATCGTGACAATCCCCCGCCCATCAATGAAGATAAGCCTCAACTAGGAGAGGTTATGGCACAGTTAAGTCAGCTGCGTGAGGAAAACGAGGAGATACATGCCCAGAATCAAAGGATGTTAAGAGCTCGGAAAAGAGAAAGATCGGTGATGCCTTCCGAGGAAGAGCAATCCTCACCGGAGGGTAGCCAAAAGGATCCATCGTACGTACCTTCTCATCATGATACGAGCCAACCATCCAAGACCAAACCTCGCCCAGAGGGTTCGGGAGTTAAATCTCGTGCAGAAATGACTGTCCAGAAAGAAAGGGTAACATACTGACGACCGAGGTTGCCGTTCATGGATGACATCGATGAGGTAATCATGCCTAGATATTTTAAGCCTCTTAACATTGATAAATTCAATGGCACCACTGGCCCAATCGAGCACGTAGAATCCTTTATTTCTTATGTTTACTTGGTGACTGATTCGGAAGCCGTCATGTGCAAAACTTTTCCAACTACTTTGCAAGGCCCTGCCTTAACCTGGCTTATGAATCTTTCACCTCGGTCAATTGATTCCTTTGATGTGCTTGTAACTAAGTTCACTGCACAATTCACAATGAGCCGAAAGCATAAAAGACACTCGATCTCGCTGGTGAATTTTAAACAACAAAAGAATGGGTCACTTAGAGATTATATGGCTCGTTTTAGTGCCAAAAAAATTTTAATTCCCAATATGAGCTCGGAACTCTGCCTCCATACCGTCATGGGTGGTTTGAAGTCGGGGCCATTCTTTGAGTATTTATCTCGGAAACCGCCGAGAGATTTTGAAGAGTTGTAGGAAAAAGCCACGGGTTTCATGAACATGGAAGAGATGATAGAATCCAAAAGGAGAGAAAGAAGTTTTGAAGACAAGAGCTCGGTTCTGAGCAAAGAAAGAGATAACAAGGACTAATCCACAAAGGGCCCAAAAGACCTGTTCATTATCTGAACAACAGGGAATGCACTCTACAACACCATCGAAAGCAATAACTTTGGCCTTAATGGCTTTAAGGGAATCGAGAGTTCTGAAATTAGAATGAAATGCCCCAGCATCGGGTTTTACCCGGAAATGCCCCAGGAATGGCAATATCCGGGTAAGGAACCCTAGGCATCCTAGAAGCACGCTTGCGGCGCTTAGAGGCAACCGTAGAGTCAGGAGTAGCGGAGCTACTCTCGTCAGAAGAGGAAGAAGAACCGTTGGCACCTCCATCACCATGAGAGGGAGATGAGGAATGATGAGGAGAGCCCCCGATCTGATTGATTTCGGGCTCTATGATCTAAACCCCAAAAGAGGCATTCTGGGATACCTCGAATGAAGTTTTCATGGAAAAAAGAGAGAATGAAGGGAAATGACGATGACATACCTAGAACAAAAAAGGAAATGCAGAAGCTTGAAGGAGAAGAGCTTGAAGAAAAGTTTGAGTAAGGAAGAGGCGAAATGAGCTCCTAAGCAAAGTTCTCCCAACTTATAGAGACCTCGACGCTTCGAAAGAAAACAAATCTTAACCTTACTTTTGAAAGTAATAATGACGGACGTCGTGTGAAGAAAGGGAACGTCTCTTCAAGTCTGCGCAAATTCGACTCACTAATGGAGTCACACGTGGCAAAGACATCGGAATAAACACGCGACAGCTAAATGGCTTCAATCACGCAACCGGAGAGCAGGCCTCGAAAATAATGCCATAGAGGCCACGCGTCACAAACCAGCCTTATCTTAATAACGAAGGCGACGCCTCTTTTCATCTCGGGAGCTACAAAACTTTGGTTACAGCACATATCTAAAGCGACTGCCCACGTCTCGGCTAGGCCCGGCTCCTTCAAAGAAGCTTCCACGCTTTCTGAAAGCTCAAAGCTTGGGGGTTTGTATATGGGCCGAGGTGCAAAGCTCCGCCGAGGTGTAAAGCTCCGCCGGAGTGTGAAGCTCGGTCACCCGAGGTGTTCACCAAAATAAAATATATATAGACCGAGGCGTAAAGCTCGGCCACTTACCTCACAAACTTGAAAGGCTAAAGAAACTAAGGTTCTAAGCTTGGTCACCCGAGGCTGAATGTTGGCCAACATATAAGGTTAGTCAACGAGACTATGGTAAGAAGGGAAGAGAACCTACACCATAAACCTTAGATTCTCCAAAAGATTTTTTGCAAGAGTCAAGCCCGGCTACTGTCATGAAAACTTTTACGCTTCTTCTAACTCAAAACTTGGGGGGACTTGTGTACTAGCCGAGGGGTAAAAGCCGGTCACTGAGCTTGGATACCCGATCCAATAAAGATGGGAAAGATAAGATATTGATATTATCTTTAATGATCATGATATTATCTCAAATAACCTTATCCGGTTAGAAGAGATAAAATCCCTCAAATTAAGGAAATCATATTTCAAAGAAGATTTAAGAGATAAAAGGAGATAAATTCAGATCTCTTAAAGATATGGGGATCCTATTATAAAAGAAGGAGAACCCAAAAGAGAGAGTCACTTTTCACTAATTTAGGTGAATCTCCCTTAAGCGTATTAAAGGAACCAACTTGACCAAGAGACTATTAAAGAGTGTTTGCTCGCTAGTTGACCAAGG
This sequence comes from Sophora flavescens, assembly GCA_030762895.1. Lineage (NCBI taxonomy): Eukaryota > Viridiplantae > Streptophyta > Magnoliopsida > Fabales > Fabaceae > Sophora > Sophora flavescens. The sequence continues at coordinate 131,451,379 of CM061066.1, forward strand.
GTTGAACTAAGAACTACTTCTGGCTTTGATTCCCACTGGGATATGTAGGACCAGAGTTCAATATTCCGTCAAGCCATAATCTAAAACAACCCTCATTGTTCACTCTATGTTTGACGTTCTACGACGAGATTCCGATAAGTCGGATATGCAGGAATACAAACCTATCAAACTTTTTTATTCCCTAATTGCTTCTCCCTCGGCCGTTCCAGACTTTTCTTTTCTTGACGTGGTCTCTTGCTCTGAAACACAAGACACCACGGTACCAGGTTATGGTTAATTCACGCGGACATCTCCTCACTTCACAGTTCACATTTGCTTCACCTCTCTTACCTGTCACGCTTCTTCTCTCTTGAATTTCCTTTCCCCCTCTTACCTCTTGGATTTAACAGGTGTTTCCTTGATCACTTTCACAATCTCCGGGACCGTTTTCGCAGCAGTAGGAGTGGGATTAAGAGCTTTGAGACTGACATCGTCCCCTTTCAAATACTGATTTAAGAAGAAATAAAGTTTGAGATTTTTTACTCGTTTATGGAAAAAAAAAAGTGCTGAATATTCCGATATGATTAAAGAAAGAATACATAAACAATCCAGCATAGCAAACAGATAAGGTTTGAGGTTTCTTCTAATTTTGATTATTTCTTTTTAAAAAAATAAGCATTAAAATTTTAGTCATTTAGAATCTCATAAACCCAGAAATTCAAACAAGCAAGATAAAGATTGTAATAAGACATGTAGTAGGATACTCTAGAATCGACTTGGTTTGCTTTCGGGTTCGATTCCTGACGTTTAAAATAATGTTTGGCCCCAACAGAAGCCACATCCCGCGAAGGCCCCGCCCCGCCGTCAACCCGTCTAAAACGTGACGGGGCGGGTTGAATTTTGGAAGTGGGTTGAAAATCCACCCCCGCCCTGCCTCGTGATGGGTTGGCGGGTTGACCTGCCAATTTTTTTTTTTGAAAACAAAAAAGAAAAAACAAATTAAATAGTTAAGTACTTAAATTGTCTTTAAAATAATCATGTTTCCACTTGAAAATGATTTAAATTAATAAAAAATTATCAATACAAAGATTTACTTGTTTAATTATGAGAACCAACATTATACAATTTTAATGCATGCACCAAGCAAAAATCAATCTTTGTATATGTTTTCCCATTGTTTAACACATGCATAAGATATTACTATATCTCACTTAGTAATTGTTGTGATCTTGTATACACACTAGAATGTAAATACTAAGATATCCAACATATGCATGGCTGTGAATCTCTATATGCACAAAATTGGGCTTTCACATGATAAAAATATAAATATTTTAGTATATGTATGGTAGTATAGCATTTTGAACCTTTTTTAATGAATAAAAATATACATGATACCATTTTTCTAACAATCATCATGTACTCATGTAGTGACAATTAAAACAATGACTAACATTTAAAAGGCTAAAAAAATGAGAACTAAAAAAGAAACAGTCAAAAAAAAAAAAAAAAGACAAACCGAAGGGGCGCCCCACCCCGCCCCCGCCTTGTTTTCATGGTGGGTTGTGGCGGGTTGGTGGGTCGAAATCCCTACCCCGTCAAAAAGTGACGGGTTGGCCCGTCGGGCTCAACCCGTTTTGCCACCCCTAGATTAGTCATTCGTTGTCAGCGTTGGGATACACTTGATTTAGAATAAAAAAGATTGTAATGATGATAATGCATTAGGGAAAAAATAAGTTTTTTTTTTAAATAAAAAAAGAAAAATAGCAATATTACCAATAAATGTAGTCAATAATTTTGAACCTATTGTTCAAACCCAAAAGTAGGAACGAGAAGATGCTAATACTTGGAGGGCTAGCATAGCATTAGATAAGTGGAGAAATGCTACTTAGAAGGACAAGGAGCTACTTCGAATTCACTATTAATTAAAAGATTAGAAAATTTGTATTGAGTTTTATTTTTTTAATTATATTATTCATTTCTTTGTTACTTTTTTCATTAACTCTTATAACTATGAATGTTTGCTAACAATTCATGTGTTCCATTCAAATCATATAAATCCATATAACCCATTCAAATCTTATAGAGTTTTACGTTCCTACATAGTCTTTTAAAATCCACAAGACTTTTTTAGGCCCAAATAATCCCGTAAAATCTCAATCCATTGTATATATATGTCTTGTGGACAATATAAAAATTTATATACTATTAATCAATAATAAATTATCACATCATTAAACATATTTAACTTATTATAACTATCTCATAAAAATAAGACCAATTATTTATTAATTGTTGTTTTTTTTGGTAATTTATTAATTGCTATTTTATAAAAATCAAATCAAATATAAATGAACTGATGAGCTTATACTAATTACATATATTACACTTACAAGGTGGAATTATTTATTATTTGGTGTTTACTTTCCAAAAGTGATCATAAGAATATATGATATGCTTAATTACCAGTCCTTCAGCAGTTCCATCCAGAGCACCAGACCCTCCTGACGCAAAATTTACCCCATAGATATAGTTAGGGTAACCTGGAAGCAGGTATGGCGGTAGAAGAGGCAACTTAGCATACTCGGCTGCAACAAATTAGTCAGAGTCTTGTGAGAACGGTCTTTTGTTGTCAAAAGGCAAGAGCAGCAAATTTATGCAATTAAATCATATATATAGATGATCAAGATTAGAAGTTAATTAATACTTATATGATGACTTAAAAAACATACATGTATGTTCTAATCTTGACCTTTTATATATGATCAAAAGATGTAGATTACTCTTGTCTCACTTGACACATTCCATATATATATATATATATATATATATATATATATATATATAGAATATTGATGACATTCAGAAGCAGGCTGCATATATAAATAGTCATACCAATGAAATCTGGGATGACACGTCCGTCAGAGAATCTGCCAGTGGGGTACTTGAAGAAAGTTTCTCCATAGGGAGGATAATTTGCTTGAAAAGAAGTGGTGGTGTTGATGTAGTTGTTGTTTCCGTTATCCCAAAGGGAATCTCCAAATATGAACAACGCAGTATGTCTCTTGGGCAAGCATATGCTGCTATGACAGTGGGTGATTTGGATAAGAACACTCAAAGAAAACACCAAAAAATACATAAGGGTCCTTAAATTTGCCATCCTATCTTTTTCTTTACTTTTCGCATATGTAGCCTTGTCTCTTGTTGATGATGATATTTATATGAAAAATGATAAACAGTACGAAACGAAAAATATGTGAATTCAGTCACCGTTTGGTTGTGTTTTCTTTGTTTTTAACTTATTAATTAATTACTTAAAATGATTTGAAATGACTGTGTGATTGTGTGCCACATCATTCGTCAAAAATTCGCACTATGCCTTTCGTACCTAATACTAGTAGCGCTGTATTTATATTGTCAATAAATGGGATATTTATTCTTTATTGTTTAACTAATCCAAAAAAAAACATATTAATCATTTTTATATATTTTCAAATAATGACGAAAAAATATTAAAAAAAAAATTTATGAATGAATTTTTCAGGGACTCACTTTTAGCCGTTGAAAAAAGTAAATTAATCATTTAGTCTCTCAAATTTTCAAATGCCAGACACATTAGTCCGTAGATTTAGTTCTAATGTCTATTTACTTGCCTACATGTCCAATTAACCATCCTACTTGGCCAGTTGATAGTCCTGCGTGGCCTATAACGAATTTCCGTTGTGAAAAATTAATGAAAAATAAAAAAAGTGCATTAATTTTCGATATTTGAATTTTAAAAGTATGCAAAATTTTCACTTTTTATTTATTTTCCACGTAGAAAATTCGTCACAAGTCACGCAATACCACTAACGGATAGGATGATTAATGAGACACGTAGACAAGTAAATGGACGTCAGAACTAAATTCAGGGACAAATGTGTCCCGCATTTGAAAAATTGAGGGACTAAATGGATAATTTATTTTCTTTAGGAACTAAAAATGGGTTCTCAAAATTTTTCGTGACCCAATTTGAGTCTTCACTTTTTTTTATTCTTTAAATGCCAAAAGAACTAATAAACAAGATAAAAAACTGAATTCTAAAAAAACTTATATGTTCTAATCAAAATCAAACATTATTAATTTAAAGGCTAAAATATATTTTTGGTCCTTTATCTTTTAGTGAAAATTCATTTTGGTTATTTAAGGTATGTTTGCTTTGTTTTCAGTTTCCTGTTTTCATTTCTTCTTTTCAGAAACAATTACAAAACTGTCACCTTGTTTTTATTGTTTCCTGTTTTCAGAAATTTGTAAAGGAAACATTGAAAATAGAAAAAAGTTGTTTTCAGTGTTTCCTGTACAAATTTCTGAAAACAGGAAACATAATGAAAATAATGTGACAGATTTGTAACTATTTCTGAAAATAGGAAACTGGAAACAAAGCAAACAGACCCTTACCTTTTAAAAGATTCATTTTGGTCATCTATCTTTCAAAAGTGACTCAAAATGGTCCTTTCGTCAGATCTGTTATTAACGTCCGTTCAGTTTAGCCGGAGATCCGTCGGAATCTACACGTCTCGTCGGAATCTGGGCATTCCTCTCACATTTCTCTCTTTGAAGTTTATTTTTGCAGTGTTGGATCCATGAATCTGGACAACTTTTTAGACTTTCAACAAAACCCTCTCTCCTCCTCCTCCTCCTCCTCCTTCAATCTTTTCATCATCACACTCATACCCACACTCTTATCCTTCAACAACACCCCATATCCCTTTCTCTCTCTCACACACGCCCACACATATCAATTTACACTTGAATATTTGTTCATTGTTTTTCACAATCAGATTTTAGCCTCTTATTGTGGATGTGGGAAAGTGCCTTCAATGGCCTCCAATTCCATATGGACTTCTTATCCATAATGTAGATGTTGAATTCTTTGAAGAACTTCTGTCCAAATACATAGCTATATTCATAGTTTCAACATCTTTTAACAACTTCTTCTGGTTACCAGAACCCCCACCACTACTCTTCTTACCAACTTCACCTTTTGACAACATCTTCTTCGACCTCAAAAAATACAACAATAATTATAACCTTAATTCAAATGAAACAAAACCCAACCCATAATTTCATTTAAACAAAAAAAATCAGCTTGCATATATCAAAAACCAGAAAAACCAGAAAAAAAAACTCAATTAAATTTATAAACAAAGGGTCGATAAACTTAGCACCCTCCTTCTGAAATTCAAAATTGAAACTCTGTAACCAAAAACTAATCCATTTTTTCACTCAAAATTAAAGTGTGTGTGACAGAGAAGGAAAACGAAAACGAAATCTTATAAAGAGTTGCGTTTTATGTGAGGAGATATTGTTATCTTCTTCTTCTTCCTCACCAATCTTTGTCTATGTCTGTCAATTGTAGGCGTGAGATTTATGAATCCAACACTGCAAAAAAAAAATTCCAGAAAGAGAGGTGAGAGGAATGGCCAGTTTCCAAGGAAAGGTGCAGATTCTGGTGGATCTCCGGCTAACCTTAATTAATGGACGTTAGTAACAGTAGTGATAGAAGGACCATTTTGTGTCACTTTTAAAAGATAAATGATTAAAATGAATCTTTTAAAAGATAAAGGAGCAAAACGAATTTTTACTAAAAGATAAAGGACTAAAAATGTATTTTAGCCTAATTTAAACAAACATCATACCCTCTGGTTTTTTTACACAATCTAAACAAAATAGATTATTTTAAAATTATTTTTTGGTAAATGTATCCAAACACAAAATTGATTCTATTATAATTGATTAAAAAGTAATTGATTATATACATATAATTGATTATTAAGTGCTTGTTTGGTTGAGATTTTGGGGTTGTCCAATATCGAGTTTTTTATCGGTAAAAGTCATTTTGCATATATTAAAATTGACTTTGGATTGGGTCACTAGTGCAGAAAAGGGATTCTACATCGGAGTTTACACATCGGTTTTTCAGAAACCGATGTGTAAAACGAGGCGGTGGCATTTTTGAAATTAAAACCAAAGTATTACACATCGGTTTCTAAATAACCGATGTAGAGAATTATAAAGAAAAAAAAAATCTTACTTTTACACATCGGTTTCTAAATAACCGATGTAGAAAATTATAAAGAAAAAAATAAAGAAAATAAAATATTACTTTTACACATCGGTTTTTATTAACCGATGTATAAAATTTAAAAGAAAAAATCAGAATTTAAAAGTTTAATGTTTACACATCGGTTCTGCTATAACCGATGTGTATAAGATGTTTAACACATCGGTTTTTCATATAACCGATGTGTAATAGTCCCAATTTTTCTTTTTCCCTCCTTCTCTTCCGCGCACTATCCCATTTTTCAGATTATGAACCCTAGCTAAAACAGAAAACACTCCCTCCCTCTGCTAACGCGCGTTCATCTCCTCCGTCATCTCCTCCCTTGTCTCCAACCCTACCGCTGCCTCCCTAACACTCCCATTCTTTCTCTGCTAACGAGTGGCTCACCGTCCTCTCCCGAAAACCCCATTCCTCACCTCCATTGCCCCTCACGAGAGCTCCTCTCTTGCCGCTATCACCCCGTAAAACAGGTGTTCATTCTTTTTGTGGTGTTTAAATCCTTCTTCGTGTTTACATCTGACTTGACTTGCTTTGCTCTATTTATCAGTTGGGCTGGTGATTTTCTGCAACCTGTGATTTGTGTTCAGGTGCTACTATCTTTTGTTGCTACGGTTTAGGAGTAATGATTTTCCTGTTTTTTATTTGTGTGTCTGTATCTGGGGTGTGTATCTCTATATCAGCATTTGCCCCTACTTGTTTTGTATTTGCTAGTAGCTTTGGTTTTATGCAGCTGCCTGTTTGGGTGTACTTTTGGTGTTCTGCTTTTTTCTGCTATGTGTTTGCAGCTCTTTTTATAAGGCATGTTTTGCTCATTTATTGGCACCACTTGTGCTGGTTCTTGGGCTTTGATTTATCATTTAATACAATTTTGCTTATAAAAAAAAGATCCTTATGATACCAGGGCTCATAATTCTCAATCATTATAACTTATTTTTGGTTCAATTATGATGATTATGGTTTACATTTTACAATTATATGATCCATTTGGTTACATATGAATGGTATAATTTTTAGGGAGAAAGGTTTTGATATTGATAGTCTAATGAAATTGATTAAGGTGCTTAAGTTTAGCTCTTTTATATATATCAGTGAGAGTATGCATGTGTCATGTGAGTTGCTTTCATTTCTGTAATTTAAGTGGGTCTGTGAAATCTTGATGACTATGCGGTCTTTTTTCTTATTGATTTGATAAAATTATTGCCAAAGTTGTCCCCAATGTGTTTGGACTATCTTTGTTAGGCAAAGTTATTTGAACTAAATTTTGAATTTTTGGAAATATCCAAGCCTCGGATGCTTGCCACGATAGTTGTTGTATGCTTGATTTATCCATTTGGTTCAATGCTAATTTTCTCTTCTCAGTTAGCATTTGCATAGTACTTGTTGGGATATGTAATTGAGTTAAAAGTTGGAACATGCTAAAAATTAGAGTCACAGAACAAATAGAGAACCTGGACCACCCGCCACATGTTTCTATTTCCTGGGTTGCCAAAATACACATGCTATTATAATGATGCACGCTCGCTTATGTTTCTTCACTACTTTTTTATGAACTATCCTGACTCATATCAACAACTATTAATGAATTACATATGCATTTTTTATGAACTCAATCAAGCAAGCTCAACATTTGTCAGAAAATCTTCCTTGCATGTACCATGCTTTTGTTTTGGTGCAAGTGAATATAACGTACGTGTCTTTGTGGGGTGGAAATCGTACGCGAATTCTCATATAGATTCTTATATTTTAAAATTTGTAATTGCGTCCTTGAATATTTAGAAAATTTGTAATTGGGTCTTCGTATACTTTTTTGTTAGCGTTTTGTTAAGTATTCGTTAAGTGATTCATCTACTCGTCTTTGTGCGTTCTTCATATTATTGCTAAATAGCCAGCTGCATTTTATGTTTTAGAAATGGAAAAGTCAGTTCATGAAATATGACTTTTTGTATAGGTACACTCAGTCCGAGCAGAATATTAAGCAGAATATTCATCAATTATTCATTACGGTTTCCGGCTGAGTGTTCTTCCCACACCCGGTAAGCTTTCTCCTCTCCATTTTTATCGTTTGGTTTTTGTTTGCATTGGACTTGGGGATTGGAGTGTTTTATTATTTTTCTTAATGTTAATTATTTAGTAAAGCCTTAGTTTCCCATTTGAGATGCAATACTAATGAGCGTACGTGTATGTGCTTAATGTACCGCTCATTGTGTTGGATCTTGAATTGTCCAAAGTTGGACAGTTTGGGAAAAAACTTTTTCTTAATTCAGTTAAAATAGTTATTGATTGATTCTAATGTTATATACTTGATGAAAGTTCGGATTGATAAATTTCCTTTCGTTCTCCGGGTGCATACTTTATCGTGGTGGTTGTCATCGCGTTCAAGTAGTGTACGTTGGAGACCGCAGGGAAATGCTGCCAAAATTTTGTCGAGTATGCGCATGAGAGTTAAGGACTAACTGTTAACCGAATATTGAAAAAGTTTCTTCTCGAATGGGATAGGGCCATACCCTGTCATAAGAAGTGGTTGATGAATATGTTGGACTAAGTACGAAGGTATTGGTTTAGTCATGGATCGCGGTTGGATGAATGCTAGACGGACAAGTGATGAGTATGAGAATGGAGTGGAAGATTTTCTACAGTTTGCAAAAACAAATGCTCCTGATAGTGGTAACGGAAGGTTTTATTGTCCTTGTGTTAACTGTTTGAATGAGAGACGACTAGAAGCTGAGGAGATACGTGATCATCTTATTTGTGAGGGGATTTGCAAGAGTTATACAACATGGATATGCCATGGTGAATCGTTAGACAGGCCGAGGGTGTCGGATAGAGAGGAAGTTGATGACGTGGAAATGGACGATGGACTAGAGGACATGATCCGTGATGTTGGGCAAGAGTCTTTTCGGCGTGCACATGTGTATGATACTTTGTGCAGTGATGCACAAGTGACTTTGTATCCGGGGTGCACTAATTTCACACGGTTGTCAGCGGTGTTAAGATTGTTCAATGTGAAGGCGAGAAATGGGTGGAGCGATAAAAACTTTACCGAATTGCTTGAGTTGTTGAAAGAAATGCTTCCAGAAGGCAACACATTGCCATCTCGAAACTATGAGGCGAAGAAGATATTGTGTCCGATGGGTATGGAGTATAAGAAAATACACGCTTGCCCCAATGATTGCATATTGTACATGAAATAGTTTGAAGAGATGCACGAGTGCCCCAGGTGTGGGGTATCACACTACAAAGTGAAGGATGGTGATTCTAGTTGTGATGTGGTCACCAAAGGTCCTCCTGCGAATGTGTTATGGTATCTTCCCGTGATTCCGCGGTTCAAGCGATTGTTTGCTAATGTAAATGACGCAAAGAACATTAGATGGCATGCAGATGAGAGGAAGTGTGATGGACAGCTTCGCCATCCGGTCGATTCTTTGCAATGGAAGAGAATTGATAGTTTGTTTCCGGATTTCGGCAATGAGCCCAGAAACCTCAGGCTTGGACTTGCTACCGATGGAATGAATCCATATGGAAACTTAAGTAGTATTCATAGTTCATGGCCTGTTCTCCTTGTAATTTACAACCTGTCTCCTTGGTTGTGCATGAAGCACAAATACATCATGTTAAGTATGATGATTTCGGGTCCTAAACAGCCAGGAAATGATATTGATGTTTATCTGAGTCCCTTGATTGAAGACTTGAGAATGATGTGGGATGAAGGCGTTGATGTGATCGACGGGTATTGCCGTGAGACATTCAGATTGCGTGCCATGTTATTTTGCACCATCAATGACTTTCCAGCATACGGGAACCTGTGTGGGTATAGTGTTAAGGGGCATAAAGCATGTCCAATATGTGAAGAAGACACATGTTACCATCAACTGCAACATGGAAGGAAGACGATTTACCTTGGGCATCGGAGATTTCTCCGACGTAATCATCCTTATCGTAGATTGAGGAAAGCTTTCAATGGACTTCCGGAGAATGAAATTGCTCCGGTGGCCTTGACTGGAGAGCAAGTTTATGAAAGGGTGAACAACACTAATGTTATCTATGGGAAGACCTAGAAGAAGGCTACAGAGAATAAAATATGGAAGAAGAGGTCGATCTTCTTTGATCTTCCATACTGGTGCAAGCTTGATGTAAGACATTGTATTGGTGTGATGCATGTAGAGAAAAATGTGTGTGATAGTTTAATCGGAACGCGTCTCAACATTCAAGGCAAGACAAAGGATGGTGTGAATGCTCGTCTGGATCTAGTTGCGATGGGTATACGAGAGCAGTTAGCTCCACTTAAAGTGGGGGATAAGAAGACTTATTTGCCCCAGACATGTCATACTTTATCAAAAAAAGAGAAAAGAAGTTTCTGTGAATGTCTACGGGGAGTCAAAGTGCCACAGGGTTACTCTTCAAATATCAGAAGACTTGTCTCAATGAAAGATCTCAAATTAGTTGGCTTAAAGTCTCATGATTGTCATGTCTTGATGCAACAACTACTACCGGTGGCCATTCGTGGCATATTGCCTAAAAAAGTCAGACATGCCATTACTAGGTTATGCTTATTCTTCAATGCTATATGTAGCAAGGTCATTGACACTAAAAATTTGGATGAGTTGGAAAATGAGGCAGCCATTGTATTGTGCTAATTGGAGATGTATTTTCCACCTTCATTTTTTGACATCATGGTTCATTTGATTGTTCATCTAGTGAGGGAGATTAGATTGTGCGGTCCCGTTTATTTAAGGTGGATGTACCCGGTTGAGCGATACATGAAGATCCTGAAAGGATATATGAAAAATCCACACCGTCCCGAAGCATCTATTGTTGAAAGGTATGTTGCAGAAGAAGCTATTGAGTTTTGTACAGACTACATGTCAGAAGCGGAACCTGTAGGGCTTCCGAAGTCTCGTCACGAAGGAAGATATGATGGTAAGGGTACACGAGGTATCATTGTTAAGAGCATGGATCGGGAGGAAGTGCTTCAAGCACATTTGTATATATTGAATAACACTGATGAGGTTGAACCATACTTATGTGAGCATAAAAGCATCATCAATGAAACTTACCCTAGAATGAATGAAAAATGGTGTTTGAACAAGCATAACAAGACTTTCTTGAACTGGTTTAAAGAAAAAATTGCAAAGGATGGTACTGCTTCTGCTACATTAAAATGGCTAGTACAGGGGCCTAACTTTGATGTCATATGCTGGAGTGGGTACGATATCAATAAGTTTTCCTTCTATACAAAGTCCCAGGATGACAAAAGTACTATGCAAAACAGTGGGGTTATGATCGTCGCTGAGTCCATGCATTTCTCTAGTTCGAAAGATAAAAACCCTGTTATGGCATCAGTTTCATACTTTGGAATCATTGAAGAGATGTGGGAGGTTGATTACATGAAGTTTAGAGTACCTGTTTTTAAATGTCAGTGGGTCGACAGTAACAATGGTGTGCAAACCGATGAGTTAGGATTCAAATTGGTGGACCTTAGTAAGGTAGGTAATAAAGAGGAACCTTTCATCATGGCATCCCAAGCAAAACAAGTGTTTTATATCCGTGATCCTTCTAACAAAAGGTGGTCAGTGGTTCTCCGGGGAAAAAACATGTATAATGGTAGTGAGGGAAATCACGATTCAACTCTTGATATTTCTGATACTCCTTCTTTCTCAACACGAGTGCCTAATTTCAATGAGGAAAATGAAGTGGATGATGTACATGCTACTCGTAATGATCACCAAGAAGGGTTATGGGAGAACTTTACTAATTGACCACAAAGTAAGTTTAGTTTGATATTACCATCAAGTTTGGCATATTATATGTTTACGTTGATATTTATAAGTTATGTTTATGTACGTCGATCGATATTTATAAGTTATGTTTGATATTTATCCTGACATACTAACAAGTTTTTTTTTGTTTTGTGTTTAAACAGGTATACATGGCTGATCATGAGGATATCCCTCCTTCATGCAATGTCGGGTCGAGACCCCGTCTCACAGGTAGAAAGGGTAGACGTGCCACACGGATGAGGAATTTGACTACCAACCATGGGTCAAATCAAAGGATAAGAGTAGATTTTGATGATAACCTCAAACCTATTGGGCCAATGGAAGATCAGTTTACCAGTTTTGTGGCGACCCTTGCTAGGAACAGGCCCAGTATACTCATTGATAGGTGGAGAGATGTACCGGCGGACGTGAAGGAGCAGATATGGGAGAGTATTCTGGTATCTATACTTCTACGTCCTGTGTTTGTCTGTATCTACTTTATTTTTATCTTAATAATATCATACAGTAATTCGTTGATTCTTTTGGTCTTAATGTAGTTGACATTTGACATCACCGGATACATACGCTATGAAGAAGCGTTCTTTGAAGTATCTTTGGAGAGCGTTGGAGGGCTTTTAAGGCCGACCTGGGCGAGATACTATATATTCAATCCAAAAAGTAAAAAGAACCCACTTGAGGTGTATCCGTTTCTTGACAAGGCGACGTGAGATCGCTTTGTTCGAGCCGACGTGATCCCGACTTTCAAGGTTAACTTATTTTATTTGTCTTTAAATTTATGTAATTGCATTAATTTCATTTACTTATGTAATTTAATTGTCTTTTATTTATAACAGGAGAAGAGGAAAAAGGGGCAGGAAAACCAAAGCAAGAATGTCTACCCCCATGTCATGTCTCGTGGGGGATATAAAAAGCTTGTTAAGAAAATGGTTGAAGAGGAAAAGAAAGCACGTCGGTAGCAAGACATCTCAGGCGGATCCTAATGTTGAAACTCTTCCAGAGGTTGTTGATCCACCTCCACCCCCACGCCATCGTTCATGGAAGAAGGGCCGACAAAGAAAAACGGGACAATATACATCCGAGGAGGCCCGCCAAGTAGCTGAGAGGATTGTAAGTATAGTTTGTTGTAATTGTCATTTTTAGATTGTTCTTGAATTGTAATGTGACCTGATATATTTTTATGTGATAGGATGCCTTGGATGATCAGCTAACCCAAGGAACCTTTGTTCCTAGAGGACGCAATGATATCTTATCTCTCGCCATCAGAAACCAGCACCACCCGGCCGTGTCATTGGTGTTGGATGGGGAGTCGGCATTCGCCAATACCATGGTTCATCTTCACACCAATGCCACAGGAGGATTCGGTTGCGAGATGAGAGCACGACTAAAACAAGAGATTGCAGGTGAGCTTGACAGGAGATGGCCGAGCAGTTTTCCCAGCGAGATGGCAATATTGACTTCTATGTCCCGCGAGATGACGGCCGGTGTCCAACCCTCTCGTCCAACCCTCTGTCCATGTGAGCACTAAGGGCTCATGTGATCCTCCTCATCATCCCGAAAATGATGATGATGGTGATGTTATTCTTCTTGCTTCGCCGATGATGATGATGATGATGATGATGATGACGACCCTAATAGGTGTGAGTCGTATGTTGATGATCATCATCATCGCCGCTAGTGGCATTGGGTAGGGCATATAATAAGTTAGGTAATATCATACACCATCGGTTATTACCGGATGATCAGTGAGGGTGTCTGTTGAGATTATTCGAGATGCTTGATGCTCGAGTCCCTGTGCCCACTAAGGAGGTTCAAAGCAGTGGGTCGAGCCCCGGTAACTTCATCCTCTGGCCAAGAAGACTGGTCAACTTTCTTGTTGCATCTGAGGTATTCGGTTAGTTTTGTTTTTCTATATTCATAGTTGAAATATATTTATTATTGTTTAAAGATAATGCTTTATTTTTATTCGTTATAGGATGTTGGAAATGATATTGTGCCTAAAAGGTCGGATCTAAGAAGACCAGAGATGTCTGCTCCTGCCAAGGTATTCATTTGACCATTTAGTTAATAACAAATTAAATAACTTAATTATCCGTGATTACTAATATATATCTATGTTGTTTAGGGGATCGACAAAGGGGCACCTGGCCATGGTGATGTTTTTAAATTTCTGGCTATACAGGTTGTCACCATGGAGGATGACGCAGGCTTGGTAAGGTTGGAACATGATGCCAGCCCTGGTGAACTGTATATACCAAAGAAGGAACTTATGGAGATGGCACTCAATAAAGAAATGGCCAGTTCTGCACACATATCGTTTTGGTGCACGTAAGTACATTTTATTTATAAGTTAAGTACGTAATTAATTTTTAAATACTATGATAATTAACATGTTTTTCCAATATATTAGGTATCTGCATCGTATGTTAGTCGATCAGGGTAAGCTCGCCCTTTATGGGTTCATTGACCCCATGTTCATTCAGGGTGATGTTCTCGTAGCATCGGAAGACCCGGTCACTACCATACGTGATATACTTGCCCGAGACGATCATCAATTCTATCTTGCGCCTTATCTCAATAAGTAAGTACCGGTTATTTAAGTATAACTATATATGACTTAGTCACTAACTGTTCCGCAAATACAGCCGGCATTGGCAACTGTTGCTCTTGTACCCAAGAATGAACGTCGTGGTCTTCTTCTGTTCATTGGGAAATAAGCCGGCGAATCAACTGAAGATGATCATCGAAACGTAAGCATTAAAATACTTTATAATCAGTAATGCAGTTGTTTTAATTATCTGAAATCTATTAGATATACTTTAATTAATGTTTTTGTCATGATAGGTCTATTAATGCATCCCACATGTTGCGTGGTGAAAGGCGTACTCGGGCTATCAGATGGATTATTCCCAACGTAAGATATTTATTAGTTCAAATGCATCAAATGCAGTGGGTACAATAATTGATTTCTATTTTATTTAATTCCTCATATTCTAATTGGGTTTCATTTGTACGTAGTCACGTATACAACGTGGGTCATGGGAATGTGGCTACTATGTGATGCAGTGGATGTTGGAAATTATCTCCTCCGGGATCACTGAAAGATGGAGCGAGGTAAATGTTAATTGACACAATTATAAGTAATAGTATAGATTCGTTATATGTTTTATGTTAGTTTATTACTTAAAAGATATAATCTTTTGTCCAACTAAACTTGCAGATATTCAACAATCCAACTCCATTATCTGATTCTGACATCAACATCATAAAGAGGCGTTGGGCAACTTTCTTTCTTGAAGTGTACCGCCCATAGTTTGTATATATGTAGTTAGTTTAAAAACTTATCATGTACTAGCTATAGTGTACCTTTGGTGATGATATGTATTAGTGCTCAGTGTCCGGTTCAATTCTTCTTCTCTCGTGTTTTGATGTAGCCTTGATAAAGTGTTGTTTTCATTCATTCGAAATTAATTAGGCCACGATGCCCTCTGTTTTCAGATTCTGTGCTCACTAGTCATTTGATGAAATGTCAGTATTTTTAACCATATGTGTAAGAGCTGATTGTTTGTGCCAAGAAAATTGAATGAAGTATGTTTTGCTTTTGATATGGTTAAAACTTTGTTGCAATTGTGTCAAAACTGGTTTGGTGTTCTGTTGTTGTTTCTTGTTTGATCAGGGTACTGCTGGTTTGTTTATTGATCTGCATTACTGAAACAGGGGAAATGAATGATTGAAATGTAAATAACATATTAAAAAAAATTGAGATTTTACACATCGGTTCATCAAAAACCGATGTGTAAATTTAACTTTCTACATCGGTTTTCCGTAGAACCGATGTGTAAATTTCACTTTACACATCGGTTCTATTTAAAACCGATGTAGAAAGTTAGATTTACACATCGGTTTTAGGCAAAACCGATGTAGAAAGTTAAATTTCCAACTGCTTATCAATTGATAAATTAATTTTCCACATCGGTTAATAGAAAACCGCTGTTTAAAATATACTTTACACATCGGTTTTATAACCGATGTGTAAAGTGGCAATAAACCACATCGGTCGTTTCCACATCAGTTTGAAAATCGATGTGGAATGCCAAAAATAACCGACGTGGAATCCCTTTTCAGCACTATTGGGTAGAATTGATTTCAAGAAAAACAATAATTCTTAACTTTTTTGTTGAGTAGAATTTTTTTGGTTAGAACTCATCATAATGCAACAAAAAAATTGAATTCGGTTCCTATACTTAAAAATAATTTTCAGTTTGATTTCTATATGTGACAATCATTTTCAATTTAGTTTCTGTCACGTGATCACATTCTAACACCAATAAATGGCGAGGACTAAATTAAAAATAATTGTATATATAGTGAATGATTTAAAAAAATTTGCATAGAGAATTTGAAAATTAATGTCGGGAATAAAGGACCAAAGTATTAGTTTTTATTTTATTTTATCCATAGTCCAAAATTTAGTTTAACCTAAAATAAGTTTTTTTTCTCTCTCTCTCTTATGAAAAGCCACACAGTCGAAAGGAGAATTGTTGTTTTATTTTTTAGAAAACCACGTCCCCAGGTAGGCCAAAACTAATGACATTTCTTTATCTAGAAAGGCAACTGCTGTTTTACTAATATAATCTAATATTACCGTCAAGGAAGGAAATGGTAGTTCTATCCCAGTCCACCAAAATTTAGTTTAACCTAAAATAAGTTTTTTTTTTCCTTTCTCTCTCTCTCTTATGAAAAGCCACACGGTCAAAAGGAGAATTGTCGTTTTATTTTTTATAAAATCACGTCCACAGGTAGGCCAAAAGCCCAAAACTAATGACATTTCTTTGGTGGCGTTTGGAAGAGCTTATTTAAGCTCCTTTTGACTTATCTGATGACATAAGCTCTTATGCAGTGTGTTTGATAGAGCTTATAAAAATAACTTATGTCATCCCATAAGGAGTTTTTGACTTATTTTCATAAGTCACTGGGAGAAGCTTATGGAATTATCATAAGAGCTTATGCACTAAACACCCTCTCCGTGTTTTTCACTATTCGAATCCTCTTATGCCACTTTCTTTCTTTTTCTTTCTTTAAGCGCTTATGACATAAGCTCTCATGCGATAAGGTCTTACGTGATAAGCTCTTAATTAAGTTGTTTACCCAAACGCACCCTTTATCTAGAAAGGCAACTGTTGTTTGACTAATATAATCTAATATTAGGTTTTTTTTTAAATGACCCATTTTTTGAAACTATATACTAAAATAACTTACTTTTGAAATAATTTATCAAACTAATCTATTTTAGAATAAGATATTAATTTTTTTTGCTAACTAGTGGCGCTAATTTGATTAGCTTCATTGACTTGTTAACCTGCCACATGACAGTCTTGATTGGTAAGGAATTTTTTGCTGGAAAACAAATTTTTTTGGCAAAAATGAAAAAAAGAAAAATTAGGTCAGTGTCACATGACGCACTCTAATGGAGTGGCCCCTGTCAAACAGATGCCATTGACTTATCATGTGGTAGCTTCCTATTGTCGTTTTATTTTTTATAAAATCACGTCCACAGGTAGGCCAAAAGCCCAAAACTAATGACATTTCTTTATCTAGAAAGGCAACTGCTGTTTGACTAATATAATCTAATATTAGGCTCTTTTTTTTTTAAAAAAAATATCCAGAAACCATATAGCAAAATAACCTATTTTTAAAATAATTTATTAAACTAACTTACTTTTGAATAAAATATTAATTTTTTTTTTGCTAACTAGTGGTGCTAATTTGACTGGCGTCATTGACTTGTTAACCTGTCATGTGGCAGGTCCTATTGGTAAGGAAAATTTTTCTAGAAAACAATTTTTTTTGCCAAAGATGAAAAAAAGAAAAATTAGGTCAGCGCCACGTGGCGCACTCTGATGGAGTGGCGCCTGTTAAACTGACGCCAATGACCTGTCACATGGCAACTTCTTATTGGTTCGTCAGTTTTTTTGAAATTTTTTTTAAAAAAAAGGTTTTTGCCAAAAAATTTTAAAAAAAAGAAATTTATATTATATTATTAATTAATTAATATAATTTTAAAAATAAATATTATCATTATATAATTTTTTTGTGAAACAAAAATTAAAAAAAAAAGTTATTAATTAAATTTTAAAAATGTGTTAATATAATTATAAAAAATGTTATTAATTAAAAATGTTAACAAAAAATCTTATTAAATTTTATCATTATATAATTTAGGCGGTTCGGATTGCTTGGTTTAGGATAAAAAAAACCTAGCCAGATTAGAGAAAAAAAAACTAAACAAGAACACCAGATTATAGAACCAGAGTAGAAGAAAAAGATGAAAAACTTCAAGGTAGCAACAAAAAACTTGGCGGTTCTGCCATGCAGCAGCCGCAACATCTCTTACGACCACCGCAGATCTGGCATAGAGGAAGATAACAACAACAGCATGACGGAGGGCAGGTCGTGCTCTGGACGTGCGGCGTCTGATAGCAGATTTGAGAGGAAGAGGAACGTTGTGATCTGGACGAAAGACGAGAGAGGAACGCTGTGATCTGGACAAAAGACGAGAGAGGAACGTCCCTGGGTGGTGCTTGGGATGGAGATGGCTTGTGGTGGTGTCTGAGAGTGAGAGTCTGAGAGAGACGAGAGGTTATGCAGAGAAAAATGAAGACTTTGATTTGGGATTAGAAAAAAGGTTAGGTTTTACCTTTAAAAAAAAGTTAGGTTTAACTTTTTTTTAATATTTTGATTTGTTATATTTCTACTTCAGGTTGTTGGTCTTCTTTTTGAGTTTCACGTGATCTTTATTATTAATTTATTAATTATTATAACATTTTGAAATGAAACAAATATTAGTATTTATTAAAAAGATTTTTCTATAATAAATAGTTTGATGTTATCAAGATAATACTGACACAAATTTGTATTCGTACGAAACATTTTAATTTTTTATTTGCATAAGTAGTAGAGCACCCCCTCGGACAGTGGGATTAGCTGGCAGCCAACTACTACCTTTTTTTATAATCTTATTATGACTATCCTTTCACAGTTTCTCTTCAGTTTTAAGTTACTACTCTCTCCGGTCCACAATATAAGAAACAAAACCCTCAAACACACAGACCAATGAAATGTATTGGAATGAGTTAATTATAATTAACATTCATATAAATTTCCAAAAACACCCATTCTAATTTTAATTAATATTCTGATGACCTATACTTAATGGCAGTAATTAATAAGGGCAATATTGAAAATTAACATTTAATATGTGTGAAAATTGATGCATGTTTCTTATATTTTGGACCAAAAAAATTGACTCATTTGTTTCTTATATTGTGGATCGGAGGGAGTAATAGTTAATAGTTTAATACTTTAATACCCTTTCTTTTCAGTTTGTCCAACGAAGTCTCTCGAACGTCCTTCTCTGCTCTGTACTTTAATTGTTTCACCCAAAAAGTTTTATTTTTATTTTTTTTTCAAAATAATTGATGAACCAATATGAAGCTGCCACGTGGTAGGTCAATGATGCCAGTTTGACTGGCACCACTCCACCAGAGTGCGCCACGTGGCACTGACCTGATTTTTCTTCTTTTTTTTTTGCCAAAAACTTTTTTGATTTTATTTTATTGCAGAAAAAGCTGACGGACCCATCAGGACCTTTCACGTGGCATGTCAACAAGTCAATGGCGCCAGTCAAACTGGCGCCATTAGTTAGCAAAAAAAAATGTTATTCAAAAGTAGGTTAGTTTAATAATTTGTTTTAAAAGTATGTTATTTTAATATATAGTTTCTAAAAGTGGGTCACTTTTAAAAAAAAACAATAATATTACCTTCAAGGAAGGAAATGGTGAAATGGTAGTCTAATCCCAGTCCACCAAAAAAATGGTAGTCTAATAGTTCTTGGAAAAAAAATCCTCGTAAAAAGAATAAAAAAAAATTGTGTTGAAAAAAGTTGTAGTTGATATTTTCTTTGGACAAGGTACTCTAAAAAGTAATGAAAAAAAAAATTAAGAACTTGGGTCTCTGGAAAATTTAGGACTATGCTATCCTATTTCCACTATGGGATATCCAACGATTGAAATAAACCAGCAAATTTCTGATGTTCTATCTTAGCCTTCTGACAAACTAGGCAAGATAAAACATACTCTACCACTTCTTTCTTCATCCTCGGCCCCCAAAACATATTCTTCAAATCCTGATACATCTTCGTGGCTTCGAGGTGAAAACTCAGCTTACTCTTATGTGTAACATCCCTAGCTGCTTTGTGGATTGACGACTATCCCCACAAACCAACACGAGTCTTTTCAGATGGCACCCGAAAAGAAGATGCATATTGTTGGTATATGTAGTACTAATCAATTCATATAACTCATCCTTAACTGTATAGTCCTATACCTACACAGTCTCAGGATCCCTCTCATTCCGGTGTGTAATCGGTTCATTCATGTGTCCCTCCGCCTAGAAGTCTGCCATGAGCCGCTCTTTGTCCGTACCTTCTTGCACCGACGACCACTCCCCACCCTCGTCAGCCCCAGGTGTCACATGCCCACTAGTTTCGGCTTGGTTCGTCCCCGAACCACACCGTACTGGGAGAGGTGCCGCTATGATACCATTTGTAACATCCCTGACTGCTTTGTGGATTGACGACTATCCCCACAAACCAACACGAGTCTTTTCAGCGTGCTTTGTCCTCACTCACACGCTTCCTGGGAAAACTTCCCAGGAGGTCACCATCCCATAATCGCTCCAAGTCAAGCACGCTTAACTGTGGAGTTCTTAAGTGATGGGATGGGTGACCTCCTGTGAAGTTTTCCCAAGGAAGCATGTGAGTGAGGACAAAGCACCCTGAAAAGACCCGTGTTAGTTTTTGGGGACAGTCGTCAATCCATAAAGCAGTCAGGGATACATTATGTGCCCCCTCTAAGATCATCTTTCTAAGCTCTATGTCCTCTGGTACACATATTCTATCTCTGAATCTTAGAACATTGTCTGATCCTCTACTAAATTATGAAACTTTACCTTCATCTATCCCTCTACTCACCTTCTGAAGATAATAATCCTGTACTTGCTTATCCTTAAGCTCTCTCAGAAACTTACTACTGATAGTAATCACACCTAAGCAAATCCTATCCTCAATTGTAACACCCCGTTTTTCGTATAAAAACAATTAAGTATGTTTTTTATGTGCGTTGTATGTATGCTTTGTTGCCTTAGAAATGTTGTTGGGGTTAAGTGAGATTTCTTAGGCTTAAAATCCCTTTCTGGTGCATGATCACGGCCGTGCTCATGTACCGGCAAGCCCATGCTCTTCTAGCGTGCTTAGTGCCTAAGTGAGCCACGAGCACGGCCGTGCTCAAAGGGAGCACGACCGTGTCGGAAATGAGCGCTTGTGACACTCTTTCTGTGAGCCCTTGCTTACTTAAGAACTACCCCGTGCTTAAGTTAAGCACGACCGTATTCAATAGGGAGCACGGCCGTGCTCAGGTCTGAGTCTATATAAACAAGTCAGTGTGCGAGGGTTCCCAGTGTTAACCCTCAAATTGGCACTTTGGGCAATCCTGGTGTGACAGACACCTCTTCCCTTTCTCTTCCTTTGAACCCTTTGAAACTCATAGTGTTCTTACGTCCGTTTGGGAGAGAAATCACGCGCTAATTCCATTAGAAAGGTAACAATTTATCCCTCTCATTAATCTATTTTCTATTTCTTGGATTGAGATTAATTGGTTGTTCTTATGTGTTGACCATGGCTTGAGAAACTCGTCGAGCCGCTCGAGGGAAACTGAGTAAGACTGCTTGCATCGGTATTAGTGGAATATTCATACCAGGTATGAGGAGATGGGATAGTATGAACCTGTAGGCAACGAGGGTAACATAAGATGAAGGGTTACCTATGACCCTATTGTTTGATAACATGTCTATCTTGCTATATGTATAATTGTTATTCCTTCATGATGATAGATGCCTATTTGATTATTTACGAAAGATGATGCCATGTTTGGAATGATGATGCCATATTTGGAATGATGTTTATGCCATGTTGATTATTGTTTCAATATGTCAGTAACCACGAACGATGATTGATTGTTGTGGTGACGGAATTGATGATAACAAGACACTAAAAGACGTTTAATGTTGATAACTGGAATTAAGGGATTAATTCCCAATTGTTCATAAGACTCGATCCTTAGTAAAGAGTGAGGTAAATGCTCAAAGGCTTAGTTAAGGACTCTAGGATTGATTCTTGAGTGTTTTAGGGACTTGATGACGAAACTGTGATTAAAGGATTAATTCCCCAATAAGTGTAAGACATGAAATTAAATAAGAATTATGAAACTGAAGCTTGATGGTGTAGTTTAAGCCAATAGGTTTTATCTTTGAATGCCCTAAGAAACATAGTGAGGGTTCCTAAACCCTTTATGCCCAACCCAGTACGGCCATGCTCCAGTAAGCACGCCTGTGCTCAACAGGCAGCACGACCGTGCTCAACTTAAAGTTCATCACGCCCGTGCTACGGACAGCACGCCCATGCTCCCCTGTCTAGATCAGAACGCAGAAAGAAGTATCTGGGATGTTTCACCCCAAATATTTTAAATGATGTGATAAGACACCCAACGAAGTAAAAGTTAGATAACCAACACAGATGATTATTTAACAAGTGATAAGATGTTGTACCTTGGTAGCCGAGTGGCCAAAGGGGCCTTGATAGCCAAGTGGTCAAGGTGTTGTTAATGTTGTATCTTGGTAGATTAGTGGTCAAGGGGTCTCGATAGCCAAGTGGTCGAGATGTTGAGCTCTGGTGCTTAATGACCATAGTGTTAATTAAAAGATTAAGGATTAAAGATAACGTTGAACCTTGGTAGCCAAGTGGCCAAAGCGGAGGTGGTTGTTGATTGTGTGTTGTTGTTCCTCACGCATTAATGCATCGGAAATGTTAGTTGGGGATGTTCAACATAGGGGAGGTCATCCGAGAGTAAGGCGATCTGGATGTCCGCGGTGATTCAAGTGAATCATGTACACCCGTGGTGGCGCATCCGAGAGTAAGGTGCGTCGGCTATCCAAGGGGTTCACCCATGTTGGGGGACTGCCGGTGTTGGTGCTTAATGACCAATGTGGATATGTAACTCCGAAGTTGACTTCCTTGGGTAGAATGGATCCATGTTCATAATGGAGTAGTGGAGTAGCACTGCATCGCATAGCATACTTATTGAAATGATATGAATGATGTTGACTTGTTATTATGTTATGAAGCTTGTTATGCTGTATGTTGTATGATGCATGCTCGTCTTACTAAATGCTTCCATATCGTTATGTTCATATATATATATATATATATATATATATATATATATCTTACTCCTCGTTCTTGTTGTTGCTTTGTATGTACTTTTTTGTTATGCAGAGGGCGGTGAGCAGCCAGTTGAGGAGTGACTCTGAGGAGCCACTACTCTTAGCTTAGGATTTCCAATTTTTCTTAGTTATGTTGTTTATCTGTGATGTTTCCGGATTTTTGGTTATACCAACTTTGTAATGTGACATCAGGGTTGAGTTTCGTTTATGTTATGTTTGGTTATGTTTTATTTCAGAACTTATGTTATTTTTCCGCATTGAGACGTTGTTACAATGTGGTGCCTTTTACCTTGGTTTTTTATTTTTTTTAAATAAATACATGTTTCTTTTATTTAAATGCTTTAAAATTACATGCGGGGTAGAGGGTGTCACATACTCTGCCACTTCCTTCTTCATCCTCGGCCCCCAAAACATCTTCTTCAGATCCTGATACATCTTCGTGGCTCCGGGGTGCAAACTCAGCTTACTCTTATGTGCCTCCTCCAAGATCATATTTCTAAGCTCTATGTCCTCTGGTACACATATTCTATCTCCGAATCTTAGAATATCGTCTATTCCTCTATTGAATTCTGAAACTTTACCTTCATCTATCCCTCTACTCACCTCCTGAAGATACTAATCATGTACTTGCTTATCCTTAAGCTCTCTCAGAAACTCACTATTGATGGTAATCTTGCCTAAGTAAATCCTACCCACAATCAACTCCATCCCTAGGTTCAGATCTCTAAAATTCTCAATCAACTCCATCCCCTTTACCATCATTGCGGACACATGCAACGATTTCTTACTTAAGGCATCCGCTACTACATTTACCTTTACAGGATGGTATTGAAGATCAAAATCATGATCCTTGATAAACTCCATCCATCTCCGCTGTCTCATATTCAACTCCTTCTGATCAGACAGATACTTCAAACTTTTATGGTCACCGTACACATTGAACTTTGCTCCATAAAGATAGTGTCGCCATATCTTCAATGCGAACACTATAGCTGCCAATTCTAAATCATGGGTCGGATAGTTCCTATCATGAATTTTCAACTATCGGGAAGCATAAGCTACAACTCTTCCATCTTGCATCAACACACAGCCCAACCCTTGATATGACGTATCACAATACACGTCAAATTGTCCTAAAGGATCTGGTAAGGTTAACATTGGTGATGTGGTCAAATTTTATTTCAGCTTCGGAAAACTCTCCTCACATTTCTCCGTCCAAACAAACGTTGTTCCTTTCCTCCTCAACTACGTCATAGGCAACACAATCTTCGAGAAAACTTCGATGAATCTCCTATAATATCCAGCCAATCCCAAGAAACTCCTCACTTCATTCACTGACTTAGGCCGCTCCCACTTAAACACTGCTTCAACTTTGGCAGGATCTACTTCTATTCCTTCCTTGTTAATCACATGACCTAAGAATTGAACCTCCTCCAACCAAAACTCACACTTAGAAAGCTTGGCATACAACTGTCTATCCTTTAACACCTGCAACACTATTCTCGGGATGTTCCTCATGCTCTTCCCGTGTACTGGAATAGATAACGATATCATCTATAAACACAACTACAAACTTATCGAGGAACGGTCTAAAGATCTTGTTCATGTAATCCATAAACACTGCTGGAGCATTAGTCACACCAAAAGGCATAACTAAATACTTGTATTGACCGTACCTCGTCCTGAAAGCTATCTTAGGTACATCCTCCTTCTTCACCCTAATTTGATGGTATCCGGACCTCAGATCAATTTTAGAAAACACTGAAGCTCCCTTCAACTGATCCATCAGATCATCTAGAACGAATACTTGTTCTTGATCGTCTCCTTGTTCAATTTCCTAGAATCCGTGCATAACCTCGCACTCCCATCCTTCTTCTTAACAAACAACACAGGTGCTTCCCACGACGAAACACTAGGTCTAATGAAATCATTCTTTAACATATCACCCAATTGTTTCTTCAACTCTGCTAACTCCACGGGTGACATCCGGTAGGGTGCTAATGATATAGGTCATGTCCTCGGTATGAGATCTATAGTGAACTCAACTTCTCTCTTCGGTGGCGAACCTGGAACTTCAGGAGGGAAACCCTCAGGAAACTCTCTCACGAGTCTTATTAGCTTCCACAGAGAAAAGCATCACGTACTGCCAAGAATCGTCACTCCTCATCGATATTCCTTCATTGGCAAATACTACACTAAAAGGCTCAAGGAATGACAAGGTCTTGTTGGAACAATCTAACACTACATGGTTAGCCGAAAGCCAATCCTTGCCAAGAATAACGTCTATCTACTGCATAGGCAAGCATATAAGATCTACCAGGAAACGTCATATTTTCAACAACTATAGGACAATGTAAACAAACAGACATGGTAGTCAAGTAATCATTGGCCGGGGTAGATACTGTAAGGGTATTAGGGTAACTAAGAAACAGGTAAATGTAAATGATCCACACATGCGAAATAAATGAATGTGTAGCACCTGAGCCAAACAACACTGACGAGAGTCTACCAAATATCAAACACATACCCTGGATAAGATCTTCAGCTCCCCTCACGGTAAACACTCTCCCTGTGGCCTGAGAACTGTCCATCTGCTCTCCTGCGACTGGATCATGTGACACCCGCGACTGACGAGGGCGGGGAGTGGTTGCCAGTGCAAGAAGGCACGGACAAGGAGCGGCTCCTAGTAGGCTTCTAGGCGGAGGGACACATCAATGAGCCGATTACACACCGGAACGAGAAAGATCCTGACACTGTGTAGGTATGGGACTATGCAGTTGAGGATGACTTATATGAATTGATTGGTACTAACTATACAAACAAGATGCATCTTCTTTTCGGGAGTCCATCACTTAAGAACTCCACAGTTAATCGTGCTTGACTTGGAGCAATTTTGTGATGGGTGACCTCCTGGGAAGTTTTCCCAGGAAGCGTGTGAGTGAGGACAAAGAACGCTGAAAAGACCGTGTTGGTTTTAGGGGACAGTCGTCAATCCATAAAGCAGTCAGGGATGTTACAATATGAACCTGAAAAAGATACATTAATCTGTCATGCATTAACGAGTTCACTTGGAAATGGTATTGCACCCTTGAAAAATGAGACACCCGGATGTCTCATTAAAGAAAAAATTAATCAATTTACCTAAATCGTGATATTAGCGTTTAGCGTATATACAGAAAACAACGAATGAATAAAAACTCTAAATATAAAGAACAAATCATAAACATCACACCACATGCATGTACTGTATTAAAATACTGTAGAGGGTACCCCATCAGTAGGGTCCCGATAATACAACCGTCATATGAAAGAAAATACATCAAAAGACTAAAGAAAAGATAGTCTTGCCAACACTCCACACCTTGCCCCTCTCAAAATACATCAAAAATGGGCTCACACTCACCACCTATATACACAAAGCACGCACTGACCAATCCTAGCGTGGATGACTAGAACTACCCTAACTCTTTCCCCGTGCTCCTCTCTGTTTCTGCTGTGGTGGTCTGGAAGGTCCTGATGCAACTCCTCTGCTGCTACTGGAAGTACTCCCTTGTGGATGACACTGAAAGCATCATCCATAAAGAGAACTGTGACGTGCCACATCCCGACGTACCTCTGGAACAGGATCTATATCAGGAACGATCATATTTGAGCCTGAGTAGATGGGAAATGGAAAAGACTGACCGAGACGAAAAGTCCCGACAAATCCAAAGTGTGGCCTATCCCCCATCCGGGCATAAACAGAAACTGGACCCGTGTAAACTACAAAGCGAGTGACTGAGTCCAGTAGCCACCCGTTTTCATCCAAGTACTCAAACTCAAGGGTCCCCATGAGCGGGATCCCTGGAGGACTGGTCATCCAAGGGTGATCGAGGTGTGAAATCCTGGATGACTGAGTCTGCTCGCGAAATGATAGAATAACAAATACACAAAGAAAAGGGAGATACGAAACGTGCTATCATCATAAGCGAAAAAGGATGCATAACATATATACAATAATAGAACACAAACATGCACCACACATAATAACAACCACCCTCGAGACAGTTTATTATCCTCTACCCTTCACGCTCATGAAACTGATCATGTATGCTGACGTGGCCACCACACAATCCTGTCACACATCCCACGTCTGATTATGGATATTAGTCAGTCGTCCAAGCGGCTCGTCCATAAACGCCGGTGCACACCCCCATTCCCGTGAGGGCGCTCATGCAAAGAATGACACTATAGCTGTATAGTACACGTCGGTGCACACCCCGGTTCCTGCTAGGGTGTTCATATAAAGCATGACACTATAGCTGCATAATATAAATACGGGACGGCTCAGCAAGGACTACGGGAATATCACTGTAGTCTTCCTCGAATCTCATCATCCACAGGGCACTCACCCGTGACTCCAGTATCCGTAATTTGATAATCTGACCTTGTGTGTTCCACCCACGCGGCTGTAATCAACACAATGCATCTATATGTGTCTCGTTAACTCGTATCGGATCATACCTAATGCCTCAACCTTTCACTACCAACTCGTATAATAACTCAAGTCACATCATAGCCTCAATCTCATCATAAATAAAATATTAATTAATTAATTTGGTTAGGCACGACTAAGTCATACGTCATATGCTCCCCAACATGCATCACTACAAAATATCATATATCAATGCCTAGGAACCAACTAAACACATTATAGCAGACAAAGCCTATTATCACACTAAGCATGTTAATATTAATAAAATAATAATAAAATATTTAAATAAAATTAATTAACCAAAAATAGCATATTAATCCAAACAGCACACAACAAGCAACTCAATAGGAAAATCCTGTAACCTCGAGTATCTCAAATTTAACCTAACGGCGATAAACCTACAATCTCCATATCATCATTGGTACCACTAAGTAGTCGCCAATGTGATATTGACATTGTCAATTATTCGTCCACTAGTAGGGTTTAGGTCGCCCTACGCCATTATTGTAAAATATGCTACTTAGCCATTTTTTACAGTAGGTGGCTTCTTTCTCCCACCTGAGTACTACGAAGCTAGCTTTAGAGCGATGAAACGAGCACACACCTATCTCCTCAAATCTTCCACGCATGGTTCTCCTAGCTCTGGGGCTCCAAAAATTCACCTGAATACATCATTGTGAAGCATACGTCACAGGTAACCCTAGTATGAAAATGGAATTTGAAACCGATAAACGAATAGGAAGATAACCTCCATACCTTCACCGACGGCATTTCGACATGACAAGGGCATATGTTTACATTAATCTAATCAAGAAAAGAGACATAGGGTTAGGAAGCAAACGTCACCATGAACTTGGTGATATAATCGGAATCTCGATGGGACGAACGGATCGCTCGAACTCGAGGCCGGAAAGTTTCACTCTCTCTGACCCTCTCTTCTCCTCCTCTCTAATTTTCTGTCTTCTGCGAAATGTCTCAAGTATGGTAACTTAAGTTACCATACTGTTTCACTTATTTATTTATTTCCCAAGATTTCATGTCCACGCTCATGTGTGAGAAGCGCCACGCTCAAGCATGGTGGCACTCGAGCGCCAATGGCCCTGTGCTCAAGTGTGGGGATGACTTCCTCACGAAGTCTCCTCGATACGTGTCCTTTCACGTGACACTCCCTGATGCGTGCCAACCGCCCCCGGGCGCTCAAGCGTGGCCCCTGCACGCTTAAGTGTGCCAGGTTATGTAGGAAACCCTGATTTTGATTCTCGTCCGATTCGAATCCGATTGTTCACGTACTTTCCATGCAAGGTTCCATATGTTTAGACATGCATATTAGACATATAATCAAGGTCTTAAACATAGTCGTGAACGTATAAACAAAGCCTTAAAATACGGATGTTACAAAAAACACCCATTTTCATACCTCAACTTTATTGTGATTTATTGTATTTGGTTCTCCTCTTTAATACTTTCAGGAGTATATGTTAACAGCAGAGTTTCGTCTGACTATAATAGATGAGGATGCAACTCCTAAGAGAATAGCTCCTAATCATGTGAAATTTGAGATGCCATATTTTATAATAATAATAATAATAATAATAATAATAATAATAAACTTTAGTTATGATTCAGTAATAATATAATACAGTATATTATTATTATTATTATTATTATTATTATTATTATTATTATTATTATTAAATTATTTTATATTATAAGATAATATTATTTGAATTTATTTGAGTTTTATTGAAGATAATAAATATTTCTTCTAAAAATTTAGATAATTTATTTATGATTTATTTATTATATTAAATTTACTAATTGATCACTTTCTTTGTATAAGATTTATAATTTCAATATTATTTTTTAAGTATAAATCAATTTGAATTTTTATATTAATTAATATGAAAATAAGATTATTTCAGACAAAAAAAATGAATATCGTATTGAATAGTGACATGATTCATATTGCATAAGATTCTCTTATATAAAAATAATATTAGTAAAACTAATAAATTGATAGTTATTAATAGCATGATTGATTGATATTTTAGGTATGATTTAAGATTATTTAAATTTTATTTGATTTGATTTATGTTAACTAATTATTAATAAAATAAGTAGCATATTTGCCTATTAAAAAAAACATAATTAGTAATCATATGATTTGATTCAAGTTTATATTTGATTTGATCTATTTATGGGAATACTTGAGTTAATGCTGTGAAAAAGTTAAATAAAAAAATAATTTAGATGGATAAATCGATGAATTTAATGTTTGTCAAGTGGTATTAGCCTATTAGTAAATTTTTATTATATCTGTACAATAAATAATAAATTATCCTTAGAAAAAAAGATTGAATGTGATGGTAACACCTGGTTTTGAACCAAAAAAATTTAATTTTATGACATATTATTATTAATGGGTTAATAAATCAATATATCATTAGAAGCCCGTCGTCTCGTTTTCCTTATTTATCTGAACCTCCTCCATGACAATGCGATCGTCTGCAACTACGGGAGGAACACGAGCTTTGGTAATGGTTGGTGCATCCAAATCCTTAGGTAATGGTACCAGTGTGCCATCCATTTTGTGACACGCAACAAAGGGACACCGGGGAACATAGGGACACCTGGGTTGCATGACCGTATCGAAGCTGCCGGGGTCGTTCACGACTATTGTGGCAAGCTCGCAAATAGGACTCAGCAACACTGCCTAAGTGATGTGAAGATGGATATGGTCATTAGGAGATTCCACCGATGAAGAATCGGTGAGGGCAAGGGGGTCTGGGTCACATGGGCTGGTAGAGCATGGGTTGGGTAAATCGGTGGGATTCATAGCATTGGATATGGCATTACTCTCACTATGTGATTTCACGGTGACTGCTTCACGGCATGGTCTGGGGTTGGGCACATCAGAGAAGTGGAATTTGGAAGGCGGTGATTGATTGACACATGGGAAGTGGATTTTAGTGATTGTCGAGGGTTTATGGATTAATAATTTGGCTTCACTATTGGGGTCCATTATGTTGTTGGCAGGGCAAGGTCGAGAGTGCACATCGGAGGGTTTCACGACGTGGGATTTTGGTTCAACAACAGAGGGAAAGCTCTTGTACCTGGGATTAGATGCATCTGAGGGTTTAGAGGCGAGTAATTTTGCTTCAATTTGCTTTGCCAACCCAATGGCTTGAGACAGGTAATATGGTCGCAACAACCGTAGTTCACAACTGATGTCCGCTCAGAGGCCGGTAATGAAGCAGTCGAGGTGATCTCTGGTGGACATGGCAATAACACGATGAGAAAGGGTTTCAAATTGAAGCTGAAAATCAGAAACCGATCCCTTTTGTCGAAGGTACCTTAGAGCATATTGGTGAGTGGGGTCTAACAATGGTGGTTTGTAGCCATAGACAAAATTGTGGTTGGGTGATGGAGCATGGGACGGTGGTGAAGGTGAAAATAATTGGAGGAGGCATGAGGAAGCTAATGAAAGCACCAAATGATAGGGGTGGAAATTAAGGGGACCCTTACGAGCAGGGCAAGCTCCAAAAAAGTAGAGGGGAAGAGATAAAATTAATAGAAAACTTGCATTAATTATTGTGTGCCTAATTCATTGATGGAAATAAAATTTAAAGGTATAAGCCAATTCCTAACATTATGAATCTTGAGCCACTTGGCCTGTGATCCTTACAATCCTAGTAACAGAATGGGATTCTACCAACAAAATTGAAGGAACCAAAACGAAATGCATCAAAAGGGAATCCTAAGAATGTTGACACTGTAGTAGCTCAAGGTCACTTAGCCACTTTGGACGTCTCCTCATGCGTTTGGGCCTTTCAGGTGCAACCTCATTAGGCCCACTTGGTCCATTCTTTAGTATGAGCTCAGCATTCACCTCATCCTTGTATCAGCTTGTTGAGAGCCTTAACTATTTTTCGGTCTTCTGGTGAAGCTTATGGACTCAGTGGCGAGGTGAATTTATGAGTTTTTGTGGGATGGGGTATGGGTCTAGGGAAGCTGGTTACAAAGTACAGCCTAGTGGTTTCTCTCACGTATGGCTAATTTATTTTAGCCACAAATATTTGTTGCAAAGCTGGCACACTCTGGTCCTACTCTTGTGTTGATCAAAACTTCTTTCATGCGCAGGGGTCTCCTATTGGTTCATTTTCATTTGGTGTGCACTATTGTTGCTACTTTCATGCACTTAGTTCACTTAGTATGTTTCTTCTTGGGCCTGCGATTCCTTATCTTTTGGGTTTCTTTCGATTAAAAGACCATTTAGGTGGTTTATGTTGGTTATTTGGTTTGTTTTGTTATGGGGTTATTATTTTGGCTCACTTGTTTGATTTTAGGAGCAGACCTTGTAATACAAATACTACCCGAAGATGAATTAGTATTTTAGTTACATGTGTTATGTTCCTTTGGTTTCTTGTATATGGGTTGGAGTATCCCTAATACTCCCCATCAATATACTTTTGCTTATAAAAAAATAGTTATTTAATAGCGGTTTCTAAACGAAACGTTATTAATGATTGGCCCTTTAGTAGCGATTTATTGAATAAACGCTATGTAAATCATTTTCTTTCTTTTTTAATAAATATTTTTCATTTTTCTAAATTCCTAATGCAAGTAGAACATTCTGTTTGTTACATTTTCAATGGACAATGGTCAAAATTATAATTTCTCCAACTCGGTACTGTTAGTATAATTTCTATTTTATTTCACTTGTTTAAAATTCATATACATGGTGTAACATCCCTGACTGCTTTATGGATTGACGACTGTCCCCACAAACCAATACGTGTCTTTTCAGCGTGCTTTGTCCTCATTCACACGCTAAGAAAACTTCCCA
Organism: Sophora flavescens; assembly: GCA_030762895.1. Taxonomy (NCBI): domain Eukaryota; kingdom Viridiplantae; phylum Streptophyta; class Magnoliopsida; order Fabales; family Fabaceae; genus Sophora; species Sophora flavescens. Next base: position 131,483,892 of record CM061066.1, read on the forward strand.
GGAGGTCTCCCATCCCAAAATTGCTCCAAATCAAGCACGCTTAACTGTGGGGTTCTTAAGTAATGGGCTACCAAAAAGAAGATGCATGTTGTTAGTATAGGTAGTACCAATCAATTCATATAAGCCACCATCAACTGTATAGTCCCATACCTACACAGTCTCAAGATCTGTCTCATTCCGATGTGTAATCGGTTCATTCATGTGTCCCTCCGCCTAGAAGCATACTAGGAGCTGCTCCTTGATCGTGCTTTCTTGCACCGACGTCCACTCCCTGCCCACCAGCTTTCGCTTGGTTCATCCCCAAACCACATCGTACTGGGAGAGGTGCCGCTCTGATACCATTTGTAACATCCCTGGCTGCTTTATGGACTGACGACTATCCCCACAAACCAACACGTGTCTTTTCAGTGTGCTTTGTCCTCACTCACACCCTTCCTAGGAAAACTTCCCAGGAGGTCACCCATCCCAAAATTGCTCCCAGTCAAGCATGCTTAACTGTGGATTTCTTAAGTGAAGGGCTACTAAAAAGAAGATGCATCTTGTTAGTATAGGCATTATCGATAAATTCATATCAGCCACCATCAACTGTATAGTCCCATCCCTAGACAGTCTCAAGATCCCTCTCATTCCGTTGTGCAATCGGTTCATTCATGTGTCCCTCCGCCTAGAAGCATGCTAGGAGCCGCTCCTTGATCGTGCCTTCTTGCACTGGCGTCCACTCCCCGTCCTCGTCGGCCCCGGGAGTCAAATACCCACCAGCTTCGGCTTGGTTCGTCCCTGAACCACAACCCAAAATTGATCCAAGTCAAGCATGCTCAACTGTGGAGTTCTTAAGTGATGGTGTACCGAAAAGATGCATCTTGTTAGTATAGCTAGTACCAATCAATTCATATAATCCACTATCAACTGTATAGTCCCATACCTACACAGTCTCAAGATCCCTCTCATTCCGGTGTGTAATCGGTTCATTCATGTGTCCCTCCGCCTAGAAGCATGCCAGGAGCCGCTCCTTGATCGTGCCTTCTTGCACCGGCGTCCACTCCCCGTCCTCGTCGGCCCCAGGAGTCAAATGCTTTGTAACACTCCCTTGGGCATTACCTCGTAAAAACGTGCGAAAATAAATTGAAAAGAAATTATGCTGGTTACTTTCGGAAAATCAATTTACTTTAAATAAGAAAGACTCGGATGTAAAAATTTATCTTCTTAATATGTCAAAAAGGTGATGCACACAACACCATAGTAAAATCATACTATACTTGACAAAACACATACACTGATTTTATTTATAATCAAACATTCCACCACGTACAAGTTTTTCCTAAAAGTCTTTCTTTATAAACCATATGAAGATTATCAAAACACTCTCATGGAAAGACCCCTTGGTCATCCCCCATGATCAAACACATCTACAAACGTCCGAACTTAAGTCCCCGAGTGACTTAGGGAACTCTTCTGCAACATCTATACTAGTGTACCGAGATACTACAAAAAAAAACAGATATATGCAAGGGTGAGAACCAATATATGGGTTTTAACATGATAACTACATGCGCGACACACAAAACAACATATAACATATATGTTGTAACAACACAAATGTTCAGAAATAAACAAGTGGTTTATGAATGGGTTTCATACCCGACAGTCATCATCATTAAAAATAATGCATGACACTTCAATATTCACCATCTAAAATTTTGTACTTAATCTCTGGAGATTCCAAACTTCTTTTCGTTTGAGCAGACCAGGCTCTTTCACAACACATTGTCAACGAAAGAAACAATGGTCAACACAAACATGGCACATTGTCCGAACTCCCGGCACAATGGTCAACACAAAGCATGGTACATTGTCCAAACATGCTGGCACAATGGTCAACATGATAAATGGAACATTTGTCCATAAAGACAGATTGTCCATTAAGGTACAATGATCAAATTTACATGGCACATTGGCCAACAAGGGTACAATGGTCAACACGATAAATGGAACATTGGCTTATAAAGACACATTGTCAATTAAGGTACAATGATCAAATTTACATGGCACAATGGTCAACACAAGCACGTCTGCTAAATAATGCATGTAAAACATTTATTCTCATCACTTTTCTTTTTCGTTCATTCTTTCCCGACGTCTCGGCCACCAGGTTCACTTTTCAACTTTAAAAATATTTTCGTTCTATGAAACACAAATCCAAAACAAAATCTCCTCAACATATCCAAGTTGTCGGAAATAACACCATTGTGTAAAATTTATTTACATAAAATCCTTTCCGTTTGAAATTCATTTATAAAACCGTCAAATCACCAAGAAATTCTTATTTCTTTGAAATTCTTTATCCGAAATTTAGTTCTAAAAATATCTTTTGAGACTAAATCTCTGTTCAAATAAATACTAGTGTTTTTAAGAATGCTTTCTGTAAATATTTTCGAAATTAACTCTCGTTTAGCATTTTAAAAATGTTTTAAGTCAAAAATTGACTTTTTTTCTTTTACAATGATTTTCTCCACATAGTAATTAAGTTATTTTTTAAAATTAACTTTTTATAATAACCTTTCATATTATTGTGTAATTTCTTACGTAAAAATTAGCGTAACTAAAATATTTTCACAGTTACGCCCTCATTGTGACTCATATATCACTCTCACTCCGATAAATCATTAAAATAATAGTATTTTCAATTATTCCACATTTTTAATAAATCAAATAATTAAATCATATTATTTTACAATATCTCGTCAATTAAATATTCAGTGTTTCTCGTAAAGCTTTTTCATGCTTTTATCTTCATAATTAATTCAGCATTGACCACTGTCAGGCTTCTCAATTAACAATCAACATCAATAAACATTCCACATCAACAATATAGCATATAATACAGTTTATAACATGCATTAAAATACTATAACACATATCTGCAGATAATCAATTAAAAGAAGATAATTAATAGCAAATAAATTAACTACGTAAAATAATTTAAACCACCACAAACAAGCTCTAATAAATTATACAGACCACACACGAATAGCATCATCGGAGGGCAGCCACGAAAATTGAGGGAGTGAGTGAGTTAGGAATTGTTTAATATTATCATAGAACCATGGTTGAGTTTACTTGACCATTGTTAAGTTGGAAAATAATATAATAACGTAACGATTGTTAATAGTAACCATAGTTGAGTTAAAATGTGTGGTGGAGAGTTGTAGATGGTGTGACTGATTTGTGACCACAAAAAGGTGGAAGAAGCCAATTTGAATTTGTCATGCCTTAACCATGGTTAACTTTTAACTATGATAGGTTAGGTTAAGGGTATTTTGGTCTTGTCACCTAAAAGACATGATTACTTGCATTTAAAGCTCCATAAATGCTTGGTGAGTCATGGTGGTGACCCACCCCATTATCAGCTCCTCCGGTTCCCGGCTTTGTCTCTGCACATCCGTTTTCGACTCCGTCGATTACCCGATTTAGGTTTTATGCCAGAATAATGTATATTAACTTATTTATTTTAAAAAAATTCAAAATAACCAATATCGTTGGAAATGGGATTTAAAATCTAACCATTTCGTTCACGAGTCAAAATTAGATTTTCTGATCAGTAAAATTTTTCTGTCAGTGAAAACGCAGACCGGGTTTTGTCTGAATTTTCAACCCAAAATTTAACCGTAACTCTCTACGATAAAGTAGAGTATAGATATGACTTTGGTTTATCCAAAATAATTTTTTAGGTCTCGGATAAAAATATAAAAAGATACACACACACACACACACACACACACACACACACATACTGTTATTGAAGAACAATAAAAATCGGGGTGTTACACATGGTGTTTTATTGTGATGCCTTTGCTTAAAAAAAATATATACATGGTGTTTTTGAGTTCTCACTTCACAATGATGACTATAAAAAATTGCTAAACGGATAAGGATTGCGCTGGCTGAGATTCAATACCTTCAAAGAATATGTAATTTCTATTTTATTTAACTTCAAATACATTGTTTGAGTTTACAGTGACAATAAAAATAAAAAAATTGAATACAATATTATTGGGTATTCTTTTCAACAACATGTTGATGCAAGGTATTCTGGGTTGTTGCTAGATTCTGATATATTATTATATTAACAAATCAAATGTTGTCACTGAATAGGGAGGGAGTATGACATGCATGTCCTTGCCAACATTTTCAAGTGGACTTTGTCAGGGCACGACCTGTATTTAAAATAAAAACAAACAAACAAACAAACAAACAAATAAATAAAAATATTTCGACACAAGGTAGTTCACATGCTAGGCCAGCTAGTCGTATGTGCATAAAGTTTCAATAAACTCAACCAGGTTCTCGGGTGTAATTCCAGAGTTCACTACCTGAGAAAAGTCAATAACTTAGTGAATAAAGTGCTATTGAAAGATCCACACAATGCCAATACTGATCAAAGAACTAAAATAAACACTCGGTATTTTTGGAAATTCCAACTTTAGTGGTTGGACGTGCTTTTGCTTAACGTTACTTTGAGTAGATTCTGGTAATTTGACATGATTCTGGTGGTTTTTCAACGTATTTCCAAACACGTACTATAGCTAATTATATATTGCAAAAATCCACAATCATTTAGACAAAAAACACCTCCAATTTTACCTTTATTCTAAGGTGATTTTCCCCTGTAGACCCTTGCCAATTAACTGCAGATGCAATGAGTGAATTAGATGAACACAGTAGACCCTTGCCACTTGATTCTATGAAAAATTTCTGCACCCAGTAGCTAGGAGATCCATAAAGCTGATAAGAGTTGAACACAATTGCACCTGGGATCCACCTATAAAGACAGATATTATTACACATTCTCATTTTAGGTGTGATCATCAAGAAAGTCATAGTTAATTTTGTCTACTTGTCCCAGTGTCACAATAAAATTTTTGAAGTACTTTTATTCTATACCATAAAAGAACAAAATTATTTTAAAGACCAAAATGATTTGATGAATGATCATAATGTAGGTATAAAAAAATATGTTAAAAAAAGGATGTGAGAATATGATAGTTGAAAAGATACTACAGTAAACCTATTCTTTTCAAGTCCAATGAGAAATGCAGCTTCTGCCACAGCAGACAAAAGGCTTCCCATTCCAGCATCTTCCCTCCACACAGCATACTCACTAACAAAAGGCTGTTTAAATAATCAGGTTAAGCATTATTCATATATCAAATGCATAAATCAATATGTTCACTAAAAAAATAAAAATTAATCAAACATTTGGACCAGGTCGTTGTGTTTTATCGAACTTAGTAGACGCAACAAACATGTCCTTGGAGTTTGAATAAATCTAATAGTAAGAAACAAAACATTAAGAAGGATAAGTTTCCCAACGAGAAGACATAATTATATATAAGCATGTGCTTTCCAAAGTTAATGATGCAACAAATGAAGCTTTAAGAAGTAATGTTAGAATATTATTACATGAAAATCGAACAAATCGGCTGAGTGATCTAATGGTTTGTCAGAACCATCACAGTTTGAGATAATTTGAATATCTGGATAGGCGAATCTTATAGCATCATGGATCCTAACGTAATTTACTGAAAAATCAAAAAAAGAGAAATAAAATATATTAATAATTGAATCAATCAATATCTTAGGAATTGTCCAAATATCAAAGGTTTTGAGTCATATAAAACAAATTTTCAGTTTAGCAAATAAATGAAGAAATTCATCAATGATTAAGAACATATAAGATATTTGAAAAAAAATATATGAGAAAGGCATGCCTTTATAGTTTTTATATATAGTCCAACAATCTTTATTTCCAATTGCTACGTATCTCATGTCAAATGGTTTAGGATGTCCCATTGAAGCTCTAACAGAACCCCATTTTGACTGGGGAGAACCTCTTGCAAACTCAATGCCATCAAGGGCATCCTGCATATAATTAAATGCAAAGATGCTTGTGTCAACAGAATAGTAACTATAAATTAAGATTCATAAATACACAAATAAAAAAGATAACAGCAGAAAGAAGTCAGTTAATTAGTTATACTTGCAAATAAGATGTAAGGACTGATGAATTAACTTCATCGTGATGGCTGATTCCTAGATGGGATATTCAATTAATTAGAAAACAAAAGCAGTAGTTACTGTGGAGAACAATTTTCAGTTAAGATAACAAATTAGGATGTACCAGTGTTAAACAACCATACTGGCAATGCATTAAGGTCCTCAGCTAGCTGCTCAAGACAAATAGTACCATTAGTATTAATTTAATTTCAACTATATAATGGAAACATTCAATTATAATTAATGTTAAAGGATACCCACTTGGAGACCCTCAAAATAACCCAATCCATCATCAATCCAATAGTTCCAAATATCATTTAAGTTCCCAGGTCTCTCCTCCCATGATCCAATAGTATCTTTCCACCTAAAAGCATTTTTTAGGTAATTTCCTTGAACGTAGCAACCACCTAATGTAATCACAATTAAAAATAGCATTAGGTCTCAGAGGAACATTCTTTTATCATTTATATATCATAAATGTTTAGAAAGAGAATTAATGTTGTCCTAGGATAAACATTAATGCTAAATAGTAGGAGTACGAAATTCATATTGTTAATAACAAAATATCTTCTCAACTCTGTGTCACATCACTTAAGATAGGATCATATATGGGTAGGTTTGAACATAGAATCATCCTTCACAATAGAATTTATTAAATAAAAACCCAACTTTAAAAATTAAACTTATTTTTGACATACATATCCGGAAATCTGAGAAATTTGGATTTCAAATCTACCACCATTTGGAAAAGGTAATTTCGGAAGCCATGACCCTTTGTGATCAAGTGAAGAATGAGATTAAGGTACCAATCAATCAGTGACTCGATATAGGGATGTCATTCATAAAGGAAAGTAATTTAATGTATTATACAGGGATGAATTTGTACATACCTTATATGTGTCAATGGGTATTGCTGACACTTGGTATAACCAATAAATCCCTTTGGTTGTTGTTGTTTTTTGAAGGCTTGCATTATGACTTGTTGCATTGGCTTCCAGTACAATTTCCATCTTTCTCCAATGGCTTTTGTGGTGCACTCTTTTGTGTGTACTGTTAGATCTGCCATAAAATTGAATCAATGGTGATAGTTTGATGACCTGTAACTTGTGTGCATTAAAAAGCTAAAATTTATTTACAAGTCCCTAACAACAATTTTACATTTATATATTATGCAACTCTCATTATTTATTTATTTTTTGGCCCTTTTGGTATTTTAATAACAAATTTTGATAGACCGAAAAATGAGAAGCCAGAGGATTTGAACTTGATACTATGAAACAAGATCGAGTTCGACCTAGATGACAACCAGATCGAATCGACAATAACAATGTGACAATGGATGTTGCCTTTTGTATGTGGTTTGATGTTGGATCTCAAAATGGCTTTGTTCTCTACTCATTTTAATTTGATAAAAGACAATAATAAAATATTTGCAAAAAAAAAACCCGCCAACTTGTTTTATTTCTTAATCAATCCCAAAATGACTTATGATAGCAGGTCATCAATGAAGTGCACCATAAAAGGCGCCTTCTCCAAACTGTAATGTTACCAACATCCCTGCTATGATCCATCAACTAGCTGTGTTACTAGCTAGCTCAATAAATAAAAAACGATAATTTTGTAGGTTGGTGAAGATCTACACTCACCTGACATCTGTTGATGTTAGTTTTACACCATCAGTTGATGCTAGTTTTACACTATCAACTCCCGTGAATGAAATTTGTAAATCAGTCTTGCCTTTTGATTTAACATAGTAGACTACTTTATACTTCTTCCCTTGCTCAATCTTCTGCATACGGAAAAAGAAGTTTGAGAATGATAGGAAGTTACTTCATTGCCAAAAAAAAAATGAAGTCTTTGTGCAAGTAGTTTGTTGTGTACCGCAAGTGCACGGTTATGCCAAGTAGTAAAATATCGTTCCCCTGGGACCATGTTGTTGAGTACCAGTTACACACAATCATGATTATCTAGATGAATAAATTTTTCAAGATATTAAAGTAACCAAGAAAAAGATAATTTCAAAAGAACAAAATTTATAAGGCAAAAGAGTTGAATAAGGATACCAATTTATAAAAAGCTCTAGGAATCAGGATTGACCACAATAGTATCGACAAGTCTATAACAAAATCATCCCCTTAATCATCTGAATTATCTATGAAAGCGAATTATCCTATTTAATTATCGTTCCCTTTCATATTACGACAACGTGCCCAAAATAATCCAGTACCTATTTTCATGGCATTCAAATTAAGATGAACCCTTTAAGAACAATGATAATTCAACAATTGCTTCAAGGAAAGTTAATCTACTTTCGTGATTAACAATTCAAGTTCATTTTTAGAGTTCTAAAATTAAGGTTCACCTTTCAGTTCATCCCTTAAGATCAATAATCATGTAAAACATGTGGCCACATATTCACAAACAGTTGGTGTGCAAAAACTGAATCATAGACATAATTCATAGATTAAGGAGAGAAAATATCGAGACATTGTCAATAACAATTGGGCTAATCCTTCTTCCTAGAATAAAGAACTACTTAAACATATTCAGAATAAAACCCATGAGTATCAAAAAGAACATTCATATAACTAGAGGTGAAATACAAAATAGAAGAAGGAAAAGAACTCCGAGAGTTTCCACTGAGAATCCTGATGTCCTCCACTTTTCTCTTGTAAAATCCCTTGATTCTTTGTGTTCCTTTGTGTTTCGTTGTGTTCTCTATGTTGCTCTTCTACCCATTTTTGAGCTCCCTCACCTCCTTTTTATCCTCTCCCCTTGTTTGTAACCACTCCTCCCTCAATAAAAGACCATAAGTTGGGAGTTATGATTCTGCTTCACACGATCCATGGCCATGGAATGTTCCACGGCCAGGTCATGGATCGTTCCAGTTGCCTCAAAAATTCAAGCAGCAATAATTTTCCAAGATCCACGGCCATGGAATGTACCATGGGCTGGCCGTGGATCTTTCAGCTATTTTCCGAAAAGCTCCTCTATGTTCCACGGCCATGGCAGGTTCCATGGTCAGGCCGTGGAACCTTCAGCCACATGAAAGAAGTAGTGCAGAACCATCCGTGGGTGTCACTACCAAAAAAGGTTGTTTAGCGACCGAAAATAGTGACCGAATTTTTTGGTTGCTTTTGGCGACCGAAATGACGACCGATTAGAGGATCTACATGAAAGACTGATTAGAGTTAATACTGCGACCGAAATAGCGACCGAAACAGAGCGTAGCAGGGTTATCGGTCGCTATTTCAGTCGCTAAATAAAGGAAATTAAAAGTCAGAAATTTTATGCCTTTTTAGCGACCGAATTAAATGCATCGGTTAAATTTTATTTCCATTTGCTATCGATATCAATTCGGTCGCTAAACGACGCGTAAAAAAAATTAAAACAGCGCGTGTTAGCGACCGATTTAAAAAATCCGTCGCTAAATTTATGAATTTAAATTTTGAAATGGCACTCTTGCGACCGAATTAGCTACCAAAATATTCGGTCGCTAAAAACTAAAATCCCTAAAAATGCAGAAACCCCTTTCTTCTTCCATTTCACGATCTCTCTTCCTCTCTCTCACTCGATCTCTCTTTCTCTCCTCTGGCCACCACGGTTTCGCGACTGCCGCCCCTCCTCCGACCACCACCATCACGGTAAGCTCTCCTCTCTCTTTCTCTCTCTCTCCATCTCTCTCTTTCTCTCTATCTGTTTCTAACTTTTTCTCTCTCTCTCTCAGTTCCCTCCTTCTCCGCACGGCTACCACCGGCGCCGGCACCACCAGAGCAGCACCGCCGTCCTCCTCCTTCTCTGGTATGTTTTCTTCTCTCCTCGCCTCTATCTCTCTCTCTCTCTCTCTATTTCTCTGGTTTGTGCATTTACTTTGTTATTACAACATGTACAATATGCTCTGTATTTACTTAATCCATGCTCTCTGAAACTTGATTAGATCCCCATTTACTTAGTTCGCATTCGTGGTTTCATGTAACTCGGTCATATCTTTATCTAGGCATTAGTTCAAGTATATAGTTTTCTGTAAATGCTTGTTTTTTTGGTCTGTAGCTCAATTCTGAGCTTTCTGTATAAATAATACAACATTGTTTTGGGGGGAAGATGGTGATGGATTTGATTGATGAAAGAGAGAATGAGAAAGATGGGTTAACCGAGGAGGAAGATGACGGTATTGAACTTCAACCACCTAGTCCTCCCATGTATCTTGTAGTAGCAACATGACTCGGGGTTAATGGAACTGGTTTTGATGATGTGTTTGGATCTCATGACTTGACCAGTTTTGATATATATATTTGATCCTGTAACATCCCGATTTTTCGCTGCTTCTAATATCGGAACATCTTGTAACTTGAACTTCATTGCTTTATTGCTTACTACTGAGAAGAGTTACTTGTGTATTTCATGTGAGTTGTGAGTTGTGATGATCATTTGTTTTCATGTGTCATTATTTAATCACTCCTATTAGGATTAGGAAGCTCTCATTGAGAAAGCACGAGAAATCTATTTTTTTAACTTTTTTTGAATGCATTGAAATATCAAAAGTCAAGACTATGAGATTAGAATTGATGTTTACTTAAGCCACAGAATGCCATTGCTTCCTGTGAGACTGCGAAACATAAACAGGTTTTGGTTTTTTGTTGGTTGTTGACATGTTGTATAATTTAAACTTTAAAGCCTCAAAGCACCCACCTGCATTGTAATTTATGGTCTGTTTATCTTTCCATATCTTGGCTGAATTTATGTCTTTGAAGGATGTTCATTGTTCTGTTATATTGCCTCAGGGAATATCTCACAATAGTATGATCTATAGCCTTTGTGATGCAGCTGTTTACTTGCTGTGAATAATGAAGGATTAAGTATAGGGTTAGATAAAATGAAGGGCTAGGCACAGTTTGCCAGGCACATGCATGACGTGCCGTCATCATTCAAACATTATTCATATTAGAAAGCAGCTATGTACACAATATTATGAAAGCAACTCTGGTTTTCTACTCATTTTTTTCACTAGGAAATGGAGCTTTCCGGAAATAGTTGTTGATGACCATCCTTACTAGGTTATCTAGGAACTTTCGGTAGGAAAAGTCCTCTCTGTGACCATCCTTCAAAATGACGTAAAAGCATCTGCTTTCCTGAAAACTACTATGTTTGTTAATCTGTAAAGTTGCATGTGAAGTTGCATTTCTTTGTTCTATTTTAACATGCTAGTATGCTACATGGATCTTTCCATCTTTTCTTATTATCACTTGATGAAGTTTAGACATATGACTTGTTTTCCTTAATGTTTTATCAGAAAATGGATCAGACTAAATGTTTTGAGACAGCCATCCATATAGACCAGTGCAGTATCTCATCAACTTAAGAATAATGATCGGATTCACGTAATGATGGTTAAGGCATAAACTAATCATTTACTAAATTGTTCTTGTGTATTTGCAGGATTTGATTTCAATCCCGCGATCATTCTACTGTCGGTGGGGACAACAAATACCGCGTGTTGTGACTGTTGAAGACAAAAGCGGAAATCTATTCAATGGGAATATAGTAATCCATGAGGATCGCCCATATTTTGCAAATGAGATACAAATGGTATCGTGGAGTTGTATTTGTTGTCCACTGGTGCATTGACAAAGTTTAAGTACCTTGGGGTTCTCGCTTCTACATGTTCATCCCTTTGGAAGATTGATGAGTTTTGATATTTTGATTAGTACTTATTGACTGTGGTGTATTTTTATGTTTTGATCCTTAATTAGTACATTATTAAACTTTTTTTTATAAACAATTATTAAACTTGCTTTAATTAATGTATATGTTTTCTTGATCATATTGATTGTGGTGTTTTGGATCGTTAGTACATCATATTTATGTTTTCTATTTATTCAAAAAAAATATTGGTGTATTTTGTTTATATCGAAATTAAAAATCAATGGGGTAATAGTTGAAAAACAAAATTTGGTCGAGTAGGATTAAGTTACGGGAAAATTTAAAAAAAATTCAAAATTTGCGACTGAAATAGGATTAGGAAGCTCTCATTGAGAAAGCACGAGAAATCTATTTTTTTAACTTTTTTTGAATGCATTGAAATATCAAAAGTCAAGACTATGAGATTAGAATTGATGTTTACTTAAGCCACAGAATGCCATTGCTTCCTGTGAGACTGCGAAACATAAACAGGTTTTGGTTTTTTGTTGGTTGTTGACATGTTGTATAATTTAAACTTTAAAGCCTCAAAGCACCCACCTGCATTGTAATTTATGGTCTGTTTATCTTTCCATATCTTGGCTGAATTTATGTCTTTGAAGGATGTTCATTGTTTCATTATATTGCCTCAGGGAATATCTCACAATAGTATGATCTATAGCCTTTGTGATGCAGCTGTTTACTTGCTGTGAATAATGAAGGATTAAGTATAGGGTTAGATAAAATGAAGGGCTAGGCACAGTTTGCCAGGCACATGCATGACGTGCCGTCATCATTCAAACATTATTCATATTAGAAAGCAGCTATGTACACAATATTATGAAAGCAACTCTGGTTTTCTACTCATTTTTTTCACTAGGAAATGGAGCTTTCCGGAAATAGTTGTTGATGACCATCCTTACTAGGTTATCTAGGAACTTTCGGTAGGAAAAGTCCTCTCTGTGACCAATCCTTCAAAATGACGTAAAAGCATCTGCTTTCCTGAAAACTACTATGTTTGTTAATCTGTAAAGTTGCATGTGAAGTTGCATTTCTTTGTTCTATTTTAACATGCTAGTATGCTACATGGATCTTTCCATCTTTTCTTATTATCACTTGATGAAGTTTAGACATATGACTTGTTTTCCTTAATGTTTTATCAGAAAATGGATCAGACTAAATGTTTTGAGACAGCCATCCATATAGACCAGGTACAGTATCTCATCAACTTAAGAATAATGATCGGATTCACGTAATGATGGTTAAGGTATAAACTAATCATTTACTAAATTGTTCTTGTGTATTTGCAGGATTTGATTTCAATCCCGCGATCATTCTACTGTCGGTGGGGACAACAAATACCGCGTGTTGTGACTGTTGAAGACAAAAGCGGAAATCTATTCAATGGGAATATAGTAATCCATGAGGATCGCCCATATTTTGCAACAGATACAAATGGTATCAGGGAGTTGTATTTGTTGTCCACTGGTGCATTGACAAAGTTTAAGTACCTTGGGGGTTCTCGCTTCTACATGTTCATCCCTTTGGAAGATTGATGAGTTTTGATATTTTGATTAGTACTTATTGACTGTGGTGTATTTTTATGTTTTGATCCTTAATTAGTACATTATTAAACTTTTTTTTTATAAACAATTATTAAACTTGCGTTAATTAATGTATATGTTTTCTTGATCATATTGACTGTGGTGTTTTGGATCGTTAGTACATCATATTTATGTTTTCTATTTATTCAAAAAAAAATATTGGTGTATTTTGTTTATATCAGAAATTAAAAATCAATGGGGTAATAGTTGAAAAACAAAATTTGGTCAGTAGGATTAAGTTACAGGAAAATTTAAAAAAAAATTCAAAATTTGCGACTGAAATAGGATTAGGAAGCTCTCATTGAGAAAGCACGAGAAATCTATTTTTTTAACTTTTTTTGAATGCATTGAAATATCAAAAGTCAAGACTATGAGATTAGAATTGATGTTTACTTAAGCCACAGAATGCCATTGCTTCCTGTGAGACCATGAAACATAAACGGGTTTTGGTTTTTTTGTTGGTTGTTGACATGTTGTATAATTTAAACTTTAAAGCCTCAAAGCACCCACCTGCATTGTAATTTATGGTCTGTTTATCTTTCCATATCTTGGCTGAATTTATGTCTTTGAAGGATGTTCATTGTTCTGTTATATTGCCTCAGGGAATATCTCACAATAGTATGATCTATAGCCTTTGTGATGCATTTGTTTACTTCTGTGAATAATGAAGGATTAAGTATAGGGTTAGATAAAATGAAGGGCTAGGCACAGTTTGCCAGGCACATGCATGACGTGCCGTCATCATTAAAACATTATTAATATTAGAAAGAATCTATGTACACAATTTTATGAAAGCAACTCTGGTTTTCTACTCATTTTTTTCACTAGGAAATGGAGCTTTCCGGAAATAGTTGTTGATGACCATCCTTACTAGGTTATCTAGGAACTTTCGGTAGGAAAAGTCCTCTCTGTGACCATCCTTCAAAATGACGTAAAAGCATCTGCTTTCCTGAAAACTACTATGTTTGTTAATCTGTAAAGTTGCATGTGAAGTTGCATTTCTTTGTTCTATTTTAACATGCTAGTATGCTACATGGATCTTTCCATCTTTTCTTATTATCACTTGATGAAGTTTAGACATATGACTTGTTTTCCTTAATGTTTTATCAGAAAATGGATCAGACTAAATGTTTTGAGACAGCCATCCATATAGACCAGGTACAGTATCTCATCAACTTAAGAATAATGATCGGATTCACGTAATGATGGTTAAGGCATAAACTAATCATTTACTAAATTGTTCTTGTGTATTTGCAGGATTTGATTTCAATCCCGCGATCATTCTACTGTCGGTGGGGACAACAAATACCGCGTGTTGTGACTGTTGAAGACAAAAGCGGAAATCTATTCAATGGGAATATAGTAATCCATGAGGATCGCCCATATTTTGCAACAGATACAAATGGTATCAGGGAGTTGTATTTGTTGTCCACTGGTGCATTGACAAAGTTTAAGTACCTTGGGGGTTCTCGCTTCTACATGTTCATCCCTTTGGAAGATTGATGAGTTTTGATATTTTGATTAGTACTTATTGACTGTGGTGTATTTTTATGTTTTGATCCTTAATTAGTACATTATTAAACTTTTTTTTATAAACAATTATTAAACTTGCGTTAATTAATGTATATGTTTTCTTGATCATATTGACTGTGGTGTTTTGGATCGTTAGTACATCATATTTATGTTTTCTATTTATTCAAAAAAAATATTGGTGTATTTTGTTTATATCAGAAATTAAAAATCAATGGGGTAATAGTTGAAAAACAAAATTTGGTCAGTAGGATTAAGTTACAGAAAATTTAAAAAAAATTCAAAATTTATGACTGAAATAGGATTAGGAAGCTCTCATTGAGAAAGCACGAGAAATCTATTTTTTTAACTTTTTTTGAATGCATTGAAATATCAAAAGTCAAGACTCTGAGATTAGAATTGATGTTTACTTAAGCCACAGAATGCCATTGCTTCCTGTGAGACTGCGAAACATAAACAGGTTTTGGTTTTTTGTTGGTTGTTGACATGTTGTATAATTTAAACTTTAAAGCCTCAAAGCACCCACCTGCATTGTAATTTATGGTCTGTTTATCTTTCCATATCTTGGCTGAATTTATGTCTTTGAAGGATGTTCATTGTTCTGTTATATTGCCTCAGGGAATATCTCACAATAGTATGATCTATAGCCTTTGTGATGCAGCTGTTTACTTGCTGTGAATAATGAAGGATTAAGTATAGGGTTAGATAAAATGAAGGGCTAGGCACAGTTTGCCAGGCACATGCATGACGTGCCGTCATCATTCAAACATTATTCATATTAGAAAGCAGCTATGTACACAATATTATGAAAGCAACTCTGGTTTTCTACTCATTTTTTTCACTAGGAAATGGAGCTTTCCGGAAATAGTTGTTGATGACCATCCTTACTAGGTTATCTAGGAACTTTCGGTAGGAAAAGTCCTCTCTGTGACCATCCTTCAAAATGACGTAAAAGCATCTGCTTTCCTGAAAACTACTATGTTTGTTAATCTGTAAAGTTGCATGTGAAGTTGCATTTCTTTGTTCTATTTTAACATGCTAGTATGCTACATGGATCTTTCCATCTTTTCTTATTATCACTTGATGAAGTTTAGACATATGACTTGTTTTCCTTAATGTTTTATCAGAAAATGGATCAGACTAAATGTTTTGAGACAGCCATCCATATAGACCAGGTACAGTATCTCATCAACTTAAGAATAATGATCGGATTCACGTAATGATGGTTAAGGCATAAACTAATCATTTACTAAATTGTTCTTGTGTATTTGCAGGATTTGATTTCAATCCCGCGATCATTCTACCGTCGGTGGGGACAACAAATACCGCGTGTTGTGATTGTTGAAGACAAAAGCGAAATCTATTCAATGGGAATATAGTAATCCATGAGGATCGCCCATATTTTGCAAATGGATACAAATGGTATCAGGGAGTTGTATTTGTTGTCCACTGGTGCATTGACAAAGTTTAAGTACCTTGGGGGTTCTCGCTTCTACATGTTCATCCCTTTGGAAGATTGATGAGTTTTGATATTTTGATTAGTACTTATTGACTGTGGTGTATTTTTATGTTTTGATCCTTAATTAGTACATTATTAAACTTTTTTTTATAAACAATTATTAAACTTGCGTTAATTAATGTATATGTTTTCTTGATCATATTGATTGTGGTGTTTTGGATCGTTAGTACATCATATTTATGTTTTCTATTTATTCAAAAAAAATATTGGTGTATTTTGTTTATATCGGAAATTAAAAATCAATGGGGTAATAGTTGAAAAACAAAATTTGGTCAGTAGGATTAAGTTACAGGAAAATTTAAAAAAAAATTCAAAATTTGCGACTGAAATAGGATTAGGAAGCTCTCATTGAGAAAGCACGAGAAATCTATTTTTTTAACTTTTTTTGAATGCATTGAAATATCAAAAGTCAAGACTATGAGATTAGAATTGATGTTTACTTAAGCCACAGAATGCCATTGCTTCCTGTGAGACTGCGAAACATAAACAGGTTTTGGTTTTTTGTTGGTTGTTGACATGTTGTATAATTTAAACTTTAAAGCCTCAAAGCACCCACCTGCATTGTAATTTATGGTCTGTTTATCTTTCCATATCTTGGCTGAATTTATGTCTTTGAAGGATGTTCATTGTTCTGTTATATTGCCTCAGGGAATATCTCACAATAGTATGATCTATAGCCTTTGTGATGCAGCTGTTTACTTGCTGTGAATAATGAAGGATTAAGTATAGGGTTAGATAAAATGAAGGGCTAGGCACAGTTTGCCAGGCACATGCATGACGTGCGCGTCATCATTCAAACATTATTCATATTAGAAAGCAGCTATGTACACAATATTATGAAAGCAACTCTGGTTTTCTACTCATTTTTTTCACTAGGAAATGGAGCTTTCCGGAAATAGTTGTTGATGACCATCCTTACTAGGTTATCTAGGAACTTTCGGTAGGAAAAGTCCTCTCTGTGACCATCCTTCAAAATGACGTAAAAGCATCTGCTTTCCTGAAAACTACTATGTTTGTTAATCTGTAAAGTTGCATGTGAAGTTGCATTTCTTTGTTCTATTTTAACATGCTAGTATGCTACATGGATCTTTCCATCTTTTCTTATTATCACTTGATGAAGTTTAGACATATGACTTGTTTTCCTTAATGTTTTATCAGAAAATGGATCAGACTAAATGTTTTGAGACAGCCATCCATATAGACCAGTGCATGTGATCTCATCAACTTAAGAATAATGATCGGATTCACGTAATGATGGTTAAGGCATAAACTAATCATTTACTAAATTGTTCTTGTGTATTTGCAGGATTTGATTTCAATCCCGCGATCATTCTACCGTCGGTGGGGACAACAAATACTGCGTGTTGTGACTGTTGAAGACAAAAGCGGAAATCTATTCAATGGGAATATAGTAATCCATGAGGATCGCCCATATTTTGCAACAGATACAAATGGTATCAGGGAGTTGTATTTGTTGTCCACTGGTGCATTGACAAAGTTTAAGTACCTTGGGGGTTCTCGCTTCTACATGTTCATCCCTTTGGAAGATTGATGAGTTTTGATATTTTGATTAGTACTTATTGACTGTGGTGTATTTTTATGTTTTGATCCTTAATTAGTACATTATTAAACTTTTTTTTATAAACAATTATTAAACTTGCGTTAATTAATGTATATGTTTTCTTGATCATATTGACTGTGGTGTTTTGGATCGTTAGTACATCATATTTATGTTTTCTATTTATTCAAAAAAAAATATTGGTGTATTTTGTTTATATCAGAAATTAAAAATCAATGGGGTAATAGTTGAAAAACAAAATTTGGTCAGTAGGATTAAGTTACAGGAAAATTTAAAAAAAAATTCAAAATTTGCGACTGAAATAGGATTAGGAAGCTCTCATTGAGAAAGCACGAGAAATCTATTTTTTTAACTTTTTTTGAATGCATTGAAATATCAAAAGTCAAGACTATGAGATTAGAATTGATGTTTACTTAAGCCACAGAATGCCATTGCTTCCTGTGAGACTGCGAAACATAAACAGGTTTTGGTTTTTTGTTGGTTGTTGACATGTTGTATAATTTAAACTTTAAAGCCTCAAAGCACCCACCTGCATTGTAATTTATGGTCTGTTTATCTTTCCATATCTTGGCTGAATTTATGTCTTTGAAGGATGTTCATTGTTCTGTTATATTGCCTCAGGGAATATCTCACAATAGTATGATCTATAGCCTTTGTGATGCAGCTGTTTACTTCTTTGTGAATAATGAAGGATTAAGTATAGGGTTAGATAAAATGAAGGGCTAGGCACGTTTGCCAGGCACATGCATGACGACGCCGTCATCATTCAAACATTATTCATATTAGAAAGCAGCTATGTACACAATATTATGAAAGCAACTCTGGTTTTCTACTCATTTTTTTCACTAGGAAATGGAGCTTTCCGGAAATAGTTGTTGATGACCATCCTTACTAGGTTATCTAGGAACTTTCGGTAGGAAAAGTCCTCTCTGTGACCATCCTTCAAAATGACGTAAAAGCATCTGCTTTCCTGAAAACTACTATGTTTGTTAATCTGTAAAGTTGCATGTGAAGTTGCATTTCTTTGTTCTATTTTAACATGCTAGTATGCTACATGGATCTTTCCATCTTTTCTTATTATCACTTGATGAAGTTTAGACATATGACTTGTTTTCCTTAATGTTTTATCAGAAAATGGATCAGACTAAATGTTTTGAGACAGCCATCCATATAGACCAGGTACAGTATCTCATCAACTTAAGAATAATGATCGGATTCACGTAATGATGGTTAAGGCATAAACTAATCATTTACTAAATTGTTCTTGTGTATTTGCAGGATTTGATTTCAATCCCGCGATCATTCTCTGTCGGTGGGGACAACAAATACCGCGCGTGTTGTGACTGTTGAAGACAAAAGCGGAAATCTATTCAATGGGAATATAGTAATCCATGAGGATCGCCCATATTTTGCAACAGATACAAATGGTATCAGGGAGTTGTATTTGTTGTCCACTGGTGCATTGACAAAGTTTAAGTACCTTGGGGGTTCTCGCTTCTACATGTTCATCCCTTTGGAAGATTGATGAGTTTTGATATTTTGATTAGTACTTATTGACTGTGGTGTATTTTTATGTTTTGATCCTTAATTAGTACATTATTAAACTTTTTTTTATAAACAATTATTAAACTTGCGTTAATTAATGTATATGTTTTCTTGATCATATTGACTGTGGTGTTTTGGATCGTTAGTACATCATATTTATGTTTTCTATTTATTCAAAAAAAATATTGGTGTATTTTGTTTATATCAGAAATTAAAAATCAATGGGGTAATAGTTGAAAAACAAAATTTGGTCAGTAGGATTAAGTTACAGGAAAATTTAAAAAAAAATTCAAAATTTGCGACTGAAATAGGATTAGGAAGCTCTCATTGAGAAAGCACGAGAAATCTATTTTTTTAACTTTTTTTGAATGCATTGAAATATCAAAAGTCAAGACTATGAGATTAGAATTGCTGTTTACTTGAGCCACGTAATGCCATTGCTTCCTCGTGGAGATCGCGAAACATAAACAGGTTTTGGTTTTTTGTTGGTTGTTGACATGTTGTATAATTTAAACTTTAAAGCCTCAAAGCACCCACCTGCATTGTAATTTATGGTCTGTTTATCTTTCCATATCTTGGCTGAATTTATGTCTTTGAAGGATGTTCATTGTTCTGTTATATTGCCTCAGGGAATATCTCACAATAGTATGATCTATAGCCTTTGTGATGCAGCTGTTTACTTGCTGTGAATAATGAAGGATTAAGTATAGGGTTAGATAAAATGAAGGGCTAGGCACAGTTTGCCAGGCACATGCATGACGTGCCGTCATCATTCAAACATTATTCATATTAGAAAGCAGCTATGTACACAATATTATGAAAGCAACTCTGGTTTTCTACTCATTTTTTTCACTAGGAAATGGAGCTTTCCGGAAATAGTTGTTGATGACCATCCTTACTAGGTTATCTAGGAACTTTCGGTAGGAAAAGTCCTCTCTGTGACCATCCTTCAAAATGACGTAAAAGCATCTGCTTTCCTGAAAACTACTATGTTTGTTAATCTGTAAAGTTGCATGTGAAGTTGCATTTCTTTGTTCTATTTTAACATGCTAGTATGCTACATGGATCTTTCCATCTTTTCTTATTATCACTTGATGAAGTTTAGACATATGACTTGTTTTCCTTAATGTTTTATCAGAAAATGGATCAGACTAAATGTTTTGAGACAGCCATCCATATAGACCAGGTACAGTATCTCATCAACTTAAGAATAATGATCGGATTCACGTAATGATGGTTAAGGCATAAACTAATCATTTACTAAATTGTTCTTGTGTATTTGCAGGATTTGATTTCAATCCCGCGATCATTCTACTGTCGGTGGGGACAACAAATACCGCGTGTTGTGACTGTTGAAGACAAAAGCGGAAATCTATTCAATGGGAATATAGTAATCCATGAGGATCGCCCATATTTTGCAACAGATACAAATGGTATCAGGGAGTTGTATTTGTTGTCCACTGGTGCATTGACAAAGTTTAAGTACCTTGGGGGTTCTCGCTTCTACATGTTCATCCCTTTGGAAGATTGATGAGTTTTGATATTTTGATTAGTACTTATTGACTGTGGTGTATTTTTATGTTTTGATCCTTAATTAGTACATTATTAAACTTTTTTTTATAAACAATTATTAAACTTGCGTTAATTAATGTATATGTTTTCTTGATCATATTGACTGTGGTGTTTTGGATCGTTAGTACATCATATTTATGTTTTCTATTTATTCAAAAAAAAATATTGGTGTATTTTGTTTATATCAGAAATTAAAAATCAATGGGGTAATAGTTGAAAAACAAAATTTGGTCAGTAGGATTAAGTTACAGGAAAATTTAAAAAAAAATTCAAAATTTGCGACTGAAATAGCGACCGAATATCGGTCACCAAATTAGGTGAGCTGAGCATGCGACCAACTATACGGCGACCGAAATATATAATTTTGTGACCGAAATATCGGTCGCAAATTTGCGACCGAAATACAAGTTCGGTCGCTAAACATTTAGCCACCAGGGTTTCTGCTACCCCCTTAATTCTGTCGCTAATTCGGTCGCTAAACTATATAGCAACCAAATTATCATGTTTAGCGACCGAAATCTTCGGTTGCTAAATAGGTTTTTTTTGGTAGTGTGTGGTACATTCCATGACCAACCTGTGGAACTTGCAAATCCACCTACTTGTTTAACAAAAACAAACAGAAATCATCCAAACTAAAGGTAAAATACAAAATGCATGCTAAATGCTAAAAATTACTAAAATCTATTCTAGAAAATGCAACAATTAAATGCTAACTAATATAAAAATATATGCATATTTCACACACATTATAGTTAATAATATTTAAGTCATATTTTTGTTTTATAAATAGATGTGTTAAATTATACAAGTCCTTTCTCCATTTTCATATTTATTTTTTTGTATATAGGATCTAAAATTCATATAATACAAATACAAAAACAAACCTGAAAGGAAATCAAATATATCAATTATATAAGGCTTCTTTAAAGTGGTTTATCTTTAAAGTAAATAAATAAACATATATCTATCCTTAGATTATTTAGTGACTTCAATTCTCTACACACTTTATCAAATGAAGAATGAATATACTTTACTTGCTCACTTTAAAGGCAGGCTTACTTTATAAGACATTTTCCCATCAAGTATTTGTCTTACCATACCCCAGAAACCAGGGTTAGAGATACCAACGCCACTAGATGGGCAAGGATTGGTGCCACCACAAAGCACCTCCATGCGTAATGCAACCTTATTACGTTTAAAGCAAGAGGTAAGATCCGTTGAAATAGAAATTGATTATTCATCTCCAATAATTGACCAAGGATGAATATTTGATGACGTGCCTTCATCTTCAAAACCTAAATAAATTTGCAATAATAAAATAAAATCACTTCAAAAATATTGAAATTTCAGTTGATACATAGTGGAAAGCCAAGATGAACAAAGGTTTAGAGATATGGAAATGACCTCTATTGCTCACAAGCTCTGCCCACAATCCCCCTTCACCAGCACGATTAATTTCCTGTAAAGAAATTCAAAGAATATGGTCATTTTTTGAAAATTGAAAGATTGTTTGATTCTTGATGAATTGTTAAATTTTCATTTTTCATATTATTTTGAGAAAATGACTTTTTTTGCAAAATAAATTTACATATATAATAAGTCAATTAATAGAATAATAAAACAAGCATCAAAAGCCCTTATATAAAAAATATAATATTTTATTGCTATGACGATAAAATAAACTTAGGTATAATTAGATTTTTAAAAATGAACCGAAAGAACAATAAAATGAGTATAACATCAAAAGAAAATTGAGTCACCATAATTAAGTGTGTATTTGAATGACCCTTTCATAAAAAAAAAGAACTATTTGATAAAAAGAAAGAGAACGATTTGATAAACTTTGGATGTATTGAGATATTTGCTCTTTTAAAATATGAATAGAAAGAACAATACGTGAGCGTAATAAAAAAGAAAAATTGAGTGACCAACCATTACTAAGTGTGTGTCTAATATTCTCTACTACCATAAAATCAAACACACACTAAAAATTGCATGATGTTGATTTTGTGTACCACCCATTTTATTAGGAGCAAGCATAATTGGCGAAGTATTTTATTTTCTTGGAAAATTTAATGACGAATTACTGGTTTAGGATTTATTGCTCACCTCAAAGAATACTCCAAAAAATATGTCAGAAATTGGCCTTGCAATAGTAGCATCTACAGCTAGCATTGAGGTCTGGTTGGCATTACCAGAGCATTGAAAAGAAAGAAAACACACTAACAAGGAACAGAGCACAACACTGCATGAAGCCTTCAAAAAGTCATTATTAACCTGATTGAGATTACAAAACAGTTGTAATTATGGACTTGTAAAGATTGTGAACTTTATTTGGAATTACAACTCAGAATGTTAACATTTCTATTAATGGATTGCATTCAAAATGTGCAACAACTTGATACAACAATGTTTTTTTTTTGACAATATCTTGATACAACAATGTTAATACATAGATACATAATATTTTTAATACATAGATACTTTTAACATATTATATTTAGGCATTTAGCAAAAAATATATAAGATTTTAAATTTAGACTACTCATTGAATTTATAATATTCATTCAATAAAATTCATAAATTTTTAATATATATTTTTTACAATAAATTTATAATATTTTTAGTGCATGGATACTTTTGACATATTACATTCAGCCAAAAATTATAAAGTTTTAAAATTAAGTAAAAATTCAGTTGCGAATTTCAATTAAAAATTTAAAAATTAATCCATATGCATATAATATAAACTCAATAGGATAACCTAATGTACTAAATATGATAAAAATTAATTTTTTTTGTCCGATAATATTTTAGCTTAATAAAATAAATAATATTAGTTTCTTTTTTCACATAATGATGGTGTTCTTTTCTACAAAAACTGCTTTTGTATATTACATATACGTAAATTCTTAACATTATAATTAAAATTCGAAATGTGTATATTACTTAGTTTTTAAAATTTATGTTTTTTATATTTAATATTGTGGCACCCAGGGTCGAGGAGGGCGAGGAGTAGTCGCCGGTACAAGAAGGCACGGATAAGGAGCGGTTCCTAGCATGCTTCTAGGTGGAGGGACACATGAATGAACCGATTACACAACAGAATGAGAGGGATCCTGAAGCTGTGCAGGTATGGAACTATCCAGTTAAGGATGGTTTATATGAATTAATTGGTACTACCTATATCAACAAGATGCATCTTCTTTTCGGTAGCCCATCACTTAAGAACTCCACAATTAAGCGTGCATGACTTGGAGCAATTCTGGGATGGGTTACAACCTGGGAAGTTTTCCTAGGAAGCATGTGAGTGAGGACAAAGCACACTGAAAAGACCTGTGTTGGTTTGTGGGGATAGTCGTCAATCCATAGAGTAGTCAGGGATGTTACAATTGGTATCAGAGCGGCACCTCTCCCAGTACGATGTGGTTCGGGGACGAACCAAGTGGAAGTTGGTGGGCATGTGACACCCGGGGCCGACGAGGGTGGAGAGTGGTCGCCCGTGTAAGAAGACACGGACAAGGAGTGTAACACCCCAAATTTCCTATTTCTTAACAATCCGTGCTAATGCATGAATAGGCATTTTTAGTATATTTAAAATTTTAAGTTTGAGAAAATATTTTAATAATTCTAATTTACTTTCATAATTTATTTTAGTGGGAAGCTACAGATAAATTTTTGGTAGAAAATTTCAGACGTTTACGATCTGAGTTTTCACTGTCAGTTAAGCTCTACTGACCCGAAAAATAATTTTCTTTACACAAATAAATTTTCTTAATTTTTTCTAACCCAGTTATGATTATTTTTATGGTTTTAAAAATTTTCTATTTTAATATGAATTTTCTAGTGAAAATTTAATAAGTAAAATACGATCGGTTTTCATCGTTAAGAACTAAACGGAACCGGAACGAGTCACATTTATCTTAAATATATTTTCTGCAGACTTGTATAGTGTTGGATGTGACCTTAAATAGTGATGTTTTCAAATCATCTACATCAAATGATTTTATCTATTTTTACAAGAAATTCATAAATTATTCTAGAATACAAGTTTTTGCTCCAACAAAGAGAGTTTTATTCAAACACATTAAGTGCAGAAATTTAATTTTTGATGTGAAATTGACCTTGATGGATTGATGTAAATATTAAAGTCAATTAATGCATTCTCATCATTTTATTTATTCTTACAAGAAAGCTTTTATTTAATTGCTTTAATTTTTTTTAGTTTTATTTTAAATGAGCAAAACTTGGAAAATTCCCCACCCTTGGATCACCCCATTGCAGCGCCCCTTGCCCCCTCTTTCTCTGTAAATACCCTTCATTCCACTCCATTTTCCCATTCCTTCATTTTCTCCCATAAGCTCACTTGCTACTCTCACTCAAAGTTTACTATTCATCATCTTCAACCTCTAGCCACTTGAGTTTAGAAGCTAAAAGCCACCCCTATCTTCATCTCTTGCTCATCATCATCATCATCATTTAGAGGGTATAAATTCTAAACCCTTGCTCTTTTCTTACAAGTTTCTAATATCAACATGCATGTTAATTATTTTAGTTGCAAGTTGAATTTCTCTTAATGCATGTTCTTCAAATTAAAATTTCTTTCACTCATCTTCATCCTTGCTATCAACTTCTATACTTGCATGTTACAAAGAAAATTTCTAAACCTAATTTAGAGGGTGTGGCTGAAACCCTATAAAGAGAAAAAGTGAAGTTTTGTTGTATTTTCAACTTACATGTCACACTCTATGATTTAATGTTTATGTTTTGGAAAAGAACTGAATTTTCGAACTCATCATCATTTTTACTTTTATTTCTATGGATTTCATATGATAAAGAAATCTTCCAAGTCAAATTTTTTGATGATGGCCGAAAATCATATGTAAAGGAAAGTTGGTGTTTATCCAAAATTTCTCATATTTGATTTGAAGATTTTTTCCAACTCTTTGTTTGAACCATTATTTGATAATAATGGTTACTAATTTTAGTTGATACATATTTTCATGTATGATTTTAAGGGTCTAGGACCCTTGTATGTTGGTTTTGTGGCTTGTAAATGATGCTAGAGTGAAGATGATAACTTGGTGTGAATGAATATATATAAAATATAAATCTGACAGCATGACATATACTTATTCGTAAGCCCATAACTTTTTGTAGAAAATGTGTTTCTGAAATATAAATATATATTTGAAAAGAAGGCTTCTGGGGCTTTAATTTGATATATAATTTATAATTATTTGGGTAAGATTTACTAGGTCAAAACACCTGTCAAAGTAGAACCAAATGCTATTTTCGAAAATAAGAACATAGTTGGTTGCATGATGATTTTAAATATGATTTTGAAAGTTAAAAACTTTATAAAATTTCTAGGTTATTACTAAAGTATAACTAAAGTTTTGTTGAAGTTTTAGAATTTTTACATATGTATATAAAGAGAAATAGTTTCATAAACTTATAAGTTAGTAAAATTGGATTTCTGGAAAAATCCCGTGAAAACAGAGACATTGTTTGATTTTTAATAAATTAATGCCTTTGAATTTCTACATGTGACCAACTGCACTATATTTATGTGTGATTTGGGTACCTTCCATTAAATTTTCAAAAATTTTAAAGGTCTTTTGAGTGGCCATTCATATTTTAAACCCACTACTGTCCTGGAATTGCTTTTATAAAAGAGTTCATCATAATTTTGAGTGAAAAATATGATTTTGAAAATAATATCTTTTAACATGATCAAGTAAATATTTTGATATAAAATGGACTATAAACAAGTGTTAATATAAAGATATAAAAATATGGGATTAAAGTATATGTATATGTATATATATATATATATATATATATATATATATATATATATATATATATATATATATAAAAGTAAGTCTTGGACAAAATGTAATCTAAGAAATTGTAAAAGATTGGACTATCTCTAGCATCATTGTTTTTAGCCATGGCCAAAACCTACACTTAGAAAGATAATATTACTTTGTTTTAATTTAAGTCATTCGCTTAATTCTTAGACTTGCGACACACTGTGGGCAAAGGAAGTTCGCTCTAGGCAACACGGAAACGAAGATCTTGTCTACTCATCGAATCAAGTAAGGGGAGAAAGCTTGAGGGATAATTATGTTATGATGACTATATGCTATGTGTGTTTGTTTTGATGTGTTTGAATTGTGTTGTTATTGTTGTGGATGTTTTGGTTGAATTTTGAGATTCATCATGTGTGGATGATTTATGAAAAATATGAATGTTGCTCATATATGTTGAATTTGGTGTATGTGTGCTGTGATTGTTGCATGGAAAGCCTAACCTTTGGTTAGAGCTCAATTAAATCCTTAAGATAAAAGTCTTAAGAAAAACTATATGAAGAACAATGTAAATAAATATTTATTTTGAAGAAATGTTTTGAAAGTAGGAAAAATGAGTTATACTTTCAAAACTTTATCAGAGTATTTTAAAACTTTCATGAAGGAAATTTACTTGAAAAATTAAGTGATTTTACACTAAGACAAAATCAAACTTTGGAAAGACTTCATGGTAAGAAATTCTGAAGAAAAACAAAATTATTTTGAAGTTTGAAAAGATTTCTTTTATTAACATTTTAATGAAAGAGAAAATTTTTAGAATTCAAAACAATTTTATAAAGGAAAATTATTTAAGCTGAAAGATCTTATTTTGAAGAAAAACCTAATTTTGAGAATACTTGTAGTAAAGTACCATAGAAAATGGAATTTTAGTTTCCAACGTTCTTAGAAAGAGTTTTCCTTTAAAAATGTTTACTATATTTTTGAAAGGAAATAGACTTTTCCAAATACAAAGGAGATTTTTTAGAAAAAGAAATGGAGTTCCTAAAGTTTAAATTTTTAGAAATGAATTTCAAAAGAAAAGGTTGTTGAAAATAATTTATTTAAGTAAAAATATCCGGTAACTTGGATAAGTTACAGAAGTTTTGATTTTGTAATTGTTTTTCACTGAACGAAAAAGTAACGTTGAAAAGTGAACCTAGTAACCGAGACGTCGGGATACTAGAGTTAAAGCACGTGGGTCCATGATTCGTATCACAACGTTGTGGACTGTGTGTCTATATATGAAGTTGTGGACTGTATGTCCTATTTACGTTGTTGTGGACTGTGTGTCCTATACACGTTGTTGTGGACTGTGTGTCCTACATACGTTGTGATAAAACGTGGTGAAAGTAGTAAAAAGGTGAAAGTTGTTTTCTACGACCACAAGGTCTAAGACTAATGCATAGGTCTAGGACTGTTGTGATTGGACACTCGGACTAAAACGTCCTGTGTTAAAAAAAATGAGTTTTAAAACGTCGAAAATTTATGGATGGTCGTGAGCCTTGAGCCTCGACGAAGGAAAGAATGAAACACAAAGAAAAGATGCAAAAACAAAGATGTTTTTACATGAATTTGGCATACGTGCCCAAAAGTTTTGTGTGAATTCCTTGAGGGGAAAGGTATCTCATGCGGCGGTGTATCATTGGTGCCTTGATGGACCATGATTTCCATGAGCCTTGTTCATTGTGCCTTGTGTAAGACGGTGTGCTCTGGAATCCACATGCGTTGATTACTGTGCCTTGAGTTGGATAGTTGCTGTGGGAATTAAGTTGAGCCATGTACATGTGCTGCCTATTTGTGCCTAAGTGGCAATTGAGCCTGATCAGCTAACTGTTTTTCAAAAAAAAAACTGCATGGAGTTGGGATCTCTAGAGACTAGGATAGACTGATGAAATATAGAAGTGTCATGTTTTCAAAAACAACGACGATTGATGATGGATGTGATTATTTTGTGAGAATTTATATGTTGAACATGAATATTTGTATATACTTGTGGCTGTGTTTGGGCATTTTAGTCGTCATAATTCATCCATATATTGGTATCTCACCCTTACAATATATCAGGTTTTCTTGGTCCTTTGTTGTGGTGCATTGATACACAAGGACAAGTGGTGTCGAGGAGTTCCTAACCTCACTTAAGGATATTACTCCTGATCCTTGAAGAGGTTGGCAAAAATTTTATGGTAAGAACTACGGAGTTCTTTCTAGTAGTTGTCTTCTAGAACGACCAGCTTAGGATTTTTCCCTGGGTTGTGTTTTTTGAGAAAGTCGGTTTATGTGGTCTAAAACCTTTTTGAAATTCTATTGTGAATGATGAAGTATTTTGAATAAAAATCTGTTTATGGGTGTTGGTGAGTATAATATAATATAGTTGTACCTTTGTGTTGTGTGTGCTATTTTTAAGTACTCCGCAGAAAAGAAAAAGAAAACTTTTTACCCCCATATTTTCATATTTATGAAAATAATAGTAGTTTTTTCGAAAGCAACCAGTAAATTTTATTTTTAATTTATTTCCGCATGTGGTTAGGAGGTAATGCCCAAAGGGGGTGTTACAAGGAGCGACTCCTGACAGGCTTCTAGGCGGAGGGACACATGAATGAACCAATTACACATCGAAATGATAAGGATCCTGAGGCTGTGTAGGTATAAGACTATCCAGTTAAAGATGACTTATATGAATTAATTGGTACTACCTATCCAACAAGATGCATCTTCTTTTCGGTAGCCCATCACTTAAGAACTCCACAGTTAAGCATGCTTGACTTGGTGCAATTCTGGGATGGGTGACGTCTTGGGAAGTTTTCCCAGGAAGCATGTGAGTTAGGACAAAGCATGCTGAAAAGACTTGTATTGGTTTGTGGGGATAGTTGTCAATCCATAGAGCAGTCAGGGATGTTACAAATATGTTAAAACTATCTATGTATTAAAAATGTTATAAAAGTATAATTTTAAATAATTAAATGAGAAGTCCACATTTAGAATTTTATAACTTTTTTTGTTGAATATATATATATATATATATATATATATATATATATATAAAAGGTGGTGGCTGGGGTGTTTTTGTAAAAATCACTTGGGTTAATGAGTTTTTTTTTTATAATTAGTGTTTTTGCAAATTTTGGCTAGCTATTACATTCGTCTTTGTCCAACATCAAAATTTCAATGTAAGGCTTATATTTCCCATATTTGTATGGATTTTTGACATCAAATCAAGTGAAATAGATTAATAGCATATATCTTTCGACTGTGTTAAGCTGATTGAGAATGGATATATAAGAACGAGAGGGAAGCTCAATTCTCTATCACAAAGATTTATACTATAATTTATATTTTGGTTCACTATTAGTACAAAATAATTTATGTACTAAGATTTCTTCTTTTCTTATACAAGTTACTTTTCTAACTAATGGAATTTATTTTACAACACTGCTATGAGCGTTGAGATTGAGTTGCTTGTGCCTGTTGATGCAACCAATCCAAATGTTGAGATTTGCATCATATGCACCAGAAAAAGATGCATTAATCTATCATGCATTAATGAGTTCACTTGGAAATGGTATTGCATGTGGCACCCTAACCCAACCCAAGTCATCACATGGTTACCCGTTTGCGGAAATAAAACTTAATTTGCTGGTTACTTTCGGAAAATAATGTTTTCTCAACGTTCATCTTTTCAAAATATGGTGATAAATTTTTTTCTTTCTTTCTTTTAACCTCACAACCACAACAACATAATCAAATCACACTTAAATACATAATGTATATAAGTCATACAACTATACTGCCTCATATGTCTTCACACCTAGATCATTATCAGATTTATTCTCCTAAACACAATATATCAAAATAGGACCTAAGCTGGTCAGAACTCAATGTACACTACCGCTAACCGGAGCAAAGACAACATGCCTTGAACTAGACAAGACCTTCTCCTTCTTGTAGAAATCCTACCCCTTGTACGTCTCTGATATGTGTTGTAAGGGTGAGACACCAATATATGGATTTAACAAAATAACTAAATGCTCGCACAAAAGAAGACACATACACATATACATAAATATCTCAATTATAGCATACAGTTTATCAGTGGGTTTCACACCCCAAACATCAACATTGGAAAACTATGCATGAACACTTCTATACATCATCTAAACATTCACACCTAATCTCATGAGATATCCCAACAAGTAATGAGTTGATCAGACTCCCAAGCACGCAGCCAGAACACCAGGCACGCAGCCAGAATACCAGGCACGCAGCCAGAACAGAATACCATGCACGCAGCCAGAACACCAGGCACGCAGCCAGAACAGAATACCAGGCACGCAGCCAGAACACCAGGCACGTCTGCCAAATGCATGGAAAACACTCTGTTCTTGACGCTTTTCTTTGTGTTCGATATTTTCTTGCCGAAGCTCAAAATGGCTTACGACTCACACAGTTTTAACATCCTTAAAACTTTTATTAAAACACAGGACCTCACAGTCCGAGTGCTCAATCACGACACCTCTCGACCTTGCAATCAGTCTTAGGTTCGTGGTAGTAGAAAACATTTTAAATGTTTAAACACAGTATACGCAACGTATACGGTAGACACCAAGTCTACAGGACCTCAAAGTCCAAAGGACCCTATGTCCATAACAACACAGAACCTTAGTACCCCGACGTCTCGGTTACTAAGTTCAACAACACTTTAAACACGGTTGAATTTATTTTTATTTTCGGAGAATCTTTTCACATGGAAAATTCTTCAATAAAGTCTTTAAATACTAAAACTTAGTTTTCACAAGGTGAGTCACTTGAGATTTTGAACTTACTTAAAATACGACTTGCCGTTTCAAGATACTTGCCGTCGACACTTTTCCAAATTTGCCGTCAATTATCACTTTTAAAGCTTTTTAAGCCAAAACTTAGCTTTTTCCACTTAAATAATTTTCTAAAATCATAATTAACTTATTTTCAACAATTAATTTCATAAAAGAATATTTTTTAATATTCCGGAATTTCTTACGTAAAAATTAGCAGTGCTAAAATATTTTCACGATTTCGCGCTCATTGTGACTCAGGAATTACTTTTACACTAACAAATCATTAAAATTATAATATTTCTCAAAACTCCTTATTTTCCCAAAATAATATTTTCCACCACTATTATATTTCAACATTTCCCATAAAACATTGAATATAATGTTCACAGCTTATTAAAGTTTTTATCTGATTAATCGGTTGTGCACTGACCACTGTCAGGCTTCTCAAACAACACTCACAAACAACATTCAACAACAATTATCATAATAATATCACCAGGCAGATCATGCATCATAGCATTATAATATACAACTGCAGATAATCAAATAGTTTAAAAGCATATCAAACACCGATACACAGATAAACAACACAACATACCACATAAACAGATAACCACAACCACATAAATTATACAAACTACACTACAAGAAAATGGTTATTGAGAAAAATCCCTCAGGCAAGCTCCCCTTACCTCTTGAAGACTCGAACTAACAGTTTCAAATAATCTCCCGATTTGATCCGGCTTCCTCCGCCGGCTTTAGGTCAAACCAACCCGATCGATTCCTTCATAACGAATTGCAACCAAAATAAATCAAATCAAACAAAAACATACTTGACTCATGGAGGTTAAGGTTCGGCCTCAACAACTTTTCTACGTTAGGAAAGTTAAAATTTTGTTAACTTAGGGATTTATGATCCATAAGTAACTTAAACATGATTAAGCACTTAAACCAAGATTATGAACCAAGAACATGAACTAAAACTCATCTAGTTCCAAGAACTAGGGTTTCGGTCAAGGTCTGAGTTTGTGGTTAGAAATCTCTAAAATTTCTAAACTCTTGGATTTAATCAACATACAAAACCTAGAGTTGGATTAAAGTGTTACTAGACAACATTTGAATCAAAAATACATCAAATATTCATAGCTAGGGTTTCGGCCTTAATGAAACAAATAGGTTAGGGTTTGATTGTTGATCTTATATATACTTAATTACAAGAACTATCAAGATATAATCATGAATCAAGACATGAAAATGAAACAAGACCTAAGAACACAAATTTGACCTAGGTTCGGCCATGACCAGAAATTAGGGAAAGAAATTTCTCATGATCTTATTCTTCTATATGATGAAAATAGAGATGATTATAAGATCATAGCAATTGGTTTCATGTCAAAAGGATTTTTCTAGAATTAGTTATGAATTTTTGAATCTAGTTCCATGAACTTTGAAGTAAATGAAGAACATGTTGATCTAAGCCATGAATCTACAAAAGTTGTGAAGAGAAAGGATTTAAATGACAAGAGAAGAGGTTGTTACCTCTTGATGATCCAAGGAAAGCAAGATTTGGATGATGTTCTTCAAAGTTTTCTTATGGTGTTCTTAAGAAACTTAAAGAGAAAGATGAACATGATGAGGATTTAGAACAGTTTTATTAATTTGGGCATATCTCTCAACATACTTGTCAGTTTTGTATGATCTTTATGTCGTTGGAAATAAGAGAGAAAGATGAAAAACTTTCATGTTGAAAGTTTTTCGAGATTCAGAATAGAAAATGGTCAGAATTGCTAGGCAGAATCTGACGAATTATGAACACTTTGGAGTTCTTATGGCAAAGCTTAGGTTTTCAAGAAGAAAAACACAGAAATGAAAGATGAAGAGATACTTAGTGAAGAAGGCAATATACTTAATGAAGAAGGCAAGAGTGAGCCGTGGGTTTTGGATAGGTTTGGTCAAATTTTCCAATGGCATTTGCTTGTAATTGTCATAAAAAGACAAGGGCAAAATGGTTATTTAATAGCAAAAATTCACTTTGTCATAAATGCGCCATTATGGCCATTATGACTCGGATAAGCTCGTCATAAATGCTCGTCAAGTCGGTAAAATCCATCATCTCTGCTACGTTGCCGACTCCGGGTTTTCATCTGGCGCAAGCTTTTCCTAGTGATATCTCGACGTATACGCCCGCAACAAATATAATATTTTAATTTTTTTACCAAAATTTTCAAAACTTCCAGTATCGTAGTAAATACGATAAAAACATTTTTCATCTCGTTCACGAATTAAAATTAGGTCTTCTGAGCATTAAACTTTTACTGTCAGTGAAAACACAAAAAACGCAGACCGGTTTCCGTCTGAATTTTCAACCAAAAACTTCCTCGTAACCTTATGATAATAAGTATAACAAGGAAATGACCTTAGTTTATCCAAAATCATTTTCTAAGTCCCGGATAAAAATATATATTTATATATTTATATATTTATTACCGATATTACCAAGCAGCGAAAATCGGGGTGTTACATTGCACCCTTGAAAAATGAGATACCCCGATGTCCCATTAAATAAAAACCTAATCAACTAACTTAAATCGTGATATTATATATTTTTTAAGCAAAGATAGGGTGCAAGGCATCACCATGGATCTAGACATCCCAACTATGTTGGCACCCCTAGATCCAGCAATCATTTGCAGCACCCTAAGAATTATTATTAAAAAAGAAAAAAGTCAATACAAAGAATGGATGGACAAGGCAAAAACCATGAACTAACAGAACCTATAAGAAGGCATAAAGAACCTATTCCTATTGAAATCCTCTAAAACAAAATTAGGAACTAAGTCCCACCCTGAAAAACAATGATGGGTTAATCCGTAGTTAGCTAAGCCATCCGCACAAGCATTTCCTTCCCTAAATACACGAGAGACCATAAACTTCATTTTCCTAGATAAACATAAACAGTTCCTCCACCTAGTAATCAAATGCCAAGGGACAACTTTATCATCCTGGAAAGCTTGGACAACAAGCATTGAATCTGATTCCAACCAAATGCTGGACCATCCTTTTGAATAAGCAATTTCTATGGTAGACATTGTTCCACAAAGCTCTACTTCTGTTGAGTTAGAAGATCCAAGAAATTCAGTAAAACATCCAAGAATAGCTCCTCTGCTATCCCGAAACATAGCTCCACAGGCTGCAACTCCTTGACTAGCTGCACCATCACAATTACACTTAAACCAGCCATATAGTGGAGGTTGCCATGTAACTTCAATGATCTTTGGAGCCTTTTGTGCATGAGTCTGAACTTTGAAATACTTTACAATGCAAAATTCCTCCATAGAAGAGTACATCGATCCTTTGGATATATTTCCTGAAATTTGAACAGAAGCACAGATTAGGGAGATCACAGCAGACAAAGCAATACTTTTGTTATTGAACCTAGCTTGGTTTCTAGCAAACCAAATGAACCAAATTCTGAATTGTTCTCACTCGGTCCGCATCATCCATGGTTCATTCTCACAAATTCCTATCTTTATAATACGAATTACAGCAGATTTAACAATATCTAATACCCGGGAACTCCAAGCATGATGGAAAATTGAAATAATAGAAGGGAAATAGGTTAAGTCAACTTTAACCTTTACAGTGGTTGAAAATCAATCCCAAACTGCAGAAGCAAAACTGCAGCTAAGGAACAGGTGAGAGGAAGATTCTGCATTTGCTCCACAAAGACTGCATGAAGAAACAATAGTGTCCCCTCGATTTCTCAAGTTTTCGTCTGTAGGAAGCTTGTTGTGAAGAAGCCTCCATAGCAAAAGAGACCTTGAGGGAGTAATGCAGGGACTCCATATTACCTTGCCCCAACTCACATTGTGAACCTAAAAATGGATTTTCTAATAAAAGAATATGCATCCTTGAAGGTCAATTCACAACTAGAAGTACCCTGCCAAACCAGATAATCCTCAAAAGCAATTAAAGGAATTTGCATATTGTTAATATAATGGATTATGTTAGGAATTCTTGGAATTAAAATTGAGTGAAAACCATTTTTCTTTAAAAGAAACACTGTTTTACTTTAAATTGTTGAATGAGTTTTCACTATCTCAAGTCACCCCCCCCCCCCCCCCCGCCCAATCTTGAGACCGTAGCCACCACCAACAGAAAATAGTTGATGGGTTATTGGTAATGGTAACAGTGTCAGATTATGGACTGAAAAATGGCTTCCAAATTCCATGTCCAATATTTTTGGTATTTCCGACTCTCTTTTCCCTAGCTTAAAGGCAAAGGTTAAAGATATCATTTAGGACAATTCTTGGCATCTTCCTGATGAGCTTATGGAACAAGTAATGATGACAAGAAGAATTATAAGTAGGAACAACAGATTTTAACACAGATTGCAGATTTAAAGATTCAAGTTTAAACAAGTATATGGAGTTTAGGGATTAGAAGAACACGCAAACCGAATTTACCCTGGTTCGGCTACCTCCTCTGGTAAGCCTACATCCAGTCCCACACCTCTGTGGATTTCTTCACTATAATCATCAATTTACACAATTCTAATTACAGCAACACAAGGATACCCTCCTGGCTTAAAAAATCTCCAGAAAGCACACCAGCTTTCTTTACCCAAGGATCCCTTCTATCCTTGTTGAACCCTAAGAGATACCCTCTCTTAGTCACTCTAATTCACGAAAATAATTGAGTAGAAGCAAGACTCTAAAAGCCTGATAAAACAAATTGAAGTTCTAACTATCACACTTTTCTCAGAGATAAAGCACTTTGTTTCACAATCAGTATGAGTTGTGTTGTTGTTGTTGTGTTCTGTATTGTGTTCCTTTTGATCCCTCTTTATATAGAAGACAAATTATAGCCGTTGGGATCATTTAAAACATATTTGGATCTGATTTAACAAAATCTGCTTTCTTGATTCTTGATCTTGAAATGAGATTCTGTTTGATCTTTGTAGAGTGGGCGCCCTTCTTGAAATATAACCGTTTCCATATGAAAGGATTGCCAAGTCTTTTTGAAGAGTAATATATCCGTGTTTAATTGAAGAGAAAAATATCCAAGTCTTTTTGAAGAGAAAAATATCCGTGTCCATTTGCCACGTCAGCAGACGGGAGTATTAGCTCAAGGTAATTGGACGGGCTGTAATTTGTAGATGGTCGCGCTGTCGTGCACGCGCCAAAAAGGACGAGCGGTTTATAAAAATGTAGTTATAGGGAGCGACAACTCGGATATCGTCTCACAAGGACTCTTGGGTTGTTGTTATTAACACAAAATCAGTGTTGGGGGTGGGGGGTTGTATTATGGAAGTAAACATGGAAAACAGAGCAAAAACAGAACAATAAAAGAACAGTTTAAAAGACAAATAAGCTAAAGACGATTAACCTACTGTTCTCGGTTTCCCACTATCATTGGTTCATGTAAATTCCAAGCCCTAAGCAGATTCTAATCCCTTTTCGGTTGTAGCAACAATTAACAAACGAAATCACTACTACAGATATATGGTCCTATTCCCGAATTAAACAAACGGGGTGAAGCCCTCATGAACTAAACGAACATGAACGAACACACGCGGATTAAACAAACGCGATTAAGTATAGGAACATAACATCACCGAAATAAATCAACACAACACTGTACACTCCTGAATTAAACAAACAGAAACATATAGCATCACATTGAAAAGAGAAAAGCAAATGAAAACAGGAATTACAGAACCTCAAGTGTAAATGGAAACCAATTACAGTAGACTAATCCTAGGAGACTAGCTCTCCATAAAAAAAATAACGCAGCTATCTAAACCTAAAGAAAACAAAAGATAAGATAAAAAACTCTTCAGTTCTGCCTTCAAACAGGCTTATATACAACTTCTGGTTTCCGCGGACTCGCGAGGCGAACACTATCTCGCGATGCGAATCTTCTGCAACGTTTGGTCTTCTCGCGAGGCGAAGCACGGATCGCGTGGCGAGGAATGGAAAAGTCATGACTTCTGGTCTTCAGTATCGCGAGGCAAGTAATGGATTCGCGGGGCGAGACAGAAAGGATTGCAAATTCTGGAACAGTCACGCTTCAGGTTCGCGAGGCGAATGCCTTCTCGCGGGGCGAGAAACTCCAGAATTATTTCACTTTATTAACCTGAAAATAAGAAATAGCATAAGTGCTTTATTTGACTCTAAATCAACTAAATTAACCTAAAAATACTTAAACGACTCAAAATTCTGCTTAAGGACAATCTAGTCTAATTTGGACGAAAATGATATAAAATTAGCACAAAGCCAAGGTTTTTCTAGTTATAAAACTAGACTAGCCAGAGGCTGATCAAAATACCCCAAACTTAAACTTTGCTTGTCCCCAAGCAAACTAAAACTCAAAAACTTAAAAAGACTCAATACATGGCAAGCTTAACAATTTAATCAACTTTGCACAAATTTCAAGCAATTTCATCAAAACAGTTTTCTTCAATGTTCCCCCCTTTTCAAACAAAGCAATCCCCACATTTATTTACTTTAAACATTTGAGAAATTCATCATTCAAACAATCATTAATCTAAGCAAGGGATCCAATTTACACCCTAGAGGGAGTTCACCAAATTCAATCAACTGCCTTCCTCACAAGGGCATTTAGTGTTTCACTCATTCGCTCAGTTTTTGTCAGGCTAACAACATTTCACTCAATTTCACTTTTCAAGAACACTTCCCATGAATTTGATTTTCATCTCAAAATGATTCCCACGGAAAATCTGCATGCAACATCAAAAGGTCTTTTATGGTTGTAATGGGGCCTGGCTAAGGGTAGGATATACAAAGGTACTGGGCTGAAGTCCCTAGGAACTAAGAGAGCATGAACTTTTTACACTTTGAATTTCCACTCAAGTTCCTTTCTTCATTTTTCTTTATGCTTCTGGGTGACTACAGCCATTTCTTCTAATACTTTTATTTTTATCATTTTTACACTTTTCTTTTTTTCTCCTTTTTTTTTCTTCTCTTTTTTCTTCTCTTTTTTTTTTCTCCAACCTTTTTATTATTATTTTTTTTTCTTTTTCTCAATCCAGAATGACATGTCACATCCTTGTAGCCACCTCAAACTTAGTTTCTTGCAAACCTTCTCTTGCTAAGATTCCATGCTCTCCTAATCCTAAGATCGGGTTAACATGGTTTTTCCAGATTTTGGCTCAAAACATAGGGTCATCAAGAATTAACAGGCTAATTAGGCTCAAAAGGGCTAACTAAGGAACATGCATTAGGGATAGTTATTTTTAGGCTAAGTAGTTATTTACAAGGAAAATGCCTAAATCATCTGAAGCAAACACATAAACATGCAAACCAAAAAGAGATTCAAACAAATTCGGGAAAGTGCAACTTAAAAGTGATTTCACACAGTTTAAAACATGTTGGAGGCTTAAATCCTCACCTGGACATTTTTGCAAATTGTTTGACCGAGATTCTATCCCTAATGTGTGCTTACTATCACCCCAAACTTATCATAAATCATGCCATCATAACAAAATCTCAAAGTTCAGTTTTCAAAAAATTTTCAAGCGGGGATCAATATTTCAATTTTCAAAACTTAGGGGGAAAATATCCACAGTCAAAACATATCATGCAATCAATCTATGCAAAATCAATCAATATCAATCAAGCTTGCCGACACAAGACTCAACACAACTCCTGAGCTTCTCAAATTATTCAGGAGTTGAAAGAAAAACAAAACTAAACAAAGCAAGGGAAAGAAAATTAAAAAGGAGAGGGTTTAGAGAAACTCATTGAGGTGGTTCCACCGGGATCCCACTGTCTGTGATATAGTGGCCACGGAATGCCCAAATTGCAGTATGGTCCTCTCGGATCCCATGGCATGCAGCATAATGCCCACGTGGTAGACAAAGGATGGAAGCTCATTCCATGCTTCCCTAACTTGCAGCCTTGATATGGAGGTGAGTGCTTGACAGTTTTGGTGACCTCGCCAAGTGCGGCGGACTTCTCACTCCCTCGTGGGTCACAGTTGACCTCTTTCTCAACCTTGTCAATAAAATCCTCCCAATAGAATCGGGGCTCAACCTCTTGGACTGGCCACAGTGTCTTCATATCCAAGGGAGCAAAATCCAGCGGCTTGAACTCCGTTGCTGGTGGTTCCACAGGGGGAGGTGGCTGCTCAATGGATGGCACATTTGGAGTATCCATGATGTCAATAACCTTGGCTGAACAATCAGCTTCACTCACACTATCACCCTGCAAAATAGAGTCAAGAAACTCAGCACAAACAGCACACGGGTTAGTGTCGAGATGACATCAAGACATGTAGTAATGTAAACTGAATTAGTAGAGGTCTGAATGTCTGGACTTTCAGCACACAGTTCAGCCATCCCATCACTTTCAACACGTGCATCTACTTCCAAAGGTTCTTCGTTATCCTCAAGCTTATTGCTTTGATTGTAAGGACGGATTGCATAGCATCGAGGCAAATAAGTATCTTCTGTCAGAATGGGGCATGCCTCATACAGGTGCTCAGGCGAGCCGCACATGCCACAAAACCTTCTCTGCTGAAACAATTGCTTCAAATAAGTGAGCCTATCCATTCCATCAAAATTAGGATAATTTGTGCATGGTGGTGGTTTATAATCAACATTAGGCATATCACCAAACAGTAATTTATCCATAGCAGTACTAAGATCCATAATCAGACAAAGCAGACAAAACTAATTCATCAAAGAGAGATTTTTTTTTTAACTGTTAATAACAACAAGAGTCCCCGGCAACGGTGCCAATTTTTGGTCGCGCTGTCGCGCACGCGGCAAAAAGGACGAGCGGTTTATAAAAATGTAGTTATAGGGAGCGACAACTCGGATATCGTCTCACAAGGACTCTTGGGTTGTTGTTATTAACACAAAATCAGTTTTGGGGGGTTTGGATTATGGAAGTAAATAAGGAAAACAGAGCAAAAACAGAACAATAAAACAGAGCAGTTTAAAAGACAAATAAGCTAAAGACGATTAACCTACTGTTCTCGGTTTCCCACTATCATTGGTTCATGTAAATTCCAAGCCCTAAGCAGATTCTAATCCCCTTTCGGTTGTAGTAACAATTAACAAACGAAATCACTACTACAGATATATGTTCCTATTCCCGAATTAAACAAACGGGGTGAAGCCCTCATGAACTAAACGAACATGAACGAACACACGCGAATTAAACAAACGCGATTAAGTATAGGAACATAACATCACCGAAATAAATCAACACAACACTATACACTCCTGAATTAAACAAACAGAAACATATAGCATCGCATTGAGAAGAGAAAAGCAAATGAAAACAGGAATTACAGAACCTCAAGTGTAAATGGAAACCAATTACAGTAGACTAATCCTAGGAGACTAGCTCTCCATAACAAAAATAACACAGCTATCTAAACCTAAAGAAAACAAAAGATAAGATAAAAAACTCTTCAGTTCTGCATTCAAACAGGCTTATATACAACTTCTGGTTTCTGCGGACTCGCGAGGCGAACACTGTCTCGCGATGCGAATCTTCTGCAACGTTTGGTCTTCTCGCGAGGCGAAGCACGGATCGCGTGGCGAGGAATGGAAAAGTCATGGCTTCTGGTCTTCAGTATCGCGAGGCGAGTAATGGATTCGCGGGGCGAGACAGAAAGGATTGCAAATTCTGGAACAGTCACGCTTCAGGTTCGCGAGGCGAATGCCTTCTCGCGGGGCGAGAAACTCCAGAATTATTTCACTTTATTAACCTGAAAATAAGAAATAGCATAAGTGCTTTATTTGACTCTAAATCAACTAAATTAACCTAAAAATACTTAAACGACTCAAAATGCTGCTTAAGGACAATCTAGTCTAATTTGGGCGAAAATGATATAAAATTAGCACAAAGCCAAGGTTTTTCTAGTTATAAAACTAGACTAGCCAGAGGCTGATCAGTAGATGATAAGCCTCTGGCTTATCTA
The DNA here is from genome assembly GCA_030762895.1 of Sophora flavescens. Taxonomy (NCBI): domain Eukaryota; kingdom Viridiplantae; phylum Streptophyta; class Magnoliopsida; order Fabales; family Fabaceae; genus Sophora; species Sophora flavescens. The sequence goes on from CM061066.1 coordinate 131,525,594, forward strand.
GTTTTATGACTAGATGAATATAGGAGAAATTGGGGGTCCCGGTTGACATTGTAATTGAACTTAGGGAGGAATTCATCATCACGTGGGAACTATACATGATTGGGTAGGCGGATTTGAGACCTTGGATATTTTAATTTCAGATTTTTAGTTAATTAGTTTATTAGATTGTTAATTGAATTTCGATCCTATTCTCTCTTCTCTCTCTCTCAACAACTTTCTATAACTTGACCAAACGTATCGGTTTCCCGCGGATTAGTCGAATTGGTAGCCCAATCCCTGAGTTCGACCTCGGTAATTACTTACCGTGTTTCTTTTATTACTTGCGACGACCCGGTACACTTGCCGGCGTCACAACAAGTTTTTGGCGCCGTTGCCGGGGATTGGCACAGCCAGTTTTCCTAATTTTTAGGAAATTTGATTGATTGGTTAAGTTGATTTTTATTTTATTTTTCTGTTATTTCTTTATCATTTTTCTCTACTTCTTTAATTCCACTTGGTCTTGCCGTGTTTTTGTATGCGAGGTACCCTTTCACAAGAGGACTTGCTATTTGATTCGGAGATCACCAAGACCGAGAAGCGCTTAAGGAAGAAGCCAGAGAGCGAAAGAGGCTTGAAGCAATTGCTATCGAGAGGATGGCCGAAGAAAACCCTCCTCCTCCTCCTCCTCGTTACAAGCCTCTCTTCGAGTACGATCTACCCAGTTTGGGAGATTGTGATTCTTCTATTGTGAGGGGCAACCTGAATACCAACACTTTCAGAGTGGAAGCATGTGTCACATTCCAGATCCGTGAGAATCAGTTTGATGGGAGTGGCAAACAGGACCCTCATAGACACATCACTCGCTTCCTTGAAGCTTGTGACCTACAGAAGACAAGAGGAGTCTCACAAGATGAGTTTCGCTTGCGGCTTTTCCCTCTCTCTCTTAGGGATGTCGCTCGCGATTGGGTTGGCATGACTTGGATAGGAACAAAGATCGAACTTGGGAGCAAATGGCACAAAATTTCCTAACCAAATATTTTCCTCCTCAGAAAGCGGCACAAGCAAGAATAGCCGTTACGTCTTTTAGGCAGACAGAGGATGAAACATATAATGAAGCTTGGGAGAGGTACAATGGCTTATTGAGAAGATGCCCTTCAGCGTTCTTTGACCCCGTCTCCAAAGTTCAGCACTTCTTTAATGGGTTGAGGGGACACTATCAGATGAACCGTGATGCCTTGGTGGCGGTTCTTTCTCATATTTATCAGCTGAGGATGGATGGGCACTATTGGAAAAGATGTCATATAATGATTACAACCGTGGTAGGGAAAACTCAAGTGGAGTCAGTGCTGGAACAATGGAGGCCATTCTAGAGCAAGTCAAATCATTGAAGATGCAAGTTGCGGCTTTGTCAGAAAACAAGAAGGCTAATGTGATACACGAGGGAATGCCTCCGGGTTGTGATAATTGTAATGGAGATCATGACACTCGGAACTGTCCATTCAACTTCCCTCAGGAACATGTGGACTCATGCCACAATTTCTATGACACTGTGCCCCAGAATAACTATCAGAGGAACAGATAGAATGACTACAGTCAGAATCAGAATAGGGGGTATATGAGGAGAGACCATCCGGGTTTCACTTGGAGTAATGCTAGTGGTGGTCTATCCGGGCAGCAACATCTTCAACAGAATTGGCAACAACCTCCACAGGGTCTGAGGCCAAACATTGGAATCCAGCAGTGCAATACCCAGCAGGATCTTCCAGGGCCTAATCAGTTGCAAATAACAGATGGTGGAAGATAACCGTGGGAGCTGGCTTTTGAGAAGTTGTCAACCTTTATAGGCACAACTTTTGAGAAGATGAATGCAGCAATGGAGAAATTGTCAATCGACACAAATACTGCCATTGACAAGTGGACAACGCATACAGGGGCGGCAATTCACAATCTAGAGACACAGATGGCCCAACTCGCAAAGCAACTAAATGAGCGTCTCCCAGGCACTTTCCCAGGTAATACCGAGAACAACCTCAAGGGACAATGCAACGTCATATCTACTAGAAGCGGAAGGGTGTTGGAACCTAACAGGGGTGCAACTAGTTCTCAGGATGACAAGGCCCCGGAACAACCACATGTTGAAGAAGAGCAACCTGAAAAAGAGAAGTTGGCAAGTGACAAGGAACCGGAGCAAGGGGGAAGGCTGAAACTTGTAGATGAAGAGTTCCGAAAGAAGAAGTGGGTTGAACCCCAAGACCTCCCGCCCTACATGAAGGTACTGTATCCTGAAAGATTGAAGAAGCCTCAACAGGATAAGCAATTCAATAAGTTCCTTGATGTCTTCCGAAAACTTCAGATTAACATTCCATTTGCGGAAGCCTTGGAACAGATGCCATCATATGCCCGGTTTATGAAGGATCTTCTCACCAAGAAGTGGAGAATAATGGATGAGGAAACGGTTGCTTTGACCGAGGAGTGTAGTGCCATCCTTCAGAGAAAACTCCCTCCAAAGTTGAAGGATCCCGGTTCCTTTTCGATACCATGTACCATTGGGGAGATGACTGTAGGGAAGGCATTGTGTGATCTAGGGGCAAGCATCAAGTTGATGCCCCTCTCTATGATGAAGAGGTTGGGGATCCAAGAAGTCAAGGATACGCGGATGTCGCTCCAATTAGCCGACCGCTCTATAAAATATCCTTATGGGGTGGTCGAAGACTTGTTAGTAAAGGTGGACAAGCTTATATTTCCGGCGGACTTTGTAGTGCTTGATATGGATGAAGACGCCGAGATCCCTCTCATATTGGGTAGGCCCTTCTTTTCCACTGGGGGTGCCTTGATAGATGTACGACAAGGGAAACTCACCTTAAGGGTGCAAGATGAGGAGGTAGTCTTCAATCTCTTTGAAACAATGAAGCACCCCGCAGAGAGGACGGAAGTGTATCGTGTGGATATGGTGGATCCAACTGTCAAGGCAAGAGCAACTAGAGAAGCCCATGGTTCTTCACTTGCAAAAGTGTCGGTAAAATCCCATGATGGGGACAGTGAGGAAAAAGACCCTTTGGGGGATGAGGTCTATCTCGAGTGGTTGAAAGACATGGAAGCCTTACCGAGTTCCCCAAGGGATGAATGTGCAAAGGAAGAGCTCGACAACAAAGGCATGAAAAAGAATGGTAAGGCACCGGAATCGAAAGGTGGCACGACCGTGGTGGTCAATAAAGACAACGAGTTGATCCCAAAAAGGACCATCACGGAGTGGAGAGTTCGTGCTGATTATAGAAGGATGCTGGACTTAAATGAGCTGTCCGGGAACAGCTTGCGAGCATATGAAAGGGCAAGAGCCTATAGGAAACGGATTGAGGCAGGGCATGGCAAGCAGTTTCTTCCTCTGGAGTAACCCTCTGGGGTGACTTGAGTCAGGCTCGGGACGTTAAACAAGCGCTACTTGGGAGGCAACCCAAGCTAGTATCCTTTATTTTTAGTTTCTGTCATTTTCACAAAAAAAAAAAAAAACTTGATTCGCCACGCGAATCCACATTGGCCGCGCGAGACAAAAGCCCTGAATCTCTGGGTTTGCTCACTTTTCTGTCTCGCGTCGCGAGGTATACTTTCTCCTCGCTATTCTGGGCATCATCATCTGTTGGAATTCCAGATTCGCCTCGCGAGATACTACTCGCCTCGCTATTCTGGAAAGTGTGGAAACAGGTTTTCCAGATTCGCCTCGCGAGTGATATCTCGCCTCGCGAATCTGCACTTAAGGTTTTAAATTGCAGGAATTCTTCCAGGATGCTATGCAACAGAAGGGAGCCCGTGAGACCAATTGGATGAGGAGGCAACCGTGGAAACTTGATCAGGGAGCACCCTCTCCTTTCCTCACTCTTGTTCTTGTTTTTGTTTTTGTTTTTGTTTTTGTGTGTTTGTTTTTATTTGTCACTCTTGAATAATTTGAGAAGATCAAGAGTTGTTGTATGAATGTCGTGTCGGCAAGCTTGTTGGATTTTAATTAAATTGAGCATAGATTGATTGCATAAATTATTTTGACCATTGATGATTTCCCCCTAGGTTCTGATAATAGAAAATTTTATCCCCACTTAAAAATTGAAAACTGAACTTTGAGAATTTTGTTGTGATTACTTGATTTATGATAAGTTTGGGGTGAGGGGGTGCACACACTAGGAATTGTATCTCGGTCAAACAATTTGCAAAATGTCCAGGTGAGGATTTGAGCCTCCAACTTTGTTTTTGACTGTGTGAATCACTTTTAGGTTGCACTTTCCCGAATTTGCTTGAATCTCTTCATGGTTTGCATGTTTATGTGTTGCATCAAATGATTTAGGCAATTTTCTTTGTATTAACTACTTGGCCATAAATTGAACCAACCTTGATGAATGATCCCTAGTTAGACACATTGAGCCTTGAAGCCTATTGTTCTTGATGACCTTACATTACAAGCCATTAACTCAGAAAAACCATGATTTTCCCCTATCCTAGGATTTAGGAGAGTATGGAATTTTAGCTTTGTGAGTGTTGTTGTGGAACTAAGTTTGGGGTGGCTACAAGTTCATGAATCATAGTTGAGAAAAAGAAAAACGGAAGTAAGGACCGAAGGCTTGAAAAAAAAAAAAGAAAAGAAAGAAAAGAAGAAAATGGGTGATAAAAAGCATTGAATATGTGCCAAAAAGGGCAAAGAAAAATAAATATAAAAAGGAAGAGGTGTGTAGCCACCAATTGCAAGGAAGAGAATAATATGAGAGTAAATTCAATTGTTGTGATATTAGTTTCATGCTCTCATTGATCCTAGGGACTTAGCCTCTATCCTTTGAATATCTTACCCTGAGCCAGGCCTCATTACAACCTTTAAAAGACCTTCTGATGTTGCATACATGTTTTCGTGGGAACCATTTTTGAGATGAGGATCAAATTCATGGGAAGTACTCTTAGAATGTGAAAGTGAGTGAAGAGTTGATAGCCTTGACGAATTTGAGCGAATGAGTGAAATTTTACATACCCTTGTGAGGAAGGCAATTGTTTGAAATTGGTGATCTTCCTTTTGTGTGTGACTCTGATCCTCATCTTAGACTAATGATTGCATGAATGATGAAGTTCTCAATGGTTTAAAGTAAATGAATGTGGGGATTACGTTAATGTAGGGGGGGAGATCATTGGAGAAAAACTGTTTTGATTGCATGAAATTTGTGCGAAATCGATTGATTCCTTTAGGCTTGCCAAGTCTTGAGTCGTTTTTGAGTTTTAGCTTGCTTGGGGACAAGCAAGGTTTAAGTTTGGGGTGTTTTGATAAGCCTCTGGCTTATCTAGTTTTATGACTAGATGAACTAGGGTTTATGTGCCAATTAGTCGAGTTCACTCTCGTTTTCGCCCAAATTTGCCTTGTTTTGTTCCTAAGTTGGACTTTGACTCGTTTTGCGTCTTTTGTGTAGTTTTTAGGTTATTTTGAATAGAATTACGCTTTTTGTTTTCTTTTGTTGTTTCAGGTCAACAAGTGAAGCTCCGGGAGTCAAGGAAAGTCAAGAAGCAGTGGAAAAAGCACTTCTAGAGATACTCGCCTCGCGAGTGTATGTTCGCCTCGCGAGACTGAAGGTCAACAAAGCAGCAAAAGTCATCATCTCTGGTTCGCCACGCGAGACTATTTTCGCCCCGCGAGATCCTGAAGACCCTGGAAGACAGAGACCATCACGGCCCAGCCGTGATGAATGTCACGGCTGTGACAGATTGAAGTTGGAAGACTCGCCCCGCGAACACACCCTCGCCTCGCGAAAATCCAAACTTGAATGCGCGCCAAAACTAAAATTCGCTTCACGAGAGTAAGCTCGCCCCGCGAGCGGGCGAGAAACAAAATCCTTATTTAAAGGCTGTCTCAGATCAGAATTGGGTATCGAGTTGTTAGCCACTATTTAGATCAGAGTAGTAGTGCGATTCCTTGTTTCTGGAGCTGCGTCTCCCTTCTATTTTCTTTTCTTATTTTATGGAGATTATGTCGGATTGTTTGTGCGTCGTCACGGGCATGAGGAACTAATCCCCTCGTCCGAGGGATCAATGAAGCCGCCCATGGCGGTATAGTGTTCTTGTGATGTATGTTTTTCTCCCCTTCTCTTATGAATGTTTTCCAATTCTGATTTGATTGCGTTGATCATATGTGTTGCGTGATTAACTAGTTAACGTGTTTGAGGCCGAACGGCGAGTCGCGTTTTAGAACTTGAATTGGAATCATTAATTGAATAATGAGCACGACAGTGGATTTATTTGATTAGTGCAACCATATAGGGAACAAGGTTTAATAGAATTCGAGATTAGGATTATGAGACCTAGTAAGTAATTAATCCAATCGTCGAATACGTCCTATTGAGCACGACAGTGGATATAGGAGAAATTGGGGGTCCCGGTTGACATTGTAATTGAACTTAGGGAGGAATTCATCATCACGTGGGAACTATACATGATTGGGTGGGCGGATTTGAGACCTTGGATATTTTAATTTCAGATTTTTAGTTAATTAGTTTATTAGATTGTTAATTGAATTTCGATCCTATTCTCTCTTCTCTCTCTCTCAACAACTTTCTATAACTTGACCAAACGTATCGGTTTCCCACGGATTAGTCGAATTGGTAGCCTAATCCCTGAGTTCGACCTCGGTAATTACTTACCGTGTTTCTTTTATTACTTGCGACGACCCGGTATACTTGCCGGCGTCACAACAGTAGACGAGCTTTATATACCATGTAAGTGGACGGAGCTTCTAGCGTGTATCATTTAGTAGACGAGCTCCAAGTGTTACTGTCAGTGGACGCGCGATCTTGTTATTTTCAGTGGATGAGCTCTCCTTTTTCCATCAGTAGACGAGCTCTCCAAGTGTTACTATCAGTAGACGAGCTTTCCTTAGTGGACGTGCTCTTCTTTTGCATCAATGGACGCGTGCTTCTTTTACATCAGTAGACGAGCTCTCCTGTTTTCATCAGTAGACGAGCTCTCCTGTTTGCATCAGTAGACGAGCTTCTCCTGTTTTCATCAGTGGACGCGCTTCATGTGCCACGTCAGCAGACGAGCTCTTCTGTTTCTTCCAGTGGAAGCGCTTCATGTGCCACGTCAGCAGACGAGCTCTTCTGTTTCTTACAGTGGACGTGCTCTATGCCATGTCAGCAGACGAGATCTTATGTTTCTTTCAGTGGATGTGCTTCTGTGCCACGTCAGCAGACGAGATCTTCTGTTTCTTTCAGTGGATGCGCTTCATGTTCTCTTTCAGTGGACAACAGCTTTTTACTTTGTTCTTTTAGTGGACGCGCTTTCTTTGTTCTTTCAGTGGACGTCAGCTTTTTTTTACTTTGTTCTTTTAGTGGACGCGCTCTCTTTGTTCTTTCAGTGGACATCAGCATTTTACTTTTTTGTTCCTTTAGTGGACGAGCTCTTTAATTGTTCATTGGACTTCAGCTCTTTACTTTGTTGGACGTCATTCTTGGTTCACTTCATTGGACGAGCGCTTGTATTTTCCCTGTGTTGGACGTGCGCTAGTTTTGCTTTGTTGAACGAGTGATCTTGCATGCAACTTAACACGTAATGAGTACGTAGTCAGAATTAAAAATCTTATGCAAAATACACTTTGTTTGTCATACATCAAAACATAAATGAGGGCTTAGTCTTACATTTTCAATCACAGTTTAAATGATGCTTGATGCCTAACCATATAGATGATTTAGCATGATACAAGACAGGACAATTATGTCTGATGTATCTAGCTCTTAACAACACAGCCCATGGCTTATTAGAAGAGTACATATCCCAGCTCAATTTTAGTAGGGCAGCATCATTAACAGTTCTTAAAGGTCTCAGTCTAAGACAACCAACATCCAAATCAGAGCAAAGCTTATCCCATGATACAGTGACAAGCTTTCTAGTAAAGATGTCACAAGACCAAATGAAATTTTTAATTCACCTATCCAAAGTTTTTAGCAAAGAGATAGGCCATTGATAAACTTGAAAACTATAACTCATCATGCCTTGAATGACAGTTTTGACTAATTGCACTCTACCCATTATTGATAAGATGGAACCCTTCCAACTAGCTAGTTTGGCCTTTAATTTATCAGTAATAGGTTGAAGATGAATCACTCTAGGTTTGCCCTGAAATAAAGGCACCCCAAGATATAAGAAAGGCAAATGCCCGAGATATCAGAGATTCTGTTTTGAGACATGGATCCATCATAGAATCTACACTTATCTAAGCTTAAGTGCTGACCAGATGCCTTATCATAATCCTTAAAGAGTTTAATTAAAACAGAAAGGTTTCTTTTAGAACCCTTACAGAAGACAAATATGTCATTTGCATATAACACATGGGAAGGAAAGGCAATGTTTCTAGATGTTGACATTGGCTTTAACTTACCGGTTTCAACAAGCATGCTTATGCCTCTGCTAAACAAAACAGGAGGGGTGATAAAGGGTCTCCTTGCCTAACACCCCTCTTACAAGACAAGAAACCTACAGGATGACCATTAGTGTTGAAGGACAACTTAGCAGAATACAAGATAAAAGAAATCCAATTGCAAAAAACATCATTATAACCAAATGATTTCAGAACTCTAATAAGGAAAGACCAATCAATAGTGTCAAAAGCGTTTTTGATATCAAATTTCAAAGCAATATTACCACCATAAGCTCTAGCATCTAGTCTGTTAACAGCTTCTGAAGCAATACACAAGCAATCAACTATGATCCTACCTTTAATAAAGCCTTTTTGATTATCAGAAATGATCTTTGAGGCAATTAAAGCAAGTCTATCAGCTAAGACTTTAGTTATTATTTTAAAATGGAAGTTAGCAAGAGCAATAGGTCTGAAATTTGAAATTTTATTAGCCCCCCTTGAACTTAGGGATAAGGGCTATTAAATTTGAATTGAGATTTGGCAATAACCAAGATTGTGTAAAAAACTGACTCACGGCCTTAAACACGTCTTCTTGAACTACCTCTCAATGAGCTTGGAAAAAGCAACCACCAAACCCATCAGGCCCTAGGGAGCCCGAACCATTCATACTAAACATAGCAGGCCTAACCTCTTCTATAGAAGGCAAGTTAGTGAGCATTGCATTATCAAGATTAGAAACCAAAGAGGGGATTGTATTTTCAACCAGACCATTATTTATACAATCATTCTCACAAGCATAAAGAGATGTGAAAAACTGTAAAACATGATTCTCAATTAATTCTCTATCTACAACAATAGAATCCCCAATTCTAAGAGAAGTCATTTGCCTAGAGACTTGCTTAAATTTAGCAATCTTATGAAAGTAAGCAGTATTTCTACCCCCTTGCTCAAACCAAGAGACTCTTGCCTTTTCTTTCCAAAAGTCTTCTTGGAATAAAAGAGCTTGCTGCAAGGCAGCCTGGGCAACAGTCTCTTGATCATGCAAAGTAGCAGAAAAGCCTTCTTCATTAATTTTAGTTTGGATAACATCCAAGGTTTCCTGAGCTAATTGAACTTTTAAATGAACATCACCAAAAACAATTTTATTCCAATGTTTTAACTCTATCTTAAGCAGTTTCAACTTCTGACTGGGCCTAGCCATAGGACAACCATGAACCTCAGAGCTCCATACCTCTTTAACCAACCTTTTACAGTCTAAATGAGAATTCCACATAGACATAAATTTGAAAGACAAAGGAAATGACCTATATTCACTAGTCATAGTAAGTAAAAAGGGGAAATGACCAGAGCATCTTCTAGTTAAAGTGCAGCATGTTATGGAAGTCCAAAGATTAATCCAATCCTCATTACAAACTGCCCTATCTAATCTAGATTCAGAAAAAGAGCCAACTGATCTAGTATTTGCCCAGGTAAAAGAGGCACTCCTAGTTGGCAAATGAATAAGGCCTGAAACATCAGACCATGAGCTAAATTCATCACATGAAACCCTCGATGGCAGGCCTACCCCCTTCTTTCATATGCACCTAACACAGCATTAAAATCCCAAAAAAAAAAGCCAGGGACCCGGATTATGCTGCTGCAAAAAAGCTAACTCTATCCAAAGATCTCTTCTAAGAACATGAGAATTAAAAGCGTATATAGCAGAAATATAGCAGACCTTTCTTTCCCAAAGAACATAGAAGGTAGCATGCTATCTAGATATAGACAAAACAACAGGATCCATAGAAGATTTACATAAACCCCATATATTAGGAAGAAGGCTACCCCTATTATTAACTATAAAAGGCTCGAGGTTCAGCTGATTCCAAAAAGAATCAGGGATCTGCTCAGGAGCTATAAAGGGCTCAGCAATTAGAACAACATCAGGCTTATAGGATAAGCAGAAACTCTTCAGCAATAGCCTAGAATCTGAGTTACCTAAACCCCTAATATTCCAGAAAAACACTTTCATAAAGTAGGAGATAAAGAACCTGCCATAGATCGGGTATTGTAATGACTATCCTTCTGAGATTGAATCTTTAGTTTTTTCAAATTCTTATTCTGAGACTTAGTCATTACAACTTTGAACTCAGAAGGAGGAGCATCAGTCTCTTGCAAATTACCACGATCCTGATTGTCCTTATTCCAAAATTTACCTAGAATCATAATATCCTTTTGAACAATAGTATCTAATATAGCGGGTGAAGGATTAGGGATACCTCCCTGAAGAATAACAATCTGCCTCACATTAATTGAGTCAGAGGGGATATGAGTCCCTGCACCATCTGGGACTGCATCCACTCAGACAGTTGGCTCAGCAATAGAAACAGCAAGACCATCAGGAAAAACAAGAGTAGCCTCAGCAGGCTTTGGATGAGGCACCACCTGAGATGAATTCTCCTCTTCAACTGGGATACCATCATCCTTTTCAGTAGAGTCTTCAAGAGATGATCCTTCAGAAGCCAAGGAGTCTGAAACATGACTTGGTAAAACTTGCTTAGACTCATCAAAGATTGTGTCAACAGAAGAAGCATCATCCACCTGATCCTTGGATGCATCAAAGAATTGCTCTAAATTGACATTCTCCTTAGCCCTCTTTGGAGAACTTGTATCTCTACTAGCCTCTTCTAGCACATAAGGAACACTCTCATCCAAGAATTGATCTTTATTACATTGTTCCTTGTTCTAAACTTTATTACTTGGACCTTCCTCAGCTGGGATAGGAACCTGGATAATCTCTTTACCTTAGTCCTTGGCCCGAACTAGCTTTTTCATAGCTTGATCCCTCTTCAAGGCTAAATCTTGATTTCTCTTTATCTTAAAGCAACTTTCAGCCTGATGACCAATAGTCTTACATGCTGAACAAAAGAAGGGCTGATATTCATATTCCACCCTAACCAAAAAACCATAGTCTTCCCTTTCCACAAGAATTTGCTCCTAGATTGGCTTTAACAGATTAATACCAACCAGAACCCTTACAAAATGACCAAGGGTTATGTTGATTGTAGCATCATCTAGTGAGAGTGGAATTCCTACTCCTCTTGCAAGGCCAAAATAATATAAGGCCTCCAATACTCCTGAGGTAGGTCCAAAATCCGAATCCAGCATTGAACATTTGATTGCTTGACAAGATTAGGCGTGAAATCTGGAGTTCATGTAAAAGCCTTAAAGTACCCGGGTTAACATTCCAAGAACCAACAAAGAGAACTTTCCTCATGTCTCCTATGGAGGAGAAAGAAAATTCATAATATCCTTTACCAATAGGCACCAACTTCCACTGACCAATTGGCTTCCATAAGCTCAACAATTTTATCCGAAGATCAGAAGCCTTGATAGGTTGCTCTCCTTTCACAAGAATCAATCTCCCGTGGAGATTGTTCTTTCAACTTTCGAGACCAGTCTTGTACTCATCTTCCGGGATCTTAACAGCCACCGCGTCCCTTTTGAAACCAGGAATTGGGAGCTGGCTTACTGGGAAGTCGCATGCATTCTTTAGGGCTTGAGCAACGGTCTTTACTTTTGAAGAAGAAGGAATGGATGTTGAACCAGATGGATGAGAAGGTGGAAGAGGGGGGAGGGAGCGGAAGAAATAAAGGGATGAGGGATGGGAGTGTGTGTGGCTTCAGGGAAGAGATCCTTCCACAAACTCATGATGCAAAGGATGCATCAGTAGCAAGAATTAGATTGTTGGAGCATCGCGTATGTACCAGCCAGGGAAGTCCTCTTTTCAAAATCAAAGACTAAATGATAGTCAACCTAAATCGTGATATTAGCGTTAAGCGTATATGTATAAAATGGCAAATGAATAAAAACTCTAAATATAAAGAACAAATCATAAACATCACACCACTTGCATATATATAATATCATACAAACGTCATGTACTGAAATACTGTAGAGGGTACCCCATCAGTAGGGTCCCGATAATACAACCGTCATATGAAAGAAAATACATCAAAAGACTAAAGAAAATATTGTCTCACCAACACTCCACACCCCGCCCCTCTCAAAATACATCAAAACTGGGCTCACACTCACCACCTATATACACAAAGCACGCACTGGCCAATCCTAGCGTGGACGGCTAGAACTACCCTGACTCTCTCCCCGTGCTCCTCGCTGTCTCTACTGTGGTGGTTTGTGAGACACCCCCGATGTCTCATTAAAGAAAACCATAGTTTATTTAAAACCTAACAGTGATATTAACATTAAGCGAATATATAAAATGACAAAGAAATAAAAAACTCGAATAAAACACCCATCAATATAGACATAACATCACACATACATATATATAATATCATACAGGTACTGTCATAACTCACTGAAAAGGAAATCCCATAAGTTGGATCCCATATAAAGGTACAAACCAAACTAAATAAGAAAATACATCAAAAGGGCTAACAAAAGATGCCTCACTGTCTCTCTAAACCCAGTCCCCTCTAAAAAATACATCAAAAGCCCTCACCACACACCTATCTACACCTAACAGAATAGGAACTGACTTGTCCTATCACAGACGACTACTACCCTCGCTTTCACCTCTGTTGCCCCTAGGTCTGGATGGTCCCACCACTCCTCGACTACTGCCAGAAGAACTCCTTCCAGAACGCCATTGAAACAAGCATTTGTATACCAAGTTCTTCCTAGATGACAACCTGGATGACTCGGAAGCAGCTGGTCTAACATCTGGAACCTGTAGAACCTCTAGGGCTAGAAAGTGATCTACATCAGGTACAACCTGGTCGTCAAGTGCTGGTGCAGGATCGTGTACCGATACTGAAACAGGTACAGGCACGGGAACGGGTATGTGTATAACCTCAGGCATCGGCGACATGGAAAACCTATAGGAAATGGAAAGGTCTGGCCAACTCTGAATGTCCCAACCAAACCGAAGGGTGCTCCATTTCCTAGCCCCACATTCACCGATACAAGACCCGTATAAACAGCGAAGCGAGTGACTGGGTCCATGAGCCACCCGTTCTCATCTACAAACTCCAACTCAAAAGTCCCCGTCAGGGGAAACCCTGCCGGAGCCTCCATCCACGGATGCTCCCAATGCACCATCCCTAATATCCGGGTCTATACGTATCACGATAAAAGAAGAAAAGTGCAATAGAAAAGAAAAGGAGATAAGAAACTATCTAGCATCAAAACATGGAAAAGGGTATGTAACATTTAATCAATAAAAGCACATAGACATTCATCACAGACATAATATAAATATACAATCATCCTTGAAGTTACTTTATAATCCTCTACCTTTCGCACTCATGCAAAGTATGCTAATATGGCTGCCACCAATAATATCAAGTCAGTCGTCCAAGCGACGCATCTCCGGATCACCGGTGCACATCCCCATTCATGGTGAGAATGCTCATGCAAAGCAATGACACTGCTGCACATCTCGCTCCGGTGCACACCCTGCCTCTCACTCTCTTTAGGGTACTCATGCATAGCAATGCCACTATAGCTGCATGATCTAAACCTAAGTTGAGACGGTCCCGCAGGGACTACGGATATACGTTACGGTAGTCTCCTATATCCTCCGTAGAAGGAAACTAACCTGTAACTCCAGCATCCATCACCAGATACAATGACCTCGTGTGTTCCATTCACACCGTTGTGATCAACAACATGCATCTATATGTATTCTCACCAGCTTGTACCAAGTTAATTCCTAATGCCTTAACCTTCCATCCTAGTCTCATCATATATTCCCACTCATAGATAAAAACATTAATTAAATGATCATCATTTAGGTTTGGCATAAATATAATCTTCATTAACTACTCTCCCAACATGTATCTCCAAATGCATTATATATCAATATTATCAGGTCAAATAAGCAGGTATCACATTAAGCATATATACAACATTAAATATTTAAGGTAAACACAATTAACTCAAACATAGCATATTTAGTCAAATAGCACACAGTGAGCAGCTCCATAGATAAAATCATGCAATCTCGAATATTATGAATTTAACCTAATTTCGATAAACGTACAATGTCCATATCATCATTGGTACCACTACTTAGTCGCCAATGTGATATTGACATTGTCAATTATTCGCCTACTAGTAGGGTTTAGGTCGCCCTACGCCGTTATTGAATAAAATGCTACTTAGCCATTTCCGACGTTAGATGGCTTCTTTCTCCCACCTGAGATGAACAAAGCTAGCCCTGGAGAAACGAAACGAGCACTCTCTTATACCTCTCAAATCTGCCACGCACCAAACAAAGGTCAATGGGTCTCCAAAAATTCACATGATTACATCATTATGAAGTATACGTTACGAGTAACTCTAATCTGAAGACGGAATTGTAAACCGATAGACGGATTGAAAGATAACCCTAATACCATCACTGAAGGCATTTCAGCATAAAAGGGTATAGATTACCTTAGCTTAGAGAAGACAATGAAGCTAGGGTTTAGAAGATATCGTTGCCACGATCTCAACGACGTAGTCGGAATTGCGTCGGGATGATCGGTTGTATCGGGAATCGAGTCGAATTCTCTTTCTCTCACTGACTTCACTCTCTCCCTCTCTAACTTCTTTTGTCTCAGCTGCGTTCTGGCATGAGGGTGAAATGTTTCACCCTCTGCCCGTTTTATTTTTGCCAACCAGCCTGTCCACGCTGGAGCGTGGGAAGACCCACGCTTGAGCGTGCTCACGCTTGAGTGTGTGGCCTTCCACGCTTGAGCATACGAGGTTTCTTCACCGTGAAGTACGCTACTTCACCGCCCCATGTACCCAATCATTGCTTGCCATATGGAGTCAATGCTAGAAGTTGTCTGGTTGACTCCCACGCTTGAGCGGGCTAATTGCCACGCTTGAGCGTGGCAACGCTCAAGCACAAAAGGAACCGTGCTTGAGCGTGCATCCTTGGGCAGCAACCCTAGTTGCTGTTTCAACTCGTTCCGACTTCGCTTGATCGCGTACTTGCATGCAACGGCTTCTACGTCTTAACCAACGTATCAAGCATTTATACCAGGTATTAAACATAATCATCATACGTATAAATGAGAGCTAAAACACGGATGTTGCAGTTTGGAAGGTCCTGATGCAACTCCTCTGCTGCTATTAGAAGTACTCCGTCGTGGACTACGCTGAAATCATCATCGATAAAGAGCACTGTGACGTGCCACATCCCGACGTACCTCTGGAACGGGATCTATATCAGGAATGATTATATATGAGCCCGGTGCTGCCCATGGATAAATTGGTTGCATAGGCGGCAAAGGCGGTATAGGTGGAATGGGTGCTGGAAAGTAGATGGGAAATGGAAAAGACTGGCCAACACGAAAAGTCCCGACAAATCCAAAGTGTGGCCTATCCCCCATCCGAGCATAAATAGAAATTGGACCCGTGTAAACTACAAAGCAAGTGACTGGGTCCACTAGCCACGCGTTTTCATCCAAGTACTTGAACTCAAGGGTCCCCATGAGGGGGATCCCTGGAGGGCTGGTCATCCAAGGGTGATCGAGGTGCGACATCCTGGATGACAGAGTCTGCTCGAGGGACGGTGGCTGCGGAGAAGGGAGAGCGACAGCGGCGGAAGAGGGAGAAGGGTGGTGGCAGCGGCGGAGGAGGGAGAAGGACGTCGATGGTAGAGGGAGGGGGGAGGTTTGGGTGGACGACCATTTTGAATGAGAGAGAGAGATGATGTTTTGTTTTGTTTTTCATTTGTTTTTGTTTTTGTTTTTTATTGTAGTAAAATATCCATTATACCCCTGGAGGATCAAAACTCCTTAGTTCTGAACTCCTTGGTTGGAGTATTCTAGAATCCGCACTCTACAAAGCCAACGATAGGAATTTCAAACTTTTCCTTTTATCCTGTTCATGTAGTTTAATTGGTATTAACTAACTTACTCAAATAATGTCAACTCATTTTCAACCTTTCTTTCTTTCTTTCTTTCTTTTTTTGAGAAAAAATCATTTTCAACATATCCCAACTTCTCATTTTATTCTATGGCGCCATCTAACATGCACCCTCTAAAAGAAAGGTGCACCATACACCTTAAATCTAAACCGCTGATTAGTGAGAAAATACGTTGATGAGAAATTGTTACTGGCTAATTGATAAGCCTTTGGCTTATCTAGTTTTATAACTAGATGGATTGTGGTTTTTGTGCAAATTATTCGAGTTCAATCTCGTTTTCGCCAAAATTTGGCCTTGCTTTGTTCCTAAGTAGACTTTGACTCGTTCTAGGCATTTTTAGTAGTTTTTAGTCTATTTTGAATAGAATTATGCTTTTTATTTCTTTTTATTGTTTCAGGTTAGAAGTGAAGCTCCGAGAGTCAAGGGAAGTCAAGAAACAGTGGAAATTTCCATTCAGAAGATACTCGCCCCGCGAGTGGATTCTCGCCACGCGATCCTGAAGACCACCAAGCAAAGAACAGTCATACATTCTATCTCGCCTCACGAGTCACCAGCTCGCCTCGCGAACCTGAAGGCCTGACTGTGCCAGAGAAGTCATCCTTTCGGGTTCGCCTCGCCAATCACAGTTCGCCTCGCGATCATTCAAACTCAGGATGGAGCCAAAACTGAAATTCGCCACGCGAGAGGCTTCTCGCCTCACGAGATCCTGAAGACCCTGGAAGACAGAGACCATCACGGCCTAGCCGTGATGAAGGTCACGACTGTGACAGATTAAGGATTGAAGACTCGCCCCGCGAACACACTGTTTAGATCAGAGCTCTGGAGAGAGGCGGCGAATCCTAGTTTTTAGCCACTGTTTAGATCAGTTTTGTTACGAGTTCTTGTTACTCTGGAGCTGCGTCTCCCTTTTTATTTTATTAGTTTACTATGGTGATTATGTCAGATTGTTTGTGTGTCGTCACGGGCATGAGGAACTAATCCCCTCGTCTAGGGAATCAATGAAGCCACCCATGGCGGTATAGTGTTCATGTGATGTATGTTTTTCTCCCCTTTTCTCAATTAATGTTTTCCAATTCTGATTTGATTGTGTTGATCATATGCATGCGTGATTGACTTGTTAACGTTGATGAGGCTTAGTCAGCGATTCGCGTTTAGAACTTGAATTGGGATCATCGATCGAATATTGCACGAGAGTGAGTAGGAGATCGGTGCAACCTTATAGGGAACAAGAATTAATAGAGTTTGATGATTAGGATTATGAGACCTAGTAAGTAATTAATCCAATCTTCGAATACGTCCTATTGAGCACGACAGTGGATATAGGAGAATTTGGGGGTCCCGGTTGACATTGTAATTGAACTTAGGGAGGAATTCATCATCACTTGGGTACTATGCATGATTGGGTAGGTGGATTTGAGACCCTAGATATTTTAATTTCAGATTTTAATACCTTAGCTTTATTTGATTTGCTAATTGAATTGCGATATTAATCTCTCTTTCTCAACCACTTTCCTCTCTTGACCAAACGCATCGGATTTCCCGCGAATTGGTAGAATTGGTACCCCAATCCTTGTGTTCGTCCTCGGTAAATTCTTACTGTGTTATTTTATTACTTGCGACGACCCGGTACACTTGTCGGTGACTCAACAAGTTTTTGGCGCCGTTGCCAGGGATTGGCACAACCAATTTTCCTAATTTTAGGGAAGTTTGATTATTTGGTTAAGTTTTTTTTTTTTTTTTTTTTTTTACTATTATCTCTCTCTACTTCTTTGATTCCACTTGGTCTTGCCATGTTTTGTATGCGAGGTACACGAGGGAATGCTTCCGGGATGCGAATATTGTAATGGAGACCATGACACTTGGAGCTGTCCGTTCTACTTCTCTCAAGAATATGTGGACTCATGCCATAATTTCTATGACAGCGTGCCCCAGGACAACTATCAGAGTCAGAATCAGTATTGGGATTATATGAGGGGAGACCATCCGGGTTTCGCTTGGAGTAGTGCTGGCGATGGTCTAGCTTGGCAACCACAACCTCAACTGAATTGGCGACAACAACCTCAACAGGATGGTGGAAGACAACCTTGGGAGTTGGCTCTTGAGAGGACAATTACAGCAATTGATAAGATGGCCCAACAACAACAACCTTGGGAGTTGGCTTTTGAGAGGACAAATGCGGCAATAGACAAGTTGGGTCAGCTCGTAGAGAAACAAAATGAGCGTTTCCCAGGCACTTTCCCAGGTGATACAGAGAACAACCCTAAGGACCAATGCGAAGCCATAACAACTAGAAGCAGTGGGGTGTTGGGATCTGGCAGGGATGCAACTAGTTCTCAGGAAGTTGAGGAAGAACTACCACATGTTGAGGAAGAGCAACCTAAGGAAGAGGAGTTGACAAGTGACAAGGCACCGGAGCAACCACGTGTTGAGGAAGAGCAACCTGAGGAAGAGGAGTTGACAAGTGACAAGGCACCGGAGCAAAGGGGTAGAGTTCAATTTGAAGATAAAGTGGTAGTGGACTCCACCATGCTTGCCGAGCAATCTGATTTTGCTGCATTAAATAAATATGTTGGCTTGCATGCATGTGTGGACACTGGTAAGTTAGACCCTCCCACTTGTCTGGCACACTTCCTCGTGAAAACACAATTTGACCCGAGAGGAAGTGAGTTCATAATTGTGGAGGTCAAAGAAGTTTTCACACTCAGGCCAGGTGAAATCATGGATAGAGTCATATTGCTCCTGCAAGGGCCACTTCACAAGCCATGGGATCCGGGTGGAGGATTTGATATGATGAGCGTCTCTTGGCCCTTGTGCCACAGGCTATGGGATCCAGGTGGATGCTTATTAATAAGTCAAGCTAGTGACGTTAAAGAAGCGCTTATTGGGAGGTAATCCAATCTAGATATCCTTTATTCTTAGTTTATGACATTTCCATTTATATTATTAAAAAAAAAACTTGATTCGCCACACGAATCCACAGTGGCCGCACGAGACAGAAGCCCCTGAATCTCAGGGGCTTGCTCACATTTCTGTCTCGCGTCGCGAGGGATTCTTTCGCCTCGTGATTCTGGGCAGCATCATCTGTTGGAATTCCAGATTCGCCTCGCGAGATACTACTCGCCTCGCTATTCTGGAAAGTGTGAAAACAATCTTTCCAGATTCGCCTCGCGAGAAGGTCTCTCGCCTCGCGAATCTGCACTTAAGGTTTTAATTTGCAGTAGTTCTTCCAGGATGCTATGCAACAGAAGGGAGCCCGTGATATCAATTGGATGAGGAAGCAACCATGGAAACTTGATCAGGGAGCACCCTCTCCTTTTCTCACTCTTGTTTTTGTTTTTGTTTTTGTTTTTGTTTTGTTTTTGTTTGTCTCTCTTGAATAATTTGAGAAGATCAAGAGTTTGTGTATGAATGTTGTGTCGGCAAGCTTGTTGGATCTTAATTAAATTTAGCATAGATTGATTGCATGAATTATTTTGACCATTTATGATTTCCCCCTAGGTTCTGAAATTAGAAAAATTGATCCCCATGTGAAAAATTGAAAATTGAACATTGAGAAATTTTATTGTGATTACTTGATTTATGATAAGTTTGGGGTGAGGGGGTGCACACACTAGGAATTGTATCTCGGTCAAACAATTTGCAAAATGTACAGGTGAGGATTTGAGCCTCCAACTTTGTTTTTGATTGTGTGAATCACTTTCAAGTTGCACTTTCCGAATTTGCTTGAATCTCTTTATGGTTTGCATGTTTATGTGTTGCATCAAATGATTTAGGTAAATTTTCTTTGAATAACTACTTGGCCTAAAAATAACCATCCCTAATGCATGTTCCCTAGTTAACCACATTAAGCCTAATTAGCCTACTGTTTCTTGATGACCCTATATTATAAGCCAAGATCTGAAAAACCATGTTAACCCAATCTTAGGATTAGGAGAGCATGGAAGCGTAGCAAGAGAAGGGTTGTGAGGAACTAAGTTTGGGGTGGCTACAAGGTGATGTGTCATATTTGGGTTGATAAAAAGAAAAATAAAGGTTGAAACCCAAGGCAAAAAAAAATGCCAAAAGAAAAGGGGCAAAGCAGAAAAAATAGCAAGGAAAAGGCCGTAGTCACCCGAGGCAAAAAGAAAAAAATGGAAAAAGGAATTTGAGTTGAATATGTGTCAAATGATCATGCTCTCTTAGTTCCTAGGGACTTAAGCCTAGTATCCTTGAATATCCTACCCTCAGCCAGGCCCCATTACAACCTTTATAAGACCTTCTGATGTTGCATGCATGTTTTCGTGGGAACCATTTTTGAGATGAAAATCAAATCCATGGGAAGTTCTCTTGATGTGTGAAATTGAGTGAAAAGTTGATAGCCTAGACGAATTTGAGCGAATGAGTGAAATTTTACATACCCTTGTGAGGAAGGCAGTTGTTTGAAATTGGTGATCTTCCTTTTGTGTGTGACTCTGATCCTCAACTTAGATTAATGATTGCATGAATGATGAAGTTCTCAATTGTTTAAAGTAAATGAATGTGGGGATTACATTGATGCAAAGGGGAAATCGATGGAGAAAAACTGTTTTGATTGTATGAAATTTGTGCGAAAATCGATTGAATCCCTTAGGCTTGCCAAGTCTTGAGTCCTTTTTGAGTTTTAGCTTGCTTGGGGACAAGCAAGGTTTAAGTTTGGGGTGTTTTGATAAGCCTTTGGCTTATCTAGTTTTATAACTAGATGGACTGTGGTTTTTGTGCAAATTATTCGAGTTCAATCTCGTTTTCGCCCAAATTTGGCCTTGCTTTGTTCCTAAGTAGACTTTGACTCGTTCTAGGCATTTTTAGTAGTTTTTAGTCTATTTTGAATAGAATTACGTTTTTTATTTCTTTTTATTGTTTCAGGTTAGAAGTGAAGCTCCGAGAGTCAAGGAAAGTCAAGAAACGGTGGAAATTTCCATTCAGAAGATACTCGCCCCGAGAGTTGATTCTCACCACGCGATCTTGAAGACCAGCTGAAGCAGCAACAGTCATACATTCTGTCTCGCCTCGCGAGTCACCAGCTCGCCTCGCGAACCTGAAGGCCTGACTGTGCCAGAGAAGTCATCCTTTCGGGTTCGCCTCGCCAATCACAGTTCGCCTCGCGATCATTCAAACTCAGGATGGAGCCAAAACTGAAATTTGCCACGCGAGAGGCTTCTCGCCTTGCGAGATCCTGAAGACCCTGGAAGACAGAGACCATCATGGCCTAGCCGTGATGAAGGTCACGGCTGTGACAGATTAAGGATTGAAGACTCGCCCCGCGAACACACTCTCGCCTCGCGAAAATCCAAGTTGAATGCGCGCCAATTTTAATGCTCGCCTCGTGATAATCTGTTCGCCTCGCGAGCGAGCGCAGAACCAGAACTCTATATATAGGCTGTTTCAGATCAGAGCTCTGGAGAGAGGCGGCGAATCCTAGTTTTTAGCCACTGTTTAGATCAGTTTTGTTACGAGTTCTTGTTACTCTGGAGCTATGTCTCCCTTTTTATTTTCTTAGTTTACTATGGTGATTATGTCGGATTGTTTGTGTGTCGTCACGGGCATGAGGAACTAATCCCCTCGTCTAGGGAATCAATGAAGCCACCCATGGCGGTATAGTGTTCATGTGATGTATGTTTTTCTCCCCTTTTCTCAATTAATGTTTTCCAATTATGATTTGATTGTGTTGATCATATGCATGCGTGATTGACTTGTTAACGTTGATGAGGCTTAGTCAGCGATTCGCGTTTAGAACTTGAATTGGGATCATCGATCGAATATTGCACGAGAGTGAGTAGGAGATCGGTGCAACCTTACAGGGAACAAGAATTAATAGAGTTTGATGATTAGGATTATGAGACCTAGTAAGTAATTAATCCAATCTTCGAATACGTCCTATTGAGCACGACAGTGGATATAGGAGAATTTGGGGGTCCCGGTTGATATTGTAATTGAACTTAGGGAGGAATTCATCATCACTTGGGTACTATGCATGATTGGGTAGGTGGATTTGAGACCGTGGATATTTTAATTTCAGATTTTAATACCTTAGCTTTATTTGATTTGCTAATTGAATTGCGATATTAATCTCTCTCTCTCAACCACTTTCCTATCTTGACCAAACGCATCGGATTTCCCGCGAATTGGTAGAATTGGTACCCCAATCCTTGTGTTCGACCTCGGTAAATACTTACCGTGTTATTTTATTACTTGCGACGACCCAGTACACTTGCCGGTGACTCAACACTGACCCAGTTTTATTAATAATTAAGGCTAATTTGGCCCGATAACCCGATAGTACTTATTTTTTTATTTTTCTGCTTATACTCCACTTCATCTCCTTTAAAATTCTCAAACACAACTTTAGGAAATTGCTATCGAGTGCCTTAAAAAGACAAGATTGAAAGTGAAGTTTTTAGTCTTTCAATAAAACCTTGCCTGCAACAAGACCCATTGGTTAATGACAGTAAGTGATTTAGGTTTCAGGTTTTTTAAAATTGAGTTAGGTTTTCTTAATTATTATTAATAAAAACAAATCAGTTTTGAAACTTGGTTATTTATATTGTATATAAAATTGTAGAGCTCTGATATATTTGACATCGGGTCAGGGGATTAATTTACCATCATTATATTTCCATATAAAAACTTCATGATTATAAGGTTTTTATTTACTTATTTAGTTTAATTCGAGTTTTATGATGTGATGCTCTCAACTTTGTTTTGTGAAAAATATTTTCAAGAACCCACGTTTTTATTCCGCAAAAACATAATCGTTTCTAACTATTATTTATATAATACACGTTTTGGGGTAGAGGCTGTCACACCGTTTGGATAGCATAGCTTATAACTTATAGGTTATTTGAGATTTTCTTCTCATATAAGTGCTTTTATGTAGAAAAATAGTGTTTGGATAAGCTTATAAAAGTAGCTTATCAACTCCAAAAGGTTGTTTTTAGAAGTCAATTTTTTTGGCTTATTAAAAAACCTTGTGAAAGCTTATGCAGAAATTTGTGTTGCATGTTTTATAGATTCTAAATGTAACACCCTGCTTTTTATCTACGTTGTATTACCGATAACGATATATCTATTTTTTTTTACCTAAGACCAAGAAAATTATTTTGGAAAAACAAAATCATAGCTAGAACCTACTATACTGTATAAAGTTATGGTTAAATTTTCGGTTTAAAACTCAGACGGAACCCGATTTGCGTTTTCACTTATAGTACATTTTGTACCAGTTAGAAGACCCTAATTTGACCTGAAACTTAAAAATCATAGATTTTATCACTATTTTAGTGATACTTGTAACACCCCGGTTTTTACTATTTTCAACAACAGTAAATATCTGTATGAGTTTATATTATTTTTATTTGGACTGATTAATTTTCTAGATTTTTATTTTAATTTATTTTATGTGGTTTGGTTTGAGTAATTTTAATTACTCATTTAAAATTAAATTTTGGAGTGCGTTAATACTGTCTTATGTCAGTGTATGCACGATTACTAGATAATAATATTATGTTATTGTCACTATTATTATTTGTTTAGAAAATTATTTTCCTATTTGACTCTATTTAATTTTAGATTTTAAAATATGTTGGTTTAAAAATGATCAAAGATTAAATTTCGGACTGTTGATTTTCTTAGTTGATCAGTTCAACTATCAATCATTACTCTAATTTGAATGTTGAAATTTTATATTTGTCAATCTTTATTTTTAGATCCAAACGCCAAAAACGTGTTTATTTTTAGGCTCAATATTTTCTATCCATTTGTACCCACTAATACAAAAAATCATAGAAGTTCTATCATATTCCTAAGTTAAAACCCGATACCCCCTCCCCCTTCATTTCTATTTTTCCTTCTTATTCCTCCCACTCCAACCTCATCTCCTTCCCTCTCCTACACCAGCCATCGCCGGCCAGCCCCATTCTGGCCGCTACTCGCCATTCGACGACGCAACAGGGAAGCCGTACGCGGCCACCTGCTCGCTTGGTTCATCCCCTCCGCCGCAAAAACGTGCCCTCCGCCGCTGCGATTTCGTTCCCCGCCACGGTGAGATCAGTTTGCCACCCTTCCACGGTGGTTCCACCACCACATGATTCTTCTTCTTCTTCTTATTGGGTGAGTATGAATTTCATTCATCTTTTGTTTAAAATTCAAAACCCCCAAATTTTGAAAACCCTAACTTTCCAATTTAAAACCTAAATGTTAATTTGGAATCTAGTTATCTAATTGATGATATTGCTGGTAAATTAAGCATGCCAATTCCTAATTCCCCATGTCAATTTCTCCAATTTCTTAATTTCGTATTTTCCCCTAATTCCACTCAAAAATCTAATTTTTCGTCCTACTCTAATCAAGAAATTGATTATATTTTGGTGCAAATGAAGTTGTTTAATGATAATTTCCAATGTCAATTTCATGTTTTTATGACCAAAACAATTTCCCCCCAAATTGAGATTAGGAACCCTAAAGCCCAATTTGATTTTTAATTGAAATTGGTTATGTTTTTTTAAAATTAACTTTGTATATATAAAAGTGGGACTGTTAATTGATGTTATGACAAATCAATTTCACATTTCTATGAGCAAATCTAATTTTCCCCAATTTCACTAAAATCCCAAATTTTCATCTTAACTTCAACTATGAAGTTGTTTCTATTTTAGTACAATTGAGATTTTTAATTGATGGTTTATGAGTTTAATTTCATAATTCTTAAATTAAATCAAAATTTCCCCAATTTTTGTGACAAGACCCTTTTACCCAAATTGGTGTTATTGAAAACTGATTCTATGTTTGTTAAATTAAATATATGATTTCTTTTGATTGTATGTTTTGGGGATGAAAACTGATTCTCGGGGATGTTGAACGCGGTTATACTTGCTTGGTGGAGTAGAGTTTGTACTCTCGGAAATAATTGGAGCGTTAAGACGAGTATCTTTCTCTTGTCTTCAAAGGTAAGGGGAGTTCACCTGAGGGGTCTTCAATAGCTACATGCTATCTGTGTGTCATATGTGATTATATTTGTTGTGATATATGGCGTTAAATTAAGTTGTTGTATGACTGCTATGTGGTTGTAATGTTTTATGTGATAGCATGATTATTATCTGTGATGTATGGATATCTGCTATATATGGATTATCTGTTGGTTGGTTGATTAACTGAGAAGCCTGACATTGGTCAGTGCTCAATTAAATTAAAGATAAAAGCTTTGAAAAAGCTTGAAGAAAAATTTAAAGGATTTGATTTATGGAAGTGGAATAAAAATATAGAAAATATTTATATTTGATGATGTTTCGGGGAAAAGAGTGATTAACGAGTAATAGCGATGACGAAATCTTGAAAATATTTCAGTTACGTTATATTTTCAAAATAAATTCAAAAATAAGATGAAATGTTGTTACAAGAAGTTTAAGCGTCAAGAATATTTTAACCTTTGATGGTGAATAATTTTTTGGTAAAAGAGAAAATCATTTGATTTATAAATGGCTTTATTTCCAATGAAAAATACTTTAGAAAATTATTTTACGACGAAAACTATGAGGAACAATTTTATTATTTCGGATAGAAATGGGTTGGAAATGATTTTACAAGGATTTGGCGTTGTTACGGAAAAAGAAGTTTCAAAAAGAAAACGGATTTGAGAAAAATAGATTTCTCTATGATTTGACGGTTTTATAAATGAATTTCAAAACGGAAAATTTTTTTCAGAAAAGAGTTTTACTTAGCGGAGTTATTTCCAACAACTTGGATGAGTTGTTTTGGATTAGTGTTTCATATAACGAAAATAATTTTAAAGTTGAAACACGGACCTAGTGTCTGAGACGTTGATACTCTAGTGTTCTATGGTGTGGACTATGCGTCCTAATTGTGAAATTGTGGACTGTGTGTCCTAAAGATAAAGTTGTGGACTGTGTATCCTAAAGTTGAAGTTGTGGACTGTGTGTCCTATAAACATTATGTGATTTTTGTGTGCTAAAATCTACGAATCTAAGACTGGTGCATTGGTCTAGACCTTCATGATTTGTACATTCGGACTTCGAGTCCTATTGTTGAAATTGGAAGACAAACTTAAATGTTTAAAAGTTGAGATGGTCGTGAGCCTTTGAGCTTCGACAAGGAAAGAATGAACAAAAAGAAAAATGACGAGAAATAAAATGTTTTACATGCATTTTTTGTAAACATGCCTATGAGGTTAATCTGGATATCTTGATAGAAAGATATGCAAGAAGTTGTATCATTGTGCCTTGATGGACAATGAAACCATAGACAGTAACCATTATGCCTACTTTTGGACAGTGCTATGGTTAAATCCGGTGTGCCTTATTTGGCAAAGAGAGCTTGATCAGCTCATTTATACGGTGTTGGGATCTCCAGAGATTAAGTATAAAATTTTACACGGTGAATATTGAAGTGTCATGCATTATTTTAAATGACGATGACTGTCGGGTATGAAACCCCTTGATAAACTATTGTGTTTATGTTGAAAATTTCCTATGTTGTGGATATCTGTATATATGTTGTTTTTGTGTGTCCCGCGTGTAGTTATCGTGTTTAAATCCATATATCGGTATCTCACCCTTACATATATTTGTTTTTCGGGTTTTGTTGTTGTACCTTGGTACACGAGTACAAATGTTGCAAAAAAGTTCCCTAAGTCACTCGGGGACTTAAGTACGGATGTTTGAAAATGTGTTTGACCATGGGGATGACCACGGGGTCTTTTCAGAGAATGTCTTGTAGAACGACCAGCTTAGGTTTGTGCTTGGGGATGTATGTTTGAGAAATTTAGTAAGTTGTCTTGATAATTTTCATATTGTTTATAAGGAAAGACTTTTAAGAAAAACTTGTACGTCGTGGAAGGTTTGATTATAAATAAAATTGGTATATGTGTATTGTCAAGTATAGTGTGATTGTACTATTGTGTAGTGTGCATCGCATTTTTCCGAAGTGTTAAAGAAGAAAAATTTTTACATCCAGATTTTCTAACTTAAAGTAAATGAATTTGAGAAATCAACCAGCAAATTTCTTTTTATTTTATTTCCGCATGTGTTCATGAAGTAATGCCTAAGGGGGTGTTACAATACTGTCTATTTTAAAATTTTCGTTCAAAAAAATATTTTATATTTTATTCGGGTGAACTTTAGAGAAATTCAAGAAAAAAAATCTAAAATCGAGGAAACGGCGGGGTCGGACACGGAGCTGCAGAGATAGGCTGAGCGGATGAGGACAATGTGTCAGATCAGTGATGAGACACATGGTGAGTCATCACCATGACTCACCACTTGTCATCATGACTTTAGATATTTTACAAAATATCTACACGTGTAAAAGTCCCTAATACCCTTAAGTTTCTAATTAATTCCCCTTATGTCACAAACTAAACCTACAACCCCTCTCTTAAGCACATTCTCGGCAGCCTCTCACCCCACATAACCACACCATTTTCTTTTCCACACTTCATTAACTTTAATCCTCCAAGAGCTTAAGCCTAAGGAAATTGTTCTCAAGAAATTCTTCTCCCCTCCTCCTCTGTTTTTGCACCAGCATCATCCCCACATAACCCTTTCAATTTCATCATCCATTATTCACTTATTCGCAAGGAAAACACTTAGTGTTTGTGCAAGGGTTTCATTAAAAGCTTAAAGTCTTTGTTCATCATCTTTGTTCATCAACCTAAGTTTCTCACAAGATAAATTTCTTTTTCGTTCCCCTGCTGTTTCACGTCAATCCCCTCCCCTCTTTTTACTCATCATTTCATTTTTTTCAAACCAGTAATCTTCTCTCTTTTCTCATAGTTTCTCAAGAGCCCTCACTTTCTTCCTCAAGGATCACCATTGAGAGGTAATCTTCCTCCTACCTCGGTGCTCACGCTTATAAATACCTTTTAGTGTATTAGACATTTGAAAGGATTGATTTGATAGTATCCATTAGTCTAAGTATTTTCACAGTTCGTTAAAATAAAATATGATTGTAACTCATATGGCTTCTTGGTAACATAAGTTTCTTGATAAAACTTACCCTAGTCACTTTTAATATTGGTAGATGTGACCAAATTTTATTTTTGGTCAGATTGTTTCCCTTTTAAATCGTTGTTCTGTAAATTCCCTGTATTAAGAATGAATCCACTTGGGGTTAGGAACAGTTCGTCTTTTTATTTCCTAATTACCTATTAATATCTGCTATACAGTCGAGAAGCTAACTGAAGTATGTATCAGAGGACTGATTAGACTTCATGGAGTCTCTTCCAATATCATTTCAGATGAGGATCGAAAGCTTGCCCCACTTTTTTGGCAAAGTCTGCATCAAGTGTTACGAATCAAGTTGAGGTTGAGTTCAACTTATCACCCTCAACTCAATGGACAAGCAAGAAACGATCTGATCCTTAGAAGGTTGGCTTGCTGTAAGTGTAGTACCTAAGTACGATCATCCTTGTAGTAGGACGGACAAGAGGTGATAGGATTTTTGTTGATGTGTAGATGTGACTGGCAAGATGAGAACCCCTAAGATCAACATCAGTAAGTAAGACGCATTACGAGATCTTACCCTGATCGAGGCAGAGTATCGCTAAGGGAATCTAGGGTAATGATCGAATGCTCGTAGTTATGATTGATTATGTGAGTTTAGAAAATTGAGAGGAAAGTGCCTATAGTAGTTTCACCTAAGTTGAATGTGAGCAAAAAAGATGATTTCTTGTGTAAAACTAGGTTACTAGAGAAGTTCAAAGTTGATGAGTTAGATAATCCAACCCGGTGTGGTTCAGTTTACATTAAGGGGTGTTGTAATGCTTTACTTTGAGGTTGAGACGTGTGTTTATGACATAATCTGGAATAGTAAACTGCGCTCAAAGAAACTAAGACTGTGATTGGATACCTTGAGTAGGAAGTTAAGGTAGTGTTGATCTTGGTGTTAACTGTGAGAGTTAGATTTTGGAAGAAGGTTTTCTAGTGGACCAGCATTGAGAAGAGATATGATTAAGCTTTGATTATGTCCTTCAAGTGTGGTAGACTAAGATGAAATGTCGAGGATAGTGGGAATAATGTGGTGGTGGATAGTTTCGAGGATAAACAGAACGATGGTAAGTATGAATTCTGTTATGAAGTTACCGATGTCACTTAAGGGGAAGGAAGCGATGGGAAATTCAATGTAGGAGCTTGGGGTTAAGATGCAATTACAAAATCTTGTCTAGTTTTGAGTCACAAAATTTCAAGGACGAAATTTGTTTTTAAGTGGGCCAGTAATGTAACACCCTACTTTTGATCTACGTTGTATTACCGGTAACGATATATCTATTTATTTTTTAACATGAGACCAAGAAAATGATTTTGGAAAGAACAAAATCATAGCTGGAACCTACCATATTGTAGGAAACTATAGTTAAATTTTCGGTTTAAAACTCAAACGGAACCCGATTTGCGTTTTCGCTAACAGTATATTTTGTACCAGTCAGAAGACCCTAACTTGACCTGAAACTTAAAAATCATTTTATCACTATTTTAGTGATACTGTCTATTTTAAAAATTTTGCTCAAAAAATAAAATAAAATATTTATTTTATTTGGGAGAACTTTCGAGAAAGTCGAGAAAAAAATCTAAAATCGGGGAAACGGCGGGGGCGGACACAGAGCTGCAGAGATAGGCTTAGCGGTGGAGGACAATGTGTCAGATCAGTGATGAGACACATGGTGAGTCATCACCATGATTCATCACTTGTCATCGTGACTTTAGATATTTTACAAAATATCTACACATGTAAAAGTCCCTAATACCCTTAAGTTTCTAATTAATTCCCCTTATGTCCCAAACTAAATCCTACAACCCCTCTATTAAGCACATTCTCGACAGCCTCTCACCCCACATAACCACACCATTTTCTTTTTTACATTTCATTAACTTTAATCCTCCAAGATCTTAAGCCTAAGACAATTGTTCTCAAGAGAAATTCTTCTCCTCTCTTCCTCTGTTTTTGCACCAGCATCATCCCTACATAACCCTTTCAATTTCATCATCCTTTCTTCACTTATTCGCAAGGAAAACACTTAGTGTTTGTGCAAGGGTTTCATTAAAAGATTAAAGTCTTCGTTCATCATCTTTGTTCATCAACCTAAGTTTCTCATAAGATAAATTTCTTTTTCTTTCCCCTGATGTTTCACGTCAGCCCCATCCCCTCTTTTCACTCATCATTTCATTTTTTTCAAACCAATAATCTTCTCTCTTTTCTCATAGTTTCTCAAGATCCATCACTTTCTTCCTCAAGGATCATCATTGAGAGGTAATCTTCCTCCAACCTTGCTTCATTAAAGTTGATGTTGTGTTGATGAGCTACATGATTGTTCTTATTTTTCAAAAAGGGTTAAGCTTGAAAATGGGTAGAAAAATCATAACTCTTTTTAACCTTTGATTTAAGTCTTGAAAAATTATATTTAAGCTTGCATGATCATTTTCTTCATGCTTGCCAAGTGATTGGATGAACAAAATTTTCTTCCTTATTTCTCCCCACTTGGCCGAACCATACCCTTTTGTTTTACTCTTGGATTTCAAAAATGTGTAGCCCTTTGAACCATGAGAAACAAATCTCTAAAGTTGATTTTTGAACTTGACTATGATCAATGAACCTTACCTAAGAACGATTGGAAAAAAATAAATGATTCTTGCCATTTTATCCCTCTTGGTCGTGAGCTTCATTTGGGGTGGATCATGGATTTTCTTGCTTGTTTAACTTATTGTTGTTGATTGTTGAAGGTTAAGTGTGGTTAAGTGTTTGTGACTTTGTTTGGAAGAAAAGGAATATTCAAGGACAAGGAATTTTTTTGTCTTCGACAGGTAAGGCGAGATTACTGTTAAGTCTCTAAAATGTCTAATATGCATTTCCCTAAGTTTTGATGAAAACTAATCATTTGTTAATGATTTAATTAACCTTTGTATTGGTTGTTAACATGTCTATCCAGTGTGCAGATCAATATAGTAAGAAGTCACCTTCTCACCTGTCTGCCTACATAAATGACCGCCTGTCTAGACAAGCAAAAGTCAACTTGTCTGCCGACTAGGATTATTGACTTTCTGCATTGAAGTTTCAACTTGTCTTTTGATAAGTTCCTACCTATTTGAGGTTCTTCGATAGGGAGCTCAAGTACAATGCTTTTGGAAGTTTTCCCCTCAAACAAAAGACTCTGAAGCTTTCTCACGCTTATCAAGAAAAGTCAGAAGTCATTCTCACAAGCAACCTAGAAAATCAGAGATGAAGTCCAGTTAAAGAATGTTTCCAACATGCTTTATTCCCTAGTACTCTTGATTATTATACGAAAAGGGAAATGTGCTCTGCAAAGTACAAAAGCATTCTGCACAACTCTGATTTAACTATTGCACGATGCATAAAGCCATGATCCTTCATGTTAGAGTACAACAAACGTTCCTATTGCATTAATGACTGCTCAGAATGACTATATTGCATTTAATGAAGTTCTACCTGAAGCCAACATCTGAAGGAATGTCTCTAACGGATATTAAATGCTTGAAGGCTATAAATACAGAAGTCATTGAAGATGAAGAAAAGAGATAACACACAACATTAAAGAGTCGTTACTCTGTGAATTCATTTATTCATTTTTTCAATCTATATTATTCAATCATTTGAAGCTATTACCCAGTCTTTCCTAAGCTTACATTTAATCCACTCTGAGTGTTAGTGAAAGAACTGTCTGTCTGATTGTATTTATTACAAACAAACTTCTCAAACAAACTTGAGTGAGCCTGAAGAGGTTAGGGGTGCAAAGAATACTTGTCTTGGAGCCTGAAGAGGCTAAGTGTGCAAACAATACTTAGAGTCTGTAACCTGATCAGATATAGTGGATAAAACTTAGTGCTGCCAAGGACTGGATGTAGCTCTTTGTGTTGAAGAGTGAACCAGGATAAATAGTTGTGTTAATCTCTCTTCCCTTAAACTCTTTAGTTGCTTTGATTAAATTATCTGATTTCTAACTAAAGGGGTTAAAGTGTGAATATCAAACTTGTTTTCAAGTTGTGTGCTTGTGTGTTTTTCTGTTTAAATCACAACAGACAGGTCACCTATCTGCGAAGTGTTTTCACACTTGCTTGAACCTAGCTTCTGTGTGCAAAAAGTTTTCAACTTTGTTTTAATTTCTGATAAACACAAATCAACCCCCTTCTCGTGTTTATAGTTGTCTATTTCAATTACCTCATGAGTTTGATAGTTACATGCTTAAATTATTTGTTGAGCATATCTATTTTTGTGAGGTTTGATGTTTGGAGAGAATATGTTGTTTTATTTAACTATCAGTGAATAAATCTTCATAACTGTCTATATGCTTATATGGAATTATGTTTTGTATGACTGGTTTGGCTGAGAGCATGACATTGGTCATAGCTTGATAATAATGAATTAAGTTATTGAAAAACTTTAATAAAAAAAGAAATGAGATTTTCAGTTTTCTCAAGAAGAAGAGGTTATGAAAACATAAGTTAAGGATCTTGTTGTTGGACAGGTTAAGAATTCAGAGAAGATTTACAGATGATTTTGGAATAAATTTCAAAGGGTGAGTGTTAGTGAGGACAAACAGTGAAAAATCACATTATTTTTATTTTCTATAAATATTAAAAAAAAATGAAAAGCGAAGTATCTAAAACATTTTAATGTTATCAAGGAAAAAGTCTTGTTTTAAAATAAAGAGTCTTTCGTTTTACAAAAAGTTTGATTCAGAGGAAAAACTTTAGAAAATTGTCGTTTTGACAGAAATTTTGTTTAGGAATTTCTTGAAAGCCAAGATAATTTAAAAATGAATTCAGTGATTTAATATTTTACAAATGAATTTTAGAGGAAAAGATTTTCAATAATATGTTTTAAATGAGTGAAAATAATTCTGATGAACTTTGATGAGTTTTCGGATCTTTGTTTTGGTATTTGTTTTCACAGAACGAACAACCGTGTTGAAAATTTGTAAAGTTATGAGGACCTAGCGACCGAGACGTCGGGCTAGAGTTCCTATGAGTAGGTACTTGGACTACGAGTTATTTGTGTCATGTTGGCGCACTTGACTCTGTGTCAAATATAGACGAATCTAGTGACCGGTGAATTGATAAGCCTCTAGCTTATCTAGTTTTATAGCTAGAACGGCTAAGGTTTTTATGCCACCCTAAGCAACAATTTTAGTCACTTAGGTAATTTTTTGGATATTTTGTCATTTTTGAGTCAATAAAGCATTCTAATGCTACATTTATTTTCATATTAAAAGTGAAGCTCGAGAAAGCAAAAAAACTTGAAGAAAACTACTAGAAAGGTAGGCAGAAGTATCTCGTCCCGCGAGACAATGCTCGCCCCGCAAGCCAAAGCTGAAGACTGATCAGGAGTTTGCAACCATTTTGGCTCGCCTCGCGAGCCAGACATTAGGAATTCTGCAAACGCTCAGTCTCACCTCGCGAGAGTTCAAATTTGAACTGGTGCCAAATTAAGGGCTCACCTCGCGAGCGCACACTGTTTCAGTTTTAGATTTAAAGCTTGTTTTGGAACAGATTAGGGATGGCAGTTTAGATCTACTTTCTTGTTTCTCTTGGAACTGCGTCTCCCTTAGTTTTTCTTAGACTTATTCCAATTGTGATGAATTATTCTCTTCTTGATTTGATTATCCCTTCGATGAGGAACTAATCCTCTTTCTGAGGGAACGATGAAGCCGCTCATGACGGCATATTAATCCAGTGGTGTTTTTGTATTCACTTCTCTTAATTTATTGTTTCCAAATTCTATTTTAATTGAGTTAATCAAAAGAGCTCGTGGTTAAATAGTCAAGGGCGATGAGTCTAACCAGAGAATCTTGCTTTAGGTCTTGGATTAGGAACACCGATTGAGTAATACTAGAGATAGAGTAGGAGGCGATCGATATAGGGAATCAGGGGCTTAATGAATCTAACTTGTGGGCTGTCGAATAGAGATATAGGCAATTTGCATAAGTATGTGGTTCTTTTCGTGCTCGACCTAGACATTAGGATAATTTAGGGTTCCTGGTTGACAAAGAAACTGAACTTAGGGATAAGAAGATAATCACTTGGGTTGTATGCATGATTAGGTAGGTGGATTCGGGACCTTGGACCTCAAGCCATAACTGAATCTAGTTTGTTTGTTTTTCGTTTTAGATAATTGATAATTAATAATTGTTTAGATAAATCTTTTTATCTCAACATTTCTCCTAGTTGACTTGGTCAAACATTTGTTATTTCCTTTGAATTTGGTATAAATGGTCTCCCAATCCCTGAGTTCGAACTCGATAATTACTTGCCGTGTTTTATTACTTGCATCGACCTGGTACACTTGCCGGAGTCCATCAAGTTTTTGGCGTCGTTGCTGGGGATTGGCACAACCAATTTTATTAATTTAAGGAATTTAATTCTTTTTGAACAAGCCAATTTTTCCTTTTAAATTTTCTGCATATTTTTCTCTTTAAACTTCTTTGATCCCACTTGGTCTTGCCATGTTTTTGTTGTATGCGAGGTACCGTTCCATTGGAAGAATTGCTATACGACCTAGAAATTCGTAGGACTGAGAAAAGGTTGAGGAAGTAACTAAGAGAGAAAATGAGACTTGAAGCAATCCAACCCATCAATCTTGAAGGGATGGCAGAAGAAGATCCACCTGCTTACAAGCCTCTCTATGAGTACACTCTTCCTAACTTGGAGGATTGTACGTCTACTGTTGTAAGGCCCCCCATCACAGCCAATGCATTTGATATCAAGACATCGGTTCTCCAACTAGTTCAACAACATCAATTTGATGGGAGATCCTCACAGGAATATCACTCACTTCTTGGAGATATGTGACATTTCAAAGTGTGCTGGGGTTTCAGATGATGCATATCGCCTGCTTCTATTCCCTTTCTCTCTCCGGGATAGAGCATGCGATTGGTTGGACTTAAACATGGATCGTAGAAGCATCACTACTTGGGAGGACATGGCTCATAAATTCCTCACAAGATTATTTCCTCCTCATAAAGCGACACAATTAAAAGTAGTTGTTACTTCTTTCAAGCAACATGATGATGAAACTTATAATGAAGCTTGGGAGTGGTACAATGTGCTCTTGAGGAGATGTCCATCTACCTTCTTTGACTTGGTATCAAAGGTGCAGAACTTCTTCAACGGTTTGAAAGGTCGCTACCAAATGAACTGTGATGCCGCAGCTGGCGGTTCTTTCTCTTGCAAGTCAGCGGAGGATGCATGGGCTTTGTTGGAAAAGATGTCAAAGAATGAGTACAAACGTAATATGCATCAACCTACTAATGCACCTCTTCCAAATTATTTTGGGCTTAGTGCAACATCTATTGAAGCCATTCTTGAGCAAAACACACTTCTGAAGAAGCAGAATGAGGCACTTACTAGCAAGATGAAGGTGAATGCGGTGCGGGAAGGATTTCCTCGGGTTGTGACTTTTGCAATGGGGATCATGACAGTGAATGTTGTCCGGGTAATTTTTCTCAGGAGCATGTACACTCATGTCACAACTTCTATGACACAGTGCCACAATGCAATGATACCAGAGGAACAGGCAGAATAACTACAATCATAGTCAAGGTTGGAATATCAGGAGAGATCATCTGGGGTTTTCTTGGAGCAACACTAGTGGTGGTTTGGCGGGACAATAACAACATCAGAATCAAAGGCAAAACTATGGAATTCAATAGCATAATACTCAGCAAGCTCTCCCAAGGCCTAATCAGTTACAAGTCATGAATGGGAACAGGCATCCTAGGGAATTGACTCTTGAGAAGACTAGCTCAGCCATTGAGAAGTTGACAGTGCACACAAACACAGCCATTGATAAGTTGGCAACTCATACAGGTGCAGCGATCCAGAATCTTGAGACTCGGGTAGCACAGCTTGCAAAGCAATTGAATGAGCGTCTTCCAGGCTCTTTTCCAAGTAATACAGAGAACAACCCCAAGAACCAATGCAATGTGAGACACCCCGATGTACCATTAAAGAAAACCATAATTTATTTAAAACTTAATCGTGATATTAAGGTTAAGCGAATATGTTCAACGACGAAGGAATAAAAACCTTAAATAAAACAACCATCAAATATGAACATAACATCACACGTACATACATATGTATAGTGTCGCCTAAGTACGGTCATAACAGACAGTAGAGGGAATCCCATCAGTAGGATCCCATATAAAGATACAAATCAGGTGAAACAAGAAAATACATCAAAAGGCTAACAAAAGATGCCTCGTTGTTGCTCTATACCCAGCCCCTCTCAAAATACATCACAAAGTCCTCCCACATACCTATTTACACCTAACAAGATACGCACTGGCCGGTCCTATCACAGACGGCTCCTGCTACCCTCACTCTCACCCATGCCTCCTCTAGGTCTGGATGGTCTTGATGCTTCTCTGCTACTGCTAGATGAGCTCCTCCCAGGACTCTGCTGAAACAAGCGTTGGTACCTCAAGTTGCTCCGAGAGGACAACCTGGAAGACTCAGATCCGGCTGGCCTAACGTTTGGAACCTCGGGAACATCTGGTGCAAGGAAGGGGTCTATATCAGATACAACTTGATCATCAGGTGCTGGTGCAGGAACGGGTACCGGTGCAGGAACGGGTACCAGTACTGGAACGGGAACTGGTACAGGTACGATCTCCGGCATCGGTGGCATCGGAGGAATCGACGCTGTAGGGAATCCAATAAGAAAGGGAAAAGTTTGGCCGACCCGAAAGGTTCCGACCAAACCAAAAGGAGCTTCATCCCCTAACCTAGTGGTCACCAATACTGGACCCGTATAAACAGCAAAATGGGTGACAGGGTCCACTAGCCACCCCTACTCATCCACGAACTCGAACTCAAAGGTTCCCGTCAGGGGGAACCCCGCTGGCTCCTCCACCCAATGATGATCCATATGAGCCATCAGCAATATCTGGGTCTACACATGTAACGATAGAAAAGGCAAACGCAAAATAAAGGAAAAGGATATAAGTAACTATCTAGCATCAATATGGGAAAAGGGTACGTAACATTTAATCTATAAAGGCACACAGACATGCATCACAGATATATATACAATCAACCTTGAGACACATTATCATCCTTTACCCTTCGCACTCATGCAACTTATGCTGACATGGCCACCACCAATCATGTCACACATCCCTTGTCTGGTTATGGATGTTAGTCAGTCGTCCAAGCGACGCGTCCCCAAATCTCGGTGCACACCCTCATTCGCGGTGAGAATGCTCATTCAAAGCAATGATACTATAGCTGCACATCTCGCTCCGGTGCACACCTTGGTTCTCTCCCGAGGGTGCTCATGCATAGCAATGACACTATAGCTGCACAGTCTAAATCTAAGTTGGGACGGTCCCGCGAGGACTTCGGACCTCGTATGTTCCAAACGCACGGCTGTGATCAACAACATGCATCTATATGAGTCTCACCGACTTGTACCAAGTCATTACTTAGTGCCTTATCCTTTCCTCATCATCTCATATTATATCTCAAATCCAATGATAAATAAATATTAATTAATCATTTAAGTTAGGCACAGCTAAAACATATATCATACTCACCCCAGCATGCATCACCTTAACTCCTCATATATCAATATCTATAGACCACTGAGCATGGTATAACAATTAATCATGTCATTATATCAAACATATTATCAATATTCAAATAATAATAATAATAATAATAATAATAATAATAATAATAATAATAATAATAATAATAAGTTAAACACAATTAACTCATACATATCATATTAAGGCAAACAACACACAACGAGCAGTTTAACAGGTAAAACCAGGCAACCTCAAATATCATAAATTTAACCTAACGACGATAAATCTACAATCTCCATATCATCATTTGTACCGCTAATTAATCCCCAATGTGATATTGACATTGCCCATTATTCGCCTACTAGTAGGGTTTAGGTCGCCCTACGCCATTATTAAATAAAATGCTACTTAGCCATTTCCGACGTTAGATGGCTTCTTTCTCCCACTTGAGATGAGTATATCTAGCTCTGGAACAATGAAACGAACTCTCCCCTAAAGCCTAAAAATCTGCCACGCAAGGAGTAAAGGTCTCCGGGCCTCCAAAAATTCACCTGAATACATCATTCTGAAGCATGCGTTACTGGTAACCCTAATCTGGAAACGGAATCGAAAACCAATAAACGAATTGAGAGATATTCTCAATACCGTCACCGACAGCATTTCGACATAATAAGGGCATAGATTACCTTAGCTTAGAGAAGAAAAGGAAGCTAGGGTTTAGAAGATGTTGTTGCCACGATCACAATGACGTAGTCAGAATTGCGACAGGACGATCGGATTGCTCTGAATCGAGACTGGAAGCTCAAACTCTCTCTAACCTCTCACTGTCTCTTTACTCCCTTAGGCTCTCTGGTTTTCTATTTTTCACGTTGGGTGAAAGTGTTACACTTTCACCCTTCGGGCCCTTTTTATTTTTCAAAAACTGCCTGCCAGCGCTCAATCGCTGTGATCCCAACGTCCAAGCGCTGGAGCGCTTGAGCATCCATATCCCTGCGCTCAAGCTTTGGGAAGACTTCACCACGAAGTCATCGCGACGCGTGTTTCATGCACTGCCACTACCTGACACGTGGCAAACGTTGTCCCACACACAAGCGCCACAAAAACCACGCTCAAGCATTGACCATTGACCAGAAACCTTGATTTTACGTTTCGTCGCGTTCTAAGTCCGTTTGAAGTCCGATTGACCTCAAATTTGAGACATAGACTCCTCACTACTTGAGGAATAAGATCAAGTCCTCAAAAATGTCTAACATATCCTCAAACATAATTATCTTAATGTGTACTCTTAACCATTCTAAATGATACAAGCAAGCCCTGGAACATGTTCACGTTCGATTCTACACCAGTTGATCGCGTACTTTCCATGCAAAGGTTCCTTTACTTAGATATACATATTAGGCACCTAATAAATATCTTAAACATGGTTACTAAACGTATAACTAATGTCGTAAAATACGGATGTTACACAATGCCGTGTCAACTCGAAGCGGTATGGTGTTGGAATCAAATGGAGGTGTAACTAGTTCTCCTGGGGCTAAAATTCCAGAAGTACCACAGTTGGAGACAGAACAAGAAAAGGAAGAAGAAGTGCCTAGTGAGAAGGTTCCGGAGCAAGAGGGGAGGTTAAAATTAGAGGATGAAGATTTTTGGAGGAAAAAGTGGGTTAAGCCCAAGGAGCTCCCTCCTTATATGAAGGTACCATATCCAGAGCGGTTGAAGAAGCCTTTGCAAGATAAACAGTTCAAAAAGTTCCTTGATGTCTTCCACAAGATTCAAATCAACATTCCAATTGCGGAAGCCTTGGAACAAATGTCATCTTATGCTCAGTTCATGAAGGAGCTTCTCTCCAAGAAGCGAACGATAGTGGATGAGGAAACGGCTGCTTTGATCGAGGAGTGTAGTGCAATTCTTCAACGGAAGCTACCTCCTAATTTGAAGGATTGGGGGTCATTTAGCATACCATGCACCATTGGAGAGATGCATTTTGGGAAGGCACTTTGTGACTTGGGGGCAAGCATCAACTTGATGCCCCTCTCTATGATGAGGAAGCTTGGCATTCAAGAGGCCAAAGGGATTATGATGTCACTCCAACTAGCGAATCTTTCTATTAAATACCCCTATGAGTTGGTGGAAGACTTGTTGGTGAAGGTGGACAAATTTATCTTTCCGGCAGATTTTGTGGTACTAGATATGGATGAAGATGCTGAGTTCCCTCTCATATTTGGTAGGCCTTTCTTGGCCACCTGGCGTGCATTGATAGATGTGCAACAATGGAAACTCACACCTCGAGTGCAAGATGAGAATGTAGTCTTCAATATCTTTGAAGCCATGAAGCATCCGATTGAGCAATCTAGTGTTTATAGCATTGATGTGGTAGAGCCTATTGTGAAATCCTATGCTACACAAGAAACGCATGCTTCTACACTTGCAAAAGTGTTGGTAAAATCCCATGTTGATGATGAAGATGGGGAAGTTTTGGAGGATGTCGAATTTCTTGAGTGTTTGAAATCTATGGAAGCATTGCCTATTCTCCCCAAGGAAGAATGCCAAACAGAAAAGCTTGACAAGGAAGTAGCGGAAGAGGACAACAAGACAACGGAGTTGAAACAACTCCCAACTCTCTTAAGGTATGCATTTTTTAGTGAGGGGGGACATCACCCGGTCATCATTAGCAATGCCTGGAAAAAGGATGAGGAATACAAGCTCTTGAGAGTTCTCAGGGAACATAAATTCGCCATTGCGTGGAAGATTTCGGATTTAAAAGGTGTAAGTCCCTCATTATGCATGCACAAGATCTTGATGGAGGATGATTATAAACCGGTGGTGCAACCACAAAGACGGATAAATCCTATCATGAAGGAAGTGGTGCGCAAAGAGGTGCTTAAGGTCTTAGATGCCGAAATCATCTATCTGATCTTGAATAGTAATTGGGTTAGCCCAATTCATATGGTCCCAAAGAAAAATGGCACAACCGTGGTAGTCAATGGGAACAACGAGATGATACCAGCTAGGACCGTCATGGGATGGGGAGTTTGTGTTGATTATAGGAAGCTAAATGATGCAACAAGGAAGGATCATTTCCCGCTTCCTTTCATTGATAAAATGGTAGAAAGGTTGGCTGGCTATGAATATTATTGTTTCCTAGATGGGTATTCCGGCTACAAACAAATTGTGGTAGATCCAGAGGACCAAGAAAAGACGATCTTCACATGTCCCTACGGACTCTTTGCTTATAGGAGGATGCCTTTTGGGTTGTGCAACGCTCCGGTGACTTTACAAAGATGCATGCTCTCTATCTTTTCGGACATGGTGGAGAAATTCATTGAGGTATTCATGGACGACTTTTCGGTCTTCAGAACATCCTTTGATAATTTCTAGAAGAACTTGGCTTGTGTGCTCGAGAGGTGTCAAGAAACCAACCTTGTGCTAAATTGGGAAAAATGCTACTTCATGGTTTGAGAAGGTGTGGTTTTGGGGTACAAAATCTCCCAAAAGGGGATTGAGGTTGATAGAGCCAAGATCGAGTTGATCGAGAAGTTACCCACACCAGTAAATGTGAAAGAGGTGAGGAGTTTCTTAGGACATGCCGGCTTCTACAGACGTTTCATCCGATACTTCTCCAAAATAGCGAAACCACTACGTGACCTTCTCGTGAAGGATGTATCCTTTGAATTTAATGTTTCTTGATTAATTGCTTTCAATATTTTGAAACATATGCTTGTCACTGCACCTATAATCACTGCACCCAATTAGGAATTACCTTTTGAAATCATGTGTGATGCAAATGATTATGCGGTGGGGGCGGTTTTAGGACAGATGGTGGAAAAGTTAGCTCATGTTATTTATTATGCAAGCAAAGTTTTAAATGAGGTACAAGCTAACTATTCCACCACTGAGAAAAAACTCCTTGACGTGGTTTTTGCACTTGATAAATTTAGATCTTATGTAGTAGGGTCTAAGATTATAGTTTTCACAGATCATGCGGCCTTAAGACACTTAATGACAAAACAAGAGGCCAAACCTAGACTAATTCGGTGGATTCTTCTTTTGCAGGAGTCTGATCCTAATATTAGGGACCGGAAAGGGTCGGAGAATGGAGTAGTGGACCACTTGTCGAGGTTGGTTAATCCTGACACCGAGGAGAAATTGCTAGATATCAAGGAAGAATTTCTAGATGAGAGATTGTTTTCAATTTTTGAAAAAGTTTCTCCTTGGTTCGCAAACATGGCCAATTTCAAGTCATCAAAGGTGGTCCCGGAAGGATTGACCATGCAACAAAGGAAGAAGTTCTTCTCAGATGCAAAGTACTACATTTGGGAAGACCCATTCCTTTTCAAGCAATATACGGATGGATTGTTGCGGAGGTGCATTCCCCATGAACAAATTGGGAACGTGTTGTGGCATTGCCATGGCAAGGACTATGGTGGGCACTTTGGGGGAAAGAAGACCGTGGAAAAAGTCCTCCAATGTGGGTTTTATTGGCCTACTCTCTTCAAGGATGCACACACTTTTGTGGAAAGGTGTAACCGTTTCCAATGGGTTGGAAACATCTCAAGGCGGCATGAACTCCCTCTCCAAGGCAAGCTAGAGGTAGAGATTTTTTATGTTTGGGGGATAGACTTCATAGGACCATTTCCACCTTCCTTCTCTTACCAATACATATTGGTAGCGGTGGACTATGTGTCAAAATGGGTGGAAGCAATTCTAACAACAACGGATGATCCGCGGGTAGTCATGGATTTCTTAAGGCGCAACATCTTCGCAAGGTTTGGTGTCCCAAGGATCCTATTAGTGATGGTGGTTCTCATTTTTGCAACAAACAAATGAATCACCTACTTGAGAGATATGGGGTCAAGCACAAGATAGCAACTCCTTATCATCCACAAACAAACGGGCAAGTTGAAGTATCCAACCGTCAATTGAAGTGTATTCTTGAGAAAATCGTCAACTCTTCATGGAAGGATTGGGCAAAGAAAGTGGATGATGCTCTTTGGGAATATAGAACTGCTTTCAAAACACCAATTGGAAGATCTCCTTACAACTTAGTGTTTGGAAAGGCATGTCATTTGCCGGTAGAATTGGAGCACAAGTCATATTGGGCAATTAAAGAGCTCAATTATGATTTGAAGAAGACCGGTGAGAAGAGGCTACTTGACTTGAATGAATTGTCAGAGATCCGCTTGCAAGCATATGAGAATGCTAGGATTTACAAGGAGCAGACTAAGGCATGGCATGATAAGCACATTTTCCCTAGAAGATTTGAACCGGGGCAGTGGGTACTTCTCTATAACTCTCGATTGAGACTCTTTCCAGGAAAATTGAAATCTAGATGGTCCGGACCCTTCAAGGTCCAAAATGTTTTTCCACATGGAGCGGTAGAATTAGAAGCAATGAACCTGGAGATATCTTCAAGGTAAATGGCCAAAGGCTCAAGAACTACTATGGGGAAGTATTTCACGGGGATCACCAAAGTTTCAAGCTAGACTAGCCCTTCGAAGGCGACTTCCGACAGGCTCGGGACGTTAAACAAGTGCTACTTGGGAGGCAACCCAAGCTTTATATACTTTTTATGCATTTGTAGAGTCATGAAACTTAAAAAGTGTCTTCATATAGGGTCCTTAGTAGGGGTGGCAAAAGAATCCACCAATCCATCATCCATCCAATCCATCCATTTATAAAAAAGAAAAAAAGATGGATTGGATTGGATTGGATTGGATTTTTTTTAATGGATGGTTAATCATCCATCCATTTTTTTATGAAATCTATTGAACCAATATTTAAAAAAAAAGTAATGGATCATTTTTTTTCTATTCTAAAACCATTTGGTTTTCTAAATCATTTTTCAGTTTTAAAAAAAAAAACTGTCATCAACAAATGACTCCTCTCTCTCTCTCTCTCAAAAGTAACTCTTGTTCTCTCCCTCCGCAAACTCTGACTTTTAGAACTAACTTTCGTTGCAAAGTTCATGGTCATTGTAGTTCCAACACTAAAGGCTTGATGATATTTTTCATATCCAATAAAAAAATTCAGTATTAGGAATTTAATGAGATACAGATATTGAATAAGAGAAAGGGAGAGAGCTGAAGAAGAGTGGAGATTTTAATTTTTTTTTAATAATTAATTTTATTGTGTTCTAACTTCTTTATTTCAAACTTGGTCACGTGAGACTCATGCTTCATGATCATGGACGATTGGACGAACATGAATTAATGATCTGGACATCGCTATATCATACATGCAGATGCTACTAATACATTTTTGGTTAATCAAAATTATTTTACATTTCTAATTATTATTATAAGTAAAAAATTCATGTATTTAATTAAGATCCTTAAAATTTTTGAGAGAGAAAATATTTAGTATGTAAAAATTGTTAAAATAAAATTTTAGCGTCAAAATGTATTTTTAAATGGATGGATCGGATATTCATCCATCGAAAAATGATTAATGGACGGATTGGATGGTTTTTTATTAGATGGATCATGGATGGATTGAATTTTTTTAATACATTTTTAATGGATCGAAATGGATTGATGGATTGTTTTTATCCAATCCATTATAATCCGAATCAAAATCCACCTGATCCATCCGTTTGCCACCCATAGTCCTTAGTTAGAAAATTGCATTAGGAAAGCATTTAGGACTTAGTTTCATTTAGGAAATAAGGAGCAAAAAAGTGTCTCTGGCTCGTCCCGCGAGCAGTGACTCGCCTCGCGAGACAGAAGGATATCAAAAATCTTCTCTCTGGCTCTCCTCGCGAACCATGACTCGCCTCGCAAGACATGGAAATCTGGAAAGGCACCTGATTGCTGGATCGCCCCACGAACACTGTTTCACCACCCGAGCCAGAGGTCCAGAAATCAGGCCATTCTGGGTGGCGTCACGAGAAACTACTCACCTCACGAGACCCTGCTCGTCTCACAAATCTGGGAAGATGAAAAGGGGCAAAACTCACTGGTTCACCCCACGAGAACCCAAATTAGGGTTTCAAATTGGGAAATTTTAAGTTCTCGCCCCGCGAGCACACATTCGTCCAGCAAGTGAGAGAAACTTAAGCGCCTCGCGAGGCTTTCTTCCTCACTTACGCAACAAAATTTTGAAAGTTTCTCTCTTCTTCTCTCTCGGGCGCGAATCAAGAACCAAGAAAG
The DNA here is from genome assembly GCA_030762895.1 of Sophora flavescens. Classification (NCBI taxonomy): domain Eukaryota; kingdom Viridiplantae; phylum Streptophyta; class Magnoliopsida; order Fabales; family Fabaceae; genus Sophora; species Sophora flavescens. The sequence goes on from CM061066.1 coordinate 131,570,581, forward strand.
GAACCAAAGTTCTTCCTCCTAACTCTTTCAAACTCACCCACTCATTCATGGAATACTCATAACCACCGTTAATGCATTGGAATTTAATTTCTGCATGATTTAGTGTTGTTCATCTTCCTTTGTTTTTGAAATTTCAAAACAAGTATATAGGAATGCATGACAATCACGCTATCTATGGATGATTAAATTTTAATTGTAATCTGTGTGTAGAAACAGAACATGTGAGAGTGTGGTGAGAAACTGTTTTTTAAATGAATTTTTGAACAATATGGATGAGAGAGGGTAAAGAATGGTTGCTAATGTTTAAACCCTTGAATATTGATCTATGTGAATATTTGTGATGAACTGACTGCTAGAACCTAAGTTTGAGGTTCCGGGAATTCTTTGAGACAATGCATGCTAGGGGGCAATGGGTAATTTTTCTGGAAACTTTTAGAACGGATTTATGTGTTCTTTTTTATGCATGGACTGGCTGATATATGACTGTCAATAGCTTAGAACGATTTTCTGGTTTTTAGGTTATGGCTCCTCCAAAAAACGCTAAGAAACAGCCTATTAGGCGCAAGAAGCATGGGGCAACTCAAGGTGAGGAGCAGGTGTTCGCTGAGGGACCCGGTTCCTCCTCTAGGAGTGCTTCCTCTTCTACCACCTTCCGATCTCTTCTTCATCAAGAGCATTGGGAGTTGGTCAGGAAGAAGGAGATCACTCTTGAAAGGAGGGTGGTTCTCATAGAGAACATCTACTCCTTCATTACTGAGGAGATTACCCAAAGGGGATGGGGGTACTTGGCTAACCTTCCTCGACGAGTTGATGTTAAACTTGTCAAGGAATTTTATGCCAATGCCCTCAACCTCGACATCACTGACCCTGGTTGCATTACCATGGTTGGAGGTGTGGGGATCACCTTCACAACCAAGGACATTAACAGGGTTCTGGGTATCTGGAACACCTGGGGAGATAGCAGCCAGCGTGCTGAGATGCCGGCAGTTCAGGCCCTAGCAGGGCCCATTTTGGAGACTTGCTACAAAGCAGGGGCCCAGTGGGAAGTAAGGACCTCTAGGAACCTACTGAGGCTTAGGAGGCAGGATCTTATTCATGTGGCACTCACGAGTCTACCATCACTGTTGTGCGGGCCCACCTCATTTATGCTATCATGACAGAGAAGAGCATCGATGCAGGCTCAGTCATCGCCACTGACATCCAGAAAAGACCAACTCCAAGAGCAGTAAGGAGGTGTTGGCTCATGGCTTCCTCATTACTAGGATGATGGCGAGGGAACGGATAGCTGTATCTAAGGAAACTGAGAAAGTCCCTTGACAGCCTATTGATAGAGACTACATATGTCGCCATTGCTATGGAGAGCCACCACCACCGAGGAGGCAACAGCCAGCAGGGCATCCCCCACGTAGGCTAGTGTCGGCAGAGATGGTTATGCTTCTGCATTACCAACAGGCAGAGAGGCGGTAGCATGAGGTACTCCGAGAGTTCTTACGTGAGCAGGCTAGAGTTCAGGAGGAGGGCAGGGTTCCCATCTACCCTTCTGATGAGGAGTTGGCACCTCGGCTCGGGTGGCAGGACTATCATGGGACCAGGAGGCTCAGCCTTAGGGGGGTACTCGAGGCACCAGTACCAGTTGATGACGCAGCTGCTCAGGGCCAGGGTTACGACTCTGGTCAGGGGGATTACATTGTGGGTAGATTGACTTTGATTGAGCTGGAGGTGGCCATTTTTTATATCTCTTGTCTTTTGAGTTCTAGCTATTTATTTTCATTCGATTGGGTTGGATATTCGTATTAGCTAGAAACTCATGTTACTATGATGATACTTGATGCATTGACTTTTTTTATATAGTTGGTGCATGTAATTTTTGAATTTTTATTTTATTTTATTTTACATATATATATAGATATTGACCAAATTTTTACTTGTGGATAATTAGATGCAATTCTCAATCTCTCCGGACCACCCCGACTTTCATAATATCAAGGTTGCAATCCGAGATGGACGAATCCCTTTCCCAGAAATCGAAAGCATGGCTAAAGAACAAAGGGAAAAGGAGGATCCGTCTCGCTTAGACTTTTGTCGAGGTGAAAATGAGTATGTCCGGATTGAGATTCGTCTAGAAATTGAAGAGATGGAAAGAGACCGTCCGCCTTGCATTAGTGACGGGCATAAACTCTATGAGGACTTGATAACCAAGAAAGTGATAGGACCAAACCGGATTCCATTCCCGGAAGTGGAGAGCTATACCAAAGAGGAGGAAGACAAATGGGATGAGTCTTGGTTGATCACTCTCAAGGGTGCAAATGAAGATGCATGGCAACAAATGGAGGAAGCTAGGCTAGCTAAGGAAGGAAATCCGGAGAAAGAGGCAAATGCGGAGGAAAATGAGAAGAGTCCCCTCGGACTCCTTGAGCTAACACTTCTTAAACTCTTCTCTTCTTTTTCCTTTTCTTGTCTTTTATTTTCTCTTCTTTTCAAATTTGTTTGCATGTTAATGATCGGTCAATAAGAAAAACCAAAGTGTCATCGAGTCTAGTTGATAAGTTTTTGTGGACTGAATTGAAGGAAACTTAGTTTGAATGGATGAGTTTTGCGAAAATAATTTTGATGAACCCCTCTCGATGTTTTGAAAAGTTTAAATCCCCATGTGAAAATTGAAAATAAGACCTTAGAAGATTTTTGTTGTGATTGCATGATTTATAATAAGTTTGGGGTGAAGGGGTGCACACACTACGAATTGTATCTCGGTCAAACAATTTGCGAAAATATCTGGGTGAGGAATTGAGCCTCCAACATTGTTTGAATTGACTGACTCACGTTAAGTCGCATTTTCCCGGATTTTCTTGAATCTTTGCATGGTTCACATATCTATATGTTGTATCATATGATCTAGGCATTTTTCTTTAAATTAGTTGCTTGGCCTAAATGAACCAACCTTGATGCATGTTTCCTAGTTAGCCACATTGAGCCTTAAAGGCTATTGTTCTTAATAACCTTACACTACAAGCCATAAATCCGGAAAACCATGTTAACCCAATTATAGGATTTATGATAGCATGGAAACTTAGCAATGAAAGTGTTGTTTATGAACTAAGTTTGGGGTGGCTACAAAATTATCGTGTGTTTTGGTTGAGAAAAATAAAAAGTAAAAAGGTTGAAGCCAAAGGCTTAAGAAAGAAAAAAATTGCAAAAATGCTAAAAATGGCAAAGTGAAAAAGAGGTGTGAAAGGAAAAGGGATTGTAGCCACCCAAAGTAAGAAAAAGAGAAAAAGAAATGACAGTAGGATAAAAAAAGTTTAAATGCCAAATTTCATGCTCTCATAAATCTTAGGGACTTAACCTTGATCCTTTGCATATCCTACCTTGAGCCAGGCCACATTACAACCTTGAAAAGCCCTTTTGATGATGCATGCATGCTTTGTGGGAACTTTGTTGTGATGAAAATCAAATCCAAGGAAAGTGCGCTTAATTGTGAAAATGAGTAAAAATTGCTAACCTAGACAAATGAGTGAAAGAGTGAATTAATAATGCCCTTGTGAGGAAGACAATTATTTGAATTTGGTGACCTTCTTTTGTGTGTATGTTGGATCCCTTGCTTAGAGTAATGATTGCATTAATGGTATGCATGTGAGGGTTACTATAAAAGAATAATTTTGGGGGGGGGGGGGGGGGGATCAATTTGAAAAAGGAATTGCCAACAAATGCATGAAAGCTCGGGTAAATTCGATTAAGTCCATGAAGCTTACCTTGTCTTGAGTCCTTTTGATTTTAGTTTGCTTGGGGACAAGCAAAATTTAAGTTTTGGGTATTTTGATAAGCCTCTAGCTTTTCTAGTTTTATAGCTAGAAAATCTAAGGTTTTTATGCCAATTGAGTAAATTAACCTTGCTAATTTCCCAAATTGAGCTTCCTTTGTCCCTAAGCAACGTTTTTAGTCACTTAGGTAGTTTTTAGGATATTTTGTGATTTTTGAGTCAATAAAGCATTCTGATGCTACTTTTAATTTCAGGTTAAAAGTGAAGCTCGAGAAAGCTAGAAAACTTGAAGAAAACAAGCAGAAAGGAAGGCAGAAGTATCTCAACCCGCGAGCCAGAGCTGAAGACTGATCAGGAGTTGGCAACTATTCTGGCTCGCCTCGTGAGTAAGTTCTCGCCTCGCGAGCTAGACATCAGGAATTCTGCAAACGCTCTGTCTCGCCTAGCAAGACATCTCTCACCCCGGGAGAGTTCAAATTTGAACTGGAGCCAAATTATGGGCTTGCCTCGCGAGTCCCTGTTCGCCCTGCGAGCGCACGCTGTTTCAGTTTGGATTTAAAGCTTGTTTTGTAACAGATTAGGGATGGTAGTTTAGATCTACTTTCTTGTTTCTCTTGGAGCTGCGTCTCCTTTAGTTTTTCTTAGATTTATTCCAGTTGTAATGAATTATTCTCTTCTTGATTTGATTATGCCTTCAATGAGGAACTAATCCTCTTTCTGAGGGAACGATGAAGCCGTTCATGACAGCATATTAATCCAATGGTGTTTTCTTATTCCCTTCTCTTAATTTCTTGTTTCCTAATTCTATTTTAATTGAGTTAATCAAAAGTGCTCATGGTTAACTAGTCAAGCGCGATGAGTCTAGCCAGAGATTCGTGCTTTAGGACTTGGATTAGGAACACCGATTGAGTATTGCTAGAGATAGAGTATGAGATTGGTGCAATCGATATAGGGAATCAAGAGCTTAATGAATCTAACTTGTGGGTTATCGAATAGAGATATAGTCAATTTGCATGCGTAGGTGTTTCCTTTCGTGCTCGACCGAGTCATTAGGATAATTTAACGTTCCTGGTTGGCAAAGAAATTCAACTTAGGGATAAGAAGATAATCACTTGGGTTGTATGCATGATTGGGTAGGTGGATACGGGACCTTAGATCTCAAGCCATAACTGAATCTAGTTTGTTTGTTTTTCGTTTTAGATAATTGATAATTGATAATTGTTTAGATAAATCCTCAACCACTTCTCCTAGTTGACTTGGTCAAACAGTTGTTATTTCCTTTGAATTTGGTATAATTGGTCTCCCAATCCCTGAGTTCGACCTTGGTAATTACTTGCCGTGTTTTATTACTTGCATCGACCTAGTACACTCGCCGGAGTCCATCATGAATCAGCCTAGAGTTTCATAAAGGAGCACTCGGACTGCGTGTCCTGTTTTAAGTACAAATGGGCTTGACGCTGATATAAAATTAGTCGTGAGCTTTGAGTCTCGAAAAGAAAGAACAAACAAAAAAGAAAAATAGAGAACCAACTGTTTTACATGCATGAACCGGCAGACGTGCCATTACGTTGACGAGCTACAATCCATATGTGGATTGATAAATTGGATAGTTACGTACTAATAAGGGTCTTTAGGGACATCTGGGTTCGAATGCCACAGAAGGTCGGGGCCTTGTAACCTTGAGTCGTGGTAATCGACTGCCAAACACGGATGTACTCAATAGGGAACTATTTAATATTATTTAGGTGTTGACGTGATACCCTTTAACAATTGGAGTTCGGACCTAAATTGAGTGGTCGACCTCATGCAAACACTTGTGATATGGGGATATTGCGGCCTATACTGCTCGACGAAGGGAAGTTAGGATATCTGGAGATTAAGAAATAGAAGGAAATATATGAAGTATCATGCATTCTTGGAAAAACATATTGATTGACAGAATGGAAAATCCCTTGAGAGGATTATTTTGTTATATGGAAACTATGTTTTCCTTTCAAGTTGATATATATGTAATACTATGATTACTTGCTGGCTTGTTTTGGTGATGTCGAGTATGTGACTATTATGATAAACTCCTGTTATGAGTATCTCACCCTTGCTATGTACATGTGGAATGCCTTGTGGTATTTTGTGGATATGTGTACAGTGTTGTCTCAACGGTAATCTGGATCACTACGAGATCCTGAGATTCGAAGGTTATGATGCTAACAATGGTTATGTGAGTGTTGTTGTGGGCAAGACTCATTTTTCTTTCCTACCATTCACTAGAGTGAGCTACGACGCCTATTTTTTTAGGCCTCCAATGATGGGGATGATGTAACTCCCTTTGTTACATTAGTAATCCCAAGATAAAATCAATAATAATCCTTTAAAACATTTAATTAAAACATATATCTCATAAAAAAAATTTAAAAAAAATATTTAAAGTATGAAAATACCTCATATTAAATAATATAGTAATAAAGTATCCACGTAATGAATATAAATATAAATCCATACGTTCGAATAATAAATAAAAACCAAAAGCCTCAAAACCGGGCGTCTAATTACAATCCCAGAAAAAAATAATACGTAAACCAAAGAACGTCGTCAGCACCCTCAACCATACTACATTACTAACCAACTAGGTGATAAAAAGATGACTCCTCAGATCTTTGGGTCCTCAACAGCGATGTCCTCGGTCTCTGAAAACAACACTTATAATGAGATATAAAATCCCAGTGATCAACAATACAGTTTTATAAAATATTTTCGAAAATAGTATTGTTTTCAGCCGGCGCGGTAACCGGAAAAACTGTCCATGGCACCTGCTAATTTTCCAAAATAATATATATAAAAGAAAATACTTTTAATAACAACAATAATCTCATCAACTCAATAGCATATAACGTAACAACAACTTATCTCAATGTATCACATTCCATATACCAAGTAAATTCTGTTTTAATCCAAATGGTCCGAAGACCTCCTAATTAAATTGGTCTCTTGTCGGCATGCCATAAATTCATACATCACATGACAATGGCATCCCATTGCCCACCCCTACTCATGAGGAGTGTTTCGATGTCACCCTCCTATCGGGGACATTTCCATTTAGATACCTCCCATGTGCACATGGCGGTATTTCTCCCTTTTCGACACCCCAATATGTGGCGGTGTTGCTTTCGATACCCCTTTTTAGGCGGTATCATTCGTTTTCGATACACCATTAAGGGGGTATTACTCTTCGATACCCCTATCATAGGTGGTATTGTGGCAAACATCATACAACTCATCATAAGGCATAAATTTCATGTCTCATACATGTAACAACTCATTTACCATAAATTAAATATTTAATCTTATCATGCATACCAAATAGACTCATATCACGTCATCAAGTAATTTTATAACTACACTATGACAATCACGAACATCAAGACAGAACATATGTCATCAAGCATATCATTCAACTAGTACAAATATCAATCATGTATTTCATGCCATCAGTAACAAGAGTAAATACTCAATTTAACAAATTTTTGTTTTAATTGAAAACCCCCGATTTTAAAATTTAGGTTGGTGATATCATTCATATATTCAATTCAAATTCCAGGAAAAAAAACTATAAGGTAAACCCTTCCACACACATACAAACAATTATACCATGGAAAGTGTTCGCAAAAAGTATTGTTACTCGCCTCTCGAAGGCCTCCAAAGTGCTCTAAAATTTTTGTATGATAAAACTAATGGCTCTGTAAAAAAATCTTCTTCCCTTCAGTGTCACGATTGCACTACCAAAGAAAAGAAACGCGTCTCAGGAGCATCTCCCTTCCTAAACTCACTATGCGGCTTCTCCCAGTTATTTGTTGTGCGGCGCAGTGTCAAATAACCCTTACGTTTACGTTGCCTTACCTTTGACCCTAGGTCCCTGACGCGTTTTTCCCTTTCTTTTTTCATTATATATATATATATATATATATATATATATATATATATATATATATCTATATATATATATATATTAAAACCTTTATGAATTGCCTTTTGGCAAAAATCCAAAAGTGAACCAAAAGGCTACTTGACCCTGCACGCCATTTACTTATATATATATATATATATATATATATATATTACATTCTTTTAAAATAATTAAGTAATTTCAATAAATCCTTATACTATTAAATTTTTTTACACTAAACCTCTTAATTATATTTTATTTGTACTATACATTTTAATAACCAATATTTTTTTTTATCAACTTAATTATAATAAAATTTCTAGGATGTTATATTTTCTCCCCTCCTTAAAGAATTTCGTCGCCGAAATTCGTCTCATACTTACGCACTTATTTTAACATGTCATACTCAAAACAAGAAGGTTACCATACCTTAGATAATAAAATCTGGATATTGACGTACGATGTCCTCCTCCATCTCCAAAGTGGCTTCCTCAGGAGTCCATCATTTGCATAACACTTTCACCAATGGAATTGTCTTGTTCCTCAGAGTCTTAGTGCTTTTGTCCATGATTTGACTAGGCTTTGGCTTATAGATCAAATTATCCTTCAATTGTACAGACTTAGGAGCTATCACATGAGATTCATCAGGCACATATTTTCTGAGTTGTGACACATGGAAAACAACATGAAGGTTTGCTAACTGTGGCGGAAGAGCCAATTGATAAGCAACAGGCCTGACTCTTTTAAGGATTTGGAAAGGTCCCATGAAACGAGGATTTAGCTTGTGGAGTTTCATCGACCTCCCTACCCCCATCTTAGGAGTGACTCTCAAAAATACATGCTCACCACCTTCCTGAAATTCTAGAGGCTTTCTCCTTTTGTCGGCATAGCTCTTTTGTCTACTTTGCACCGTGCGCATCCTCTCCCTAATCCTTTTGATTCTCTCAGAGGTTTCCTGGACCAATTCAGGTCCTATCAAGGTTTTCTCACCTACCTCACACCAACATAAAGGGGACCTACACTTTCTCCCATATAGGACCTCATAGGGTGCCATGCCTATACTAGCGTGATAACTATTGTTATACGCAAACTCAATGAGAGGTAGGAACTTATCCCAACTCCCTCCTTCATCCAAGACACACTCTCTAAGCATGTCCTCAAGGGTCTGAATGGTCCGCTCTGACTGACCATCCGTTTGGGGATGATAGGCCGTGCTAAGGTTCAACTTAGTCCCAAAGGCTTGCTGAAAAGCTCTCCAAAATCTAGAGGTAAACCTCGGGTCTCTATCCGACACTATGGTTGTGGGTATCCCATGAAGCTTAACTATTTCCTTGATATAGAGGTAGGCCAACTTGTCTAAGCTATAGGTTGCCTTAATTGGCAAGAAGTGGGCAGACTTGGTCAACCTATCCACTATCACCCAAATGGCGTCTAAGCCCAAACGTGTCTTAGGTAACCCCGTCACAAAGTCCATAGAAATTCTCTCCCACTTCCATTCTGGAATCTCCAAGGACTGTAACAACCCCGAAGGCTTCTGATATTCTATCTTAACCTTTTGGCACACTAAACACCTAGTTACGAAGCTAGCCACATCCTTTTTCATTCCTGGCCACCAATGCATCCTCTTAAGGTATTGGTACATCTTAGTTATTCCAGGATGTATGGTAAACTTTCCATTATGAGCTTCCTCTAATATCTTCTCTCTAAGGCTCCCCTCCTTAGGAACAACGACCCTATTCTTAAACTTAACTAGCCCATCAACAGACAACTCATAACCCTCTTGTCCTAACCGAGACTACAACTCTTGGTATAAAAGTTGTTCCCGCCTAACCTCATCTCTAAGGTCACTATTAATTTCCAACCTATTCAGTTTCAAACTTAAGGCATTTAAGGATACATCCAACACATCCAGATTCATGTCCCTAAACTCTTCCATGAGGTTCAACTCTTGCACCATCAAGCTCGACACGTGTAGGGACTTCCTACTCAAAGCATCTGCCACCACATTGGCTTTTCCCGGATGGTACTTCAACTCGAAGTCATAGTCCTTAAGGAACTCCATCCTGAAATAGACAACTATAAACACGAGAAGGGGAGGTTGAATTGTGTTTATCATAACTTAAGCAAAGCCGAAATCTTTTTGCAAACAGAAAGCTAGCTTTGGACGAGTGGAAGAATACAGGATGGACGGGTGACTATTGCAAACACACCACTTGACAGACGCAAGAAAACTAAAGCAATTAAAGAGTTTAAGGGAGGAGAGATTAACACGGTGATTTATCCTGGTTCACTCTTCAAATCAAAGAGCTACGTCCGGTCCTTGGCAGCACCAAGATTTATCCACTATAATTGATAAGGTTACAGACTCAAGTATTATTTGTACACCTAGCCTCTTCAGGCTCAAGACAAGTATTGTTTTCATACCTAGCCTCTTTAGGGTTACTTAGGTTTGTTTGAGAGATTGGGTTTGTAAAAATACAACTTCTCACAAGCAGATCTTTCACTAACACTCAGAGAGTGGTTTAAATGTGATGTCTAGGAAAGTCTGCGTAATAACTTCAAATGTTTGAAGAATACAGAATGAAAGAATAAAAGAATTAATGAGCAGAGTAATGGCATTTTAATGAAGTGTGTATTCTCTTACTCTTCATCTTCAATGACTTCTGTATTTATAGTCTTCAAGCATTTAGGATCCGTTAGAGACATTCTCTCAGATGTCGGCTTCAAGCAGAACTTCATTAAATGCAATAGAGTCGTTCTGAGCACCCATTAATGCAATAGAGTCGTTCTGAGCAGTCATTAATGCAATAGGAACGTTGGTTGTACTCTAACATGTACGATCATGGCTTTATGCATCGAGATACGGCCATGTCAGAGTTGGGCAGAGAGATTTTTGTACTTTGCTGAGTACACTCCCCTTTTTGTGGAATAAAGCATGTTGGAAGCATTCTTTTATATTATCCAAGGTTGCTTGAGAGAGTAGTCTTCTGACTTTTCTTGATAATCGTGAAACTGAGTAGGAGAGAAGGCTTCTTCAAGTCTCTTTCTGATTCTTGAACTAAGATTTTGATAATCCTTAGAGAATTTGCGTTCATAAGATAAGTGCTTCCATCTTGAAAATAATCACGTCTATCTAGTCATTTGAGTTCTCATTCGGGCTAGTAGACGAGCTCTATATTAAGGACTTAGAAAGTCCAAAGACTAGTGGACGAGCGCTTCTGTCACCTTTAGTGGACGAGCACTTCTATTACTCTAGTGGACGAGAGCCTCTGTTACTTTAGTGGACGAGAGTCTCTGTTACTCTAGTGGACGAGAGCTTCTATTACTTTACTGGACGAGAGTCTCAGTTAGTCTGGTGGACGAGAGTTTTAGTTACTCTGGTGGAAGAGAGTCTTAGTTACTCTGGTGGACGAGAGTCTTTTGCTACGTTATTGGACGGATACAATTTGACCATAATGGACGCGCTGTTCTGATATTTTAATGGACGCGCTATTCTGATACTTTAATGGACGCGCTATTCTGATACTTTAATGGACGTGCTGTTCTGATACTTTAATGGACGAGCTCCAAATGATTCCTTAATGGACGAGCTACATATGCCACGTCATTGGACGAGCCTTTCTGATTCCTTAAGTAGACACACTTCTGATACCTTCAGTAGACACGGTCTTTTGATACTTTTAGTAGACGCGGCTTTCTGTTATTTTTAGTAGACGCGGCCTTCTGATACTTTTAGTGGACGTGGCCTTCTGATACTTTTAGTAGATGTGGCCTTCTGTTATTTTTAGTAGACGGGGCCTTTTGATACTTTTAGTGGACGAGGCCTTCTGATACTTTAATGGACGCAAGTTTCTTTCTCTTGCGTTTTGGACGTGCGCTTCAAACATTTGCGATGGACGTGAGCTTCAATCTTCAAACATTTGTGATGGATGTGAGCTTCAATCACTACAGTGTTGGACGGATGATTTTATTTCTTAATCTGCACACTCGATAGATAGGTTAGCAACCAATATGAAGGTTAATTAAATCATTAACCAATGTTTAGTTCTCATCAAAACTTAGGGAAATGCACATCAGACATTTTAGAGACTTAACACATCCACCTTCGTTGTCTCATGTTCAACTCCTTCTGGTCGAACAGATATTTAAGGCTTTTATGGTCACTAAAAACTTCAAACTTTGCTCCATAAAGGTAGTGCCTCCAAATCTTAAGGGCAAAAACTACAGCTGCTAGCTCTAGGTCATGGGTAGGGTAATTCCCCTCATGTGGCCTAAGCTGCCTAGAGGCATATGCTACCACCTTGCCCTCCTGCATCAAGACACATCCCAAGCCATTCTTAGATGCGTCGCAGTATACCACAAAACTCACTAAGGGATCCGGTATAGTTAAGACTAGCGATGACACCAATCTCCTCTTAAGCTCTTGGAACCCGTTCTCACACTCCTGGTCCCACACAAAAGGTTTCCCTTTCCTAGTCAACTGGGTCAAAGGTAAGGCCAATCTAGAGAACCCTCTATGAACTTCCTATAGTAACCAGCTAAGCCTAAGAAACTTCTTACTTCGGTTACTGTCTTAGGTTGTTCCCATCCCAACACCGCATCAACTTTAGAGGAATCAACTGCCACACCATCCTTTGAGATTGTGTGTCCTAAAAACTTTAACTCGTCTAGCCAAAACTCACACTTCTCCGGTTTGGCATAAAGACGCTCGTCCCTCAAGATCTGCAACACCAACCTTAAGTGTTCTCCATGTTCTTCTGGTGTCCTAGAGTATATTAAAATATCATCTATGAACACCACCACAAACCTGTCCAAAAAGGTCCTAAAGATCCGATTCATGTAGTCCATGAAAACGGCTGGGGCGTTGGCCACACCAAAGGGCATCACTACATACTCATAGTGCCCATACCTTGTCCTGAAGGCTGTCTTAGGGATGTCTTCGCTTCTAACTCTAATTTGATGGTATCCCGATCTTAGATCTATTTTGGAAAACACTGACGCTCCCCTTAACTGCTCTAAGAGGTCATCTATCCTAGGCAAGGGATATTTGTTCTTGATCGTCACCTTATTCAGTTGTCTATAATCAACACACAACCTCATACTCCCATCTTTTTTCTTCACTAGAAGCATTGGTGCTCCCCAAGGTGACACACTAAGCCTAATAAACCCCTTTTGCAACATATCCTCTATCTGTTTCTTGAGCTCGCTCAACTCTAGAGGTGCCATGCTATAGGGTGCTACTGATACAGGTCCACTCCCAGGTACTAGATCTATGGTAAACTCAATCTCTCTATCTGGAGGTAAATTAGAGACATCCTTAGGAAACACATCTGGGAACTCACACACAATAGGCAACACCGCTATATCACTTTCAGCCTCTATCTTAGCAGAAAAGAGAAGTATATATCCCTGAGCTCCCTCAACTAAGCACTTATGACATGAGGCAGCAGAGATAAGATGTTATGTCCTAGGAGAGTTGACAAACATGGACTGTGGAATGAAAGAAATAGTTCGACTAGCACAATCAATAATAGCATTGTTACGAGACAACCAGTCCATGCCCAAAATAATATCTAGACCACACATAGGTAAGCATATCAAATCAACAATATAAGTCAGGTCTTGAAACAATAAGGGACATTGCAGGCAGACAGAAGAAGTAATCAATTTATCTTTAGCAGGAGTAGAAACACACAAATCATATGACAGTTTAGTAACAGGTAACTCTAAGAATTGAGCACATTTAAATGAAAGGAATGAATGTGTTGCTCCCGAATCGAACAATATGATAACATCATGACCTTTAATAAAGCCCTTACCTTGGATCAAACCGTCGAACTCCTTCACCTCCTCTCCTTGGATGGTAAAGACCCTTCCGTGGTTCAATGATCTAGTTTGAGATTGTCCTCCTGACTTGCACATCCTAGCAAAGTGTCCCATCTTCCCGCATTTGTGGCAAGTGGTTTGTGCCGCGGGGCACACACGATCTCCATGCTACCACCCATACCTGTAACATGCAGTCCCCCTTTTACCTTGAGCACCTTGAACCTGCTTACCCTTCGTGATTGTAGGCACAGGTCGTAGGCTCTTTTGGAAATTACCCCCTTTACCATGGAACCTCTTGCCATCACTGAAGCTCTTCTCCTTCGACCTCTCGACCAGCACAACTTGCATATTCTGCTCCGCCACCCTACACTTGTTCACTAAAGTAGGGTAGTCTCGAATCTCTAGGAGCCCAATAAGGCTCTGCAGCTCTGGCTTCAAACCCTGCTTGAACTTAATTGCTTTCCATGGAACATCATGATTATCCCTCACCTGTGTAGAGAACCTTGCAAGCCTCTCAAACTTGGCCACATATTCCGCTACCGTCATACTCCCCTGACGAAGATGTAGAAACTCCATCTCTTTCTGTATCTGGACACTGTGTGGAAAGTATTTCTCCAGAAATACCTCCTTGAATCTGTCCCACGTTATAGGGGCACCCGAAGCAAGCAACCCGCCCCTGGCATAGTTCCACCAGTTCTCCGCATCTGACTCTAACATATAGGTGGAAAAATCCACCTTCTGAGCATCAGAGCACCCCATGGCCCGGAAGATCTTCTCTAATTTTAGTAACCATTCCTCTGCCTCAATAGGATCGGTGGTCCCTCGAAAAGCTGGCGGATTATTATTCCTGAACTCTGACAGACCCCTGTACCGTGGATCTGGAGCTGCAACCGGTACCACGTTAAGCACGTCCCCCTTATCCCTTATCTGACGGAGAGTCTCCGTCTGCTCCTGCATAACTCTGGCCATTCGAGCCAAAGTCGCTGCAAGTGCATCGTTTCTCCCTCACCTGTTCGTTGCCATAATCTGCATACCACCAATCAAAAAGTGAGTTGATCAAGTTCAATATCCAAAAGAATAGAATGCAGAATTATAACTCTAACAAGCATCCTATGCGCCCAAGTTTTGTTTTTGAAAAAGCCCCACTACCACAATCCGATTTAGAATTGAACTGCTCTGATACCATAGATGTAACGCCCTTTGTTACATTAGTAATCCCAAGATAAAATCAATAAAAATCCTTTAAAACATTTAATTAAAACATATATCTCATAAAGAAAAATTTAAAAAAAATATTTAAAGTCTGAAAATACCTCATATTAAATAATATAGTAATAAAGTATCCATGTAATGAATATAAAAATAAATTCATACGTTCGAATAATAAATAAAAACCAAAAGCCTCAAAACCGGGCGTCTAATTACAATCCCAGAAAAAAATAATACCTAAAGCAAAGAACGTCGTCAGCACCCTCAACCATACTACATTACTAACCAACTAGGTGATAAAAAGATGACTCCTCAGATCTCTGGGTCCTCAACAGCGATGTCCTCGGTCTCTGAAAACAACACTTATAATGAGATATAAAATCCCAGTGATCAACAATACAGTTTTATAAAATATTTTCGAAAATAGTATTGTTCTCAGCCGGCGCGGTAACTGGAAAAACTGTCCATGGCACCCGCTAATTTTCTAAAATAATATATATAAAAGAAAATACTTTTAATAACAACAATAATCTCATCAACTCAATAGCATATAACGTAACAACAACTTATCTCAATGCATCACATTCCATATACCAAGTAAATTCTGTTTTAATCCAAATGGCCCAAAGACCTCCTAATTAAATTGGTCTCTTGTCTGCATGCCATAAATTCACACATCACATGACAATGGCGTCCCATTGTCCACCCCTACTCATGAGGAGTGTTTCGATGTCACCCTCCTGTCGGGGACATTTCCATTTCGATAACTCCCATGTGCACATGGCAGTATTTCGCCCTTTTCGACACCCCAATATGTGGCGGTGTTGCTTTCGATACCCCTTTTTAGGTGGTATCGTTCGTTTTCGACATCCCAATCACATGGCGATGTTACTTTCGATACCCCATTAAGGCGGTATTACTCTTCGATACCCCTATCATAGGTGGTATTGCGGCAAACATCATACAACTCATCATAAGGCATAAATTTCATGTCTCATACATGTAACAACTCATTTACCATAAATTAAATATTTAATCTTATCATGCATACCAAATAGACTCATATCATGTCATCAAGTAATTTTATAACTACACTATGACAATCACGAATATCAAGACATAACATATGTCATCAAGCATATCATTCAAGTACAAATATCAATCATGTATTTCATGCCATCAGTAACAAGAGTAAATACTCAATTTAACAAATTTTTGTTTTAATTGAAAACCCCCGATTTTAAAATTTAGGTTGGTGATATTATTCATATATTCAATTCAAATTCCAGAAAAAAAACTATAAGGTAAACCCTTCCACACACATACAAACAATTATACCATGGAAAGTGTTCGCAAAAAGTATTGTTACTCACCTCTCGAAGACCTCCAAAGTGCTCTAAAATTTTTGTATGATAAAACTAATGTCTCTGTAAAAAAATCTTCTTCCCTTCAGTGTCACGACTGCACTACCAAAGGAAAGAAACGCGTCTCAGGAGCATCTCCCTTCCTAAACTCACTATGCGGCTTCTCCCAGTTATTTGCTGTGCGGCGCAGTGTCAAATAACCCTTACGTTTACGTTGCCTTACCTTTGACCCTAGGTCCCTGACACGTTTTTCCCTTTCTTTTTCATTATATATATATATATATATATATATATATATATATATATATATATTTTAAAACCTTTATGAATTGCCTTTTGGCAAAAATCCAAAAGTGAACCAAAAGGCTACTTGGCCCTGCACACCATTTACTTATATATATATATATATATATATATATATATATATATATTACATTCTTTTGAAATGATTAAGTAATTTCAATAAATCCTTATACTATTAAATTTTTTTACATTAAACCTCTTAATTATATTTTATTTGTACTATACATTTTAATAACCATTTTTTTATCAACTTAATTATAATAAAATTTCTAGGATGTTGCAGATGACGTTGGCGAACTTTCCAACGGATATATCTGGGTTTGACCAGCTGTGGAGTCGTCTTTTTTGTATAAGAGTTTTGAAGTCTTTTCTACGTTGTTTATTTATAGCATGTTATGGCTCCTTCATTTCCTTTCGGATAAGTGTAACTATGCATATTTGAAACTTGTACTCCTCAGTGAAAAAATCTTTTGATGATTCCATTGAGAGGTATACTGAGATATATGTATTATGATATTATTTTCTTGCCTTGACGCCTGTAAATATTCGCATCATATGGGAAAAAAATTAGACCCGCATTTTCGAACATAATTATACACCTAAATCATTTTTCGAAAGCAACCAGCATTATTTATCTTATTTTTTATATTTTTCCGCATCAAGTTGAGATGTAGCACCGAGGGGATGCACTACAAGAAAATAGTAATTTAGCGACCGAACTATATCGGTCGCTACAGCGACGGATTTTGTGACCATCATTCATTGGGTCATTAGTAATCAATTTTTTTTAAATTAGCGACTGCATTAGCGACCGAATTTGATTGGTCGCAAAATATCTAACGCTAATTTGGTCGTTAATTTAAAAAAATTGAGAGTCAACTTTATTGACCTGTCAGCGATCAATTAACGGCTATAATTAGCGATCGATAGATAATTAGGTCGCTAATTATTTTTTAAAACCAGTGACCGAATTTAGCGACCGATAAAATTCGGTCGCTAAATTCTGAAATCCCTAAAATAGAATCGCGCCTCCCCCCTTCCCCTCATTTCATTCAGCTCCTCCCTCTCCATCACAAATCCTCCCTCTCAGCTCCCCCTCTCCCTCACAACTCCTTCCGGCGAGCCACGCACCACAGTTGTAACAGCCCGATTTTCGGATATGCTGTATAACGGTAAAGATATATTTAGTTATATTTTTATCTGAGAATTAGGAAATGATTTTGGAGGAAACAAAATCATATATAGAACCTACTCTATCGTAGGAAGCTTTGGTTAAAATTTGGGTTTAAAACTCAGACGGAAACCGGTCTGCATTTTTAACTAACAGTATAATTTTATACTAGCAGAAAACCCTAATTTGACCCGAAACTGAAATTTGTAGATTTTTTATATTTTTCCCGTGAGGAATTCTACTTTCTAAATTTCTGATCATAATTAAAATATTATATTTATTCGGTCGAATTTTGGTAAAAGTTTGGACAGAAAACGGTCGGTGTTTTCACTGACAGTAAGATTTTAATGATCAGAAAACCTAATTTTGACTCGTGAACGAAATGGATTATGTTTAAATCATATTTCCAATGAGTCTGCTTAGTTTGAAAATTTTCGATCGAAAAACAGACAGAAACCCTAATCGGGAAACCGACAGAGTCGAAAACGGAACTGCAGAGACCCGTCAAGAGATCGGGACAACGAGTCATACATGATGACTCTTGGAGGATGGGTCACCAAGTATTTATGAGCATTAAATGCTAGTAATCATGACTTTTAGGTAAAATGACCAAAATACCCCCAAGCTTTCGCGGTTATTAACAAGACACGTCTACGCACTCTTAACTACTCATTTTACATGGTTGTAACCCTCCCACATCTCCTCAATTTCGTACAGCCATATATACTAAACCATATCTATTTTATTTTGCTTTCATTTCATCATTTTCCCCTCAAAAATCGAAATCGGGTAAATGACGGAGCTGCATACGGGATTTCCGGGAACCGCTAATGGATGGGATCAATGAGTCATGGATGACTCATTAGATATGGCCCAAAATCAGTCACACCTACATTAATTGTGAGCCACATACTTTTTAACCCTAGTTAGTAACATAACCCTAGTTAAGTTAACTATTAATTATGGTTAAGCTTATATTAATTAAATATTCACAAAACTCATTAAACCAATTCCTTATAATCAAACAAAGCCTAAATCTAGCCTATAAATACTCCTCAAAACCGTGGCTTCCCCCCCCCCCCCCCCCCCCCCCCTCCATTTATCTTCTTCATTTCCTCACTTTTCTCCAAAAACTACATTGTTGTTCTTGCACAACTTGTTCATTCTTTCACTTTCTTTCATTATCTAGAGGTAAACCCTCACTTCTATGATCTTAGTTATCTTCCTAATATTCTTAACTCTCTTTATCACCCACTACTTCGGATTAGAGGAGAAGAATTGAGAGAGAAACCTCAATAGTTACAAGAAGCCTTTGTTAGAAGCTTTGAAACCTAGTTGTAGCAGTCTCAGTGAGAGAGTAGCCAAACACTCTTCAACCGTTTGATCATTCTCAAATTTTATCAGAAGGTTCAATACTTGTTCTTCATATCCAACGGTCTAAATTTGTAAAAAACCTCCATAGTATGAGATATGAAACTCGGATAGTAGGCCTAGGAGGTGAGAAACTCAACCCAGATACCATCTAAGCTGTCACCAAAGAATTGAAATCTGATATGTTTTAACCGTTGGATTGGGCTGAAACTTTGTGAGGATGTTTAGGAAGGATATTTCTTCGTTTGAACCGTTCATTTTTCTAAACAAAGCTCTGTGGCCATAGTAATGGAGCTCTAACAGTAGCCCTGTTTTGGTAGCTTTTCCCTAGCACCAGTGCAAAATATGCTTTTTACATCGGAGTTTCCACATCGGTTTCCTTAAAACTGATGTGTCAAACGAAGCGGTGGCATTTTTTAAATTAAAAGCAAAGGATTCCATATCGGTTTAAAAGTTAACCGATGTGTAAATATTTTCCACATCGGTTATTTTTAACCGATGTTTAAAAGTAAAACAAAAAAAATTTAAAATTAGAATTTTTATCTTTTAACATCGGTTTTTAAAGAACCAATGTCTAGTATATTGATTAACCACATCGGTTAATGGATAACCGATGTATAAAATTAAAAAAAATTAGAATTTAAAATTTTATCTTTCCACACCGGTTTCAGATGAACCGATGTGTAATATAAATTAACCACATCGATTTCTAGATAACCGATATAATAAATTAAAAAAAACGAAATTTTAAATTAAATCTTAAGTTTCTACATCGGTTTCCTAATAACCGATGTGAAATATTATTAACCACATCGGTTTTGGTATAACCGATGTGTAATATTTAACAAAACCCTTCTTTTTGTTTCTATTTTCATTCCCTCCATTGTTACGCGCCCTTTTCCTTTGTTCCAAGAATGTAAAGCCAAGACAAATGGAAAAACATCTCTCACTCTCTCTCCGCACATACAAACACAGACACCAACCCTAAAAATATGCTCAAATTTGAAAAGCTACATTCAGATTCAGACACTGTCTTTCTCTTTATTCCCACATCTCAGCACTCTCTGGTTTCTCATTTCTACACTTCACACTCACTCACTCTCTCACAACTCCACAACAAACCTTCAAGATCTTCATTCTTCCACAAAAAAAAAGGTGCGTTTTTTTTCCCCTTGATTTCCATCTTTTTTAGTTCTCCACTGTTTGATTTATGAGTGAAACACCCATTTTTTGATTTTTTGTTGTGAAAATGAAATTATGAATTCACCTTTTTTTTTCTTTAATTATTTTGAAAGAAAATACTCATCTTGCTCTATCCCTTTTTGTGAATGCTTCAAAAGATTCTGTTTTTCGTTTAATTTCTGAAAATTCAAGTCTGCGGCTTTAAGGTTCTAGAATTTTAAACAGTCCCATTTGCCAGATTAGTCATTTCTTCATTTCTTATTTAGAAAAGTTATGAACTTTGACTCCAAATGGTTGGATAAGTAAATAGGGGATGCCTGAGAATGGCACATGAAACCACTCCTCATTTTCCTGTTACTGGTTTTCAGGCTCATCACAGGTGCACAAAGAAAGGGAGAATTTTGTGGAGGATATCAAAACTGAGCAGACGGTGTGGGTATGTTGTGACTTGTGAAGATATAATATTCTTATTCTAATATTCTAATGCTGGTTTTCTAAGAGGGATAAAGTTACTATAGAAGAATGGGAGAGACATGCTGTCATTATTATGACTTAGCTAACAATGGGTTCACTGGCAGTGCAGAATCAATTTGGCATTTTATTTATTATGCATATACCTAAGATCCTAAAGTGTCCAAAATCCTGCTGCCCTTTCCAGTGGTTATTGCTGAGAAATTGACAATCATATGATAGACAAGTGGGTCCATCCATTAGGGTGAAAATCATATTGAACATGGGTTTCCAGAAAGACTTCATCTCACTCATTCGTATTTTTACCCCTAGCTGGCAAAGCTATCAGTCATGAGAGTAAGACAAATACAAACAAGCACCTTACTAGTACCCTCCACACATATAGGCTAACCGAGTAAGCTCAAGAACTAGGACACACATATGAGCATTGATACAAATGTTGAGTCTTACATAATAACAGTATTGGAAGATGCTAATTATGTTGCCTTGTTAGTCAAGGACATGAAAACTAATTACATGACTCAAGTGGCTTCTTTCGATGCCTGTAAAAGACGAAACTAGTATTATTTGTTAATCAAAAAATTCCTTCATCTTTAAACTAATATTTCTAGCAATATTAGACAGAGAAATGAAGCAATATAATCATAGCATTTTAGCAACAATGGCATTGCATTTTGATCTGTCAGGATGTCACTAGAATTACTTGTACTTAGGACATATGATGTCACTGTTTGCAATCATAGTTCAGATAAGCTTGAGTTTGTTTTGTACCCAGCTGAATGTGAGGATTTGGGTGAGATAGGTTCCGCCATTATTTTTGTTTTTAAAGAAAATTTCAAAATGCTTATGCTATAGTGTCTTCCCTTGAGTAGTGTTGTAACAAAGAAAAGTTTTGATAATGGCAAGGCTTCGTTTACCTAGCTTTCAAATTAAACAGATTACTCTGGTGGGTGGAGAGGTGTCTCTTTCTGTTTGCTATCCAAAATAGTCCAATTATTACAGCAAAGAAACTACATAGTCTAAGAAAAGGACTAATGATCTAGATATTCGTGGGTGAAAGTTAAATAATTATCCACTTAAAATTTTAACAATTGAATGTTCATACTGATCGGTCGTTATTTGATTTTTATGTATAACTCAGGTGTTATCTTTTTTTTTTCTTCTTGTAAACTATAACTGCTACTGGTGTATAACTAAGAATGTGAATGTCCATAGAGACTTGAATGATTAAATAGGGTAAGGAAAAAGTTTTTCTGCTTGAGTGTAAAATGAGGACTAATTATTTTGCCTAAGGGAGTAGCCCAAAAAGTCTCTCAAAGTCTCCCTATTTTCGAGCCTAAGTGCTCAATTTATAAATTAGGGAAACTTGAATCCCAAGCAATCACAAATTCAGATCAAATCAGCTTCTAAAGATCCATATATTGCGTGTCACGGCCGTGATGGCCATCACGGCCAGGCCGTGACGGATTCTGTCTAGGAGGTTGCTTCACTGGTTGGTTTGTCACGGCCGTGACCACCATCACGACTAGGCCGTGATCAGTTCTGCCTGTGAAGGTCTGGTTCAATTGGCATGTCACGGCCGTGATGGACATCACGGGCTGGCCGTGACCAGTTCTGACTTTTCCATTCTTTCTTTTCAGCTCTACTCGATCATGGTCGTGATGGCTGTCACGGCTAGGCCGTGATGGGCTCTGTTTGGCTCATTTTCTTCACTTCTCAAGCCCCATCTTCATGCAAGCTCCATCATGGTTAATCTTGAGAATTTTAATCCTTAATTCCTACACAACAACACCACAAAACCGCCTTACCCGTTCCAGGGTAAAAACTAACCAAAATCAAATTAGAAATGCCTAAACTGTATGAAAATGCATGTAAAATGTTAATGAAATATGAGGTGAAATCACACTCATCAGTGCTTTATCTCTGTCATCGTAGTTCTTCTGTATTTATGCTTCTATACTGATCAAGCTACGTAATTGTTATTGAAACTATTTCTTATAGGTACACTTGTTGTTATTGAAACTATATATTACGGTACAAGTTTCGAGCAGAATATTAAGCAGAATATTCATTATTCATTACGGTTTCCGGCTGAGTGTTCTTCCTACATCCGGTAAGCTTTCTCCTCTCCATTTTTCTCGTTTGGTTTTTGTTTGCATTGTACTTGGGGATTGGAGTGTTTTATTATTTTTCTTAATGTTAATTAATTAGTAAAGCCTTAGTTTCCCGTTTGAGATGGAATACTAATGAGCACACGTGTACGTGCTTAATGTACCGCTCATTGTGTTGGATCTTGAATTGTCCAAAGTTGGATAGTTTGGGAAAAAACTTTTTCTTCATTCAGTTAAAATAGTTATTCATTGATTCTAATGTTATTTACTTGATGAAAGTTCAGATTGATACATTTCCTTTCGTTCTCCGGGTGCATACTTTATCGTGGTGGATGTCATCGCGTTCAAGTCGTGTACGTCGGAGACCGAAGGGAAATGCTGCCGAAATTTCGTCGAGTATGAGCATGAGAGTTAAGGACTAACTGTTAACCGAATGTTGAAAAAGTTTCTTCTCGAATGGGATAGGGCCATACCCTGTCATAAGAAGTGGTTGATGAATATGTTGGACTAAGTACGAAGTTATTGGTTTAGTCATGGATCGCGGTTGGATGAATGCTAGACGGACAAGTGATGAGTATGAGAATGGAGTGGAAGATTTTCTACAATTTTCAAAAACAAATGCTACTGATAGTGGTAACGGAAGGTTTTATTGTCCTTGTGTTAACTGTTTGAATGAGAGACGACTAGAAGATGAGGAGATACGTGATCATCTTATTTGTGAGGGGATTTGCAAGAGTTATACAACATGGATATGTCATGGTGAATCGTTAGACAGGCCAAGGGTGTCGGATAGAGAGGAAGTTGATGACGTGGAAATGGACGATGGACTAGAGGACATGATCAGTGATGTTGGGCAAGAGTCTTTTCGGCACGCACATGTGTGTGATACTTTGTGCAGTGATACGGAAGTGGCTTTGTATCCGGGGTTCACTAATTTCACACAGTTGTCAGTGGTGTTAAGATTGTTCAATGTGAAGGCGAGAAATGGGTGGAGCGATAAAAGCTTTACCGAATTGCTTGAGTTGTTGAAAGACATGCTTCTAGAAGGCAACACATTGCCATCTCGAAACTATGAGGCGAAGAAGATATTGTGTCCGATGGGTATGGAGTATAAGAAAATACACGCTTGCCCCAATGATTGCATATTGTACAGGAAAGAGTTTGAAGAGATGCACGAGTGCCCCATGTGTGGGGTATCACGCTACAAAGTGTAGGATGGTGATTCTAGTTGTGATATGGTCACCAAAGGTCCTCCTGCGAAGGTGTTATGGTATCTTCCCGTGTTTCCGCGGTTCAAGCGATTGTTTGCTAATGTAAATGACGCAAAGAACATTAGATGGCATGCGGATGAGAGGAAGTGTGATGGACAGCTTCGCCATCCAGCTGATTCTTTGCAATGGAAGAGAATTGATAGTTTGTTTCCGGATTTTGGCAATGAGCCCAGAAACCTCAGGCTTGGACTTGCTACCGATGGAATGAATCCATATGGAAACTTAGGTAGTATTCATAGTTCATGGCCTGTTCTCCTGGTAATTTACAACCTGTCTCCTTGGTTGTGCTTGAAGCGCAAATACATTATGTTAAGTATGATGATTTCGGGTCCTAAACAGCCAGGAAATGATATTGATGTTTATCTGAGTCCCTTGATTGAAGACTTGAGAATGTTGTGGGATGAAGGCGTTGATGTGATCGACGGGTATTGCCGTGAGACATTCAGATTGCATACCATGTTATTTTGCACCATCAATGACTTTCCAGCATACGGGAACCTGTGTGGGTATAGTGTTAAGGGGCATAAAGCATGTCCAATATGTGAAGAAGGCACATGTTACCATCAACTGCAACATGGAAGGAAGACAGTTTACCTTGGGCATCAGAGATTTCTCTGACGTAGTCATCCTTATCGTAGAATGAGAAAAGCTTTCAATGGACTTCCGGAGAATGAAATTGCTCCGGTGGCCTTGACTGGAGAGCAAGTTTATAAAAGGGTGAACAACACTAATGTTATCTATGGGAAGACCCAGAAGAAGGCTACCGAGAAGAAAATATGGAAGAAGAGGTCGATCTTCTTTGATCTTCCATACTGGTGCAAGCTTGATGTAAGACATTGTATTGATGTGATGCATGTGGAGAAAAATGTGTGTGGCAGTTTAATCGGAACGCTTCTCAACATTCTAGGCAAGACAAATGATGGTGTGAATGCTCGTCTGGATCTAGTTGCGATGGGTATACGAGAGCAGTTAACTCCACATAAAGTGGGGGATAAGAAGACTTATTTGCCCCCAGCATGTCATACTTTATCAAAAAAAGAGAGAAGAAGTTTTTATGAATGTCTACGGGGAGTCAAAGTGCCACAGGGTTACTCTTCAAATATCAAAAGAGTTGTCTCAATGAAAGATCTCAAATTAGTTGGCTTAAAGTCTCATGATTGTCATGTCTTGATGCAACAACTACTACAGGTGACCATTCGTGACATCTTGCCTAAAAAAGTCAGACATGCCATTACTAGGTTATGCTTATTCTTCAATGCTATATGTAGCAAGGTCATTGACATTAAAAAGTTGGATGACTTGGAAAATGAGGCAGCCATTATCTTGTGCCAATTGGAGATGTATTTTCCACCTTCATTTTTTGACATCATGGTTCATTTGATTGTTCATCTAGTGAGGGATATTAGATTGTGCGGACCCGTTTATTTAAGGTGGATGTACCCGGTTGAGCGATACATGAAGATCTTGAAAGGATATATGAAGAATCCACACCATCCCGAAG
This sequence comes from Sophora flavescens, assembly GCA_030762895.1. Lineage (NCBI taxonomy): Eukaryota > Viridiplantae > Streptophyta > Magnoliopsida > Fabales > Fabaceae > Sophora > Sophora flavescens. The sequence continues at coordinate 131,596,058 of CM061066.1, forward strand.
CATCTATTTTTGAAAGGTATGTTGCAAAAGAAGCTATTGAGTTTTGTATAGACTACATGTCAGAAGCGGAACCTGTAGGGCTTCCGAAGTCTCGTCACGAAGGAAGATATGATGGTAAGGGTACACGAGGTATCACTGTTAAAAGCATGGATCGGGAGGAAGTGCTTCAAGCACATTTGTATATATTGAATAACGCTGATGAGGTTGAACCATACTTATGTGATCATAAAAGCATCATCAATGAAACTTACCCTAGAATGAATGAAAAATGGTGTTTGAACAAGAATAACAAGACTTTCTTGAACTGGTTTAAAGAAAAAATTGCAAAGGATGGTATTGCTTCTGATACATTAAAATGGCTAGCACAGGGGCCTAACTTTGATGTCATATGCTGGAGTGGGTACGATATCAATAAGTTTTCCTTCTATACAAAGTCCCAGGATGACAAAAGTACTATGCAAAATAGTGGGGTTATGGTCGTCGCTGAGTCCATGCATTTCTCTAGTTTGAAAGATAAAAACCCTGTTATGGCATCCGTTTCATACTTTGGAATCATTGAAGAGATATGGGAGGTTGATTACATGAAGTTTAGAGTACCTGTTTTTAAATGTCAGTGGGTCGACAGTAACAATGGTGTGCAAACCAATGAGTTAGGATTCAAATTGGTGGACCTTAATAAGGTAGGTAATAAATAAGAGTCTTTCATCATGGCATCCCAAGAAAAACAAGTGTTTTATATCCGTGATCCTTCTAACAAAAGGTGGTTAGTGGTTCTCCAGGGAAAAAACATGTATAATGGTAGTGAGAAAATCAAGATTCAACTCTTGATATTTCTGATACTCCTTCTTTCTCAACACGGGTGCCTAATTTCAATGAGGAAAATGAAGTGGATGATGTACATGCTACTCGTAATGATCACCAAGAAAGGTTATGGGAGAACTTTACTAATTGACCACAAAGTAAGTTTAGTTTGAGTAATGTTTAAAGGCATATTATATGTTTACATTGATATTTATAAGTTATGTTTACGTACGTTGATCGATATTTATAAGTTATGTTTGATATTTATCCTGACATACTAACAATTTTTTTTTTGTTTAAACAGGTATACATGGCTGATCCTGAGGATATCCCTCCTTCATGCAGCGGGTCGGAGACCCCGTCTACAGGTAGAAAGGGTAGACGTGCCACACGAATGAGGAATTTGACTGCCAACCATGGTTCAAATCAAAGGATAAGAATAGACTTTGATAATAACCTCAATCCTATTAGGCCAATGGCAGAGCAGTTTAACAGTTTTGTGGCGACCCTTGCTAGAAGCAAGCCTAGTATACTTATTGATAATTGGAAAGATGTACCGGCGGGCGTGAAGGATCAGATATGGGAGAGTATTATGGTATCTATACTTTTATGTCCTGTGTTTGTCAGTATCTACTTTATTTTAATCTTACTAATATCATACAGTAATTCGTTGATTCTTTTGGTGTTAATGTAGCTCACCTTTGACATACCGGATACGACGGATATGAAGAAGCGTTTGAAAAAGTATGCTGGTGAGCGTTGGAGGGCTTTTAAGGTCGACCTGGTCAGATACTATGTATTCAATCCAACATGTGAAAAGAACCCACTTGAGGTGTACCCGTTTCTTGACCAGGAGACGCGGGATTGCTTTGTTCAGAGCCGACATGATCCTGGCTTTCAGGTTAACTTATTTGATTTGTCTCTAAATTTATGTAATTTCATCAATTTTATTTACTTGTGTAATTTAATTGTCTTCTATTTATAACAGGAGAAGAGGAAAAAGGGGCAGGAAAACCAAAGCAAGAATGTCTACCCCCATGTCATGTCTCGTGGGAGATATAAAAAGCTTGGTCAGATAATGGTGGAAGAGGAAAAGAAAGCATGTCAGGAAGCAGCATCTCAGGCGGATCCTAATGATAAAAATCGTCTAGAAGTTGTTGATCCACCTCCACCCCCACGCCATCGTAAATAGAAGAGGGCCTGACAAAGAAAAACGGGACAATATACATCTGAGGAGGCCCGCCAAGTAGCTGAGAAGATTGTAAGTATAGTTTGAATTGTAATTGTCATTTTAAGATTGTTACCGAATTGTAATGTGACCTGATATTTTATATGCTATAGGATGCCTTGGACGAGCAGGTAACCCAAGGAACCTTTGTTCCTAGAGGACACGATGATATCTTAACTGCTGCCATCGGTAAACCAGACCACTCGGGTCGTGTCATTGGTGTTGGATGGGGCGTCGGTATTCGCCAATACCATGGTTCATATTCACACCAATGCCACAGGGATGTTGATGTAGATAGAGCACGGCTAAAACAAGAGATTGCAGCTGAGCTTAGATAGGAGATGGCCGAGCAGTTTGCCCAGGAGATGGCAATATTGACTTCTATGTCCCAGCAGATGACAGCCGGTGTCCAACCCTCTGTCCATGTGAGCACTAAGGGCTCATGTGATCCTCCTCATCATCCTGAAAATGATGATGATGGTGATGATGATGATGATGATGATGATGATGACGAGCCTGATAGGTGTGAGCTGTATGTTGATGATCATCATGATCATCGCTTAGTGGCATTGGGGAGGGCACATAATAACTTAGGTAATACCATACACCATCATTTATTGCCGGATGATCAGGTGAGGGTCATTGTTGAGATTATTCGAGATGCTGATGCTCGAGTCCCTGTGCCCACTGAGGAGGTTCAAACAGTGGGTCAGGCCCCCGGTAACTTCATCCCCTGGCCAAGAAGATTGGTCAGCTTTCTTGTTGCATCCGAGGTATTCAGTTAGTTGTGTTTTTCTATATTCATATTTGAAATTATTTATTATTGTTTAAAGATAATGCTTTATTTTTATTGTTATAGGATGTTGGAAATGATATTCTTCCTAAAAGGTCGGATCCAGGAAGACCAGAGATGTCTGCTCCTGCCAAGGTATTCATTTGACCATTTAATTAATTACGAATGAAATAACTTATCTGTGATTACTAATATTATCTTTGTTGTTTGGGGGATCGACAAAGGGGCACCTGGTGATGTTTTTAAACTTCTGGCTATACAGGTTGTTACCATGGAGAATGACGCAGCTTTGGTAAGGTTGGAACATGATGCCAGTCCAGGTGACGAACTGTATATCCCAAAGAAGGAACTTATGGAGATTGTACTCGATAAAGAAATGGCTAGTTCTGCACACCTATCGTTATGGTGCACGTAAGTACATTTTATTTATAAGTTAAGTAATTGAATTTTAAATACTATGATAATTAACATGTTTTTTTCAATATATTAGGTATCTGCATCGTATGTTAGTTGATCAGGGTAACCTCGCCCTTTATGGGTTCATTGACCCCATGTTCATTCAGGGTGACGTTCTCCTAGCATCAGAAGACCCGGCCACCACCATACGTGATATACTTGCCCGAGACGATCATCAATTCTACCTTGGGCCTTATCTCAATAAGTAAGTACCGGTTATTTAATTATGACTTAGTCACTAATTGTTCCGCAAATACAGCAAGTATTGGCAACTGTTGATCTTGTACCCTAGGATGAACGTCGTGGTCTTCTTCTGCTCAATTGGAAATAAGCCGGCGAATGAACTGAAGACGATCATCGAAACGTAAGCATTAAAATACTTTATAATCGATAATCTGATTGTTTTAATTATCTGAAATCTATTAGATATACTTTAATTAATGTTTATTTTTTCATGATAGTTCTATTAATGCAAACCACATGTTGCGTGGTGAAACGCGTCGGGCTATCAGATGGATTATTCCTAACGTAAGATATTTATTAGTTCAAACACTTCAAATGCAGTAGGTATAATTATTGATCTCTATTTAATTCCTCATATTCTAATTGGGTTTCATTTGTACGTAGTCACGTATACAACGTGGATCATGGGAATGTGGATACTATGTGATGAAGTGGATGTTCAAAATTATCTCCTCCAGGATCACTGAAAGATGGCACGAGGTAAATGTTAATTGATAACAATTAGAAGTAACAGTTATAGATTCATTATATGTTTTATGTTAGTTTATTACTTAAAAGATATAATCTTTTGTCCAATTAAACTTGCAGATATTCAACAATCCAACTCCATTATCTGATTCCGACATCAACAACATAAGGAGGCGTTGGGAAACTTTCGTTCTTGAAGTGTTCCAACCATAGTTTGTATATATGTAGTTAGTTTAAAAACTATTCATGTACTAGCTATAGTGTACTTTTGACTGATCATATGTATTTTGATATGAAATTTATAATATATCATGCAGCTTTTTGGTTTCTAATTATCTTTGTTGTCTGAATGTAATTGAAGTACATATGTATTGTTCGTAATAAATTCAGTATATATTAATAATATTTAGTGTGTTTTTGTTGTACAAAAGTGATTGTGTTGAGAATATTTAGAATATGTTATTCTGATATTGATCTACATTGTTGAAACAGGGTAAAAGAATGATAGAAATGTAAAAAAAGAGTTTTAAAAAAATTAGACTTTACACATCGGTTTATGCCTAAACCGATGTGGAAAGTGATATTTCCAATAGGTTACCCATGTGACAAATGAACTTTCCACATCGGTTATTTTGAAAACCGCTGTTAAAATTGTACTTTAAACATCGGTTTTAAAACCGATGTGAAAAGTAGCAATAAACAACATCGGTCTTTTCAACATCAGTTTGAAAACCGATGTGAAAAGCCAAAAATAACCGATGTGGAATCCTTTTTCTGCACTAGTGTAGGATTCATGAGCTTATTTTGAATCCGATTTTCCCTAAGTCCAGCCGTTGTTCTTGTAAGTTTTTCCATCGATTTTGTCTCTTGATTCAAATAGATTTATTTATTTGAAACCCTATTGCTGATTCGGTTGGTATTTGGTGTTTCCGGTGAATTGTGTTACTCGTACGTGTAATCATGATGGAAAACGAAACGGTGGATGTGTAAGGATGGATGGTGGCAGATTTGTGGATGTTCTTGGACAACGTGCCAAGGTTCTTGGAAGTAGCGTGGACGCATTCGGAGCTTGTACGGGAAAGCGCGCACGTCAATCGGGTGGGGGAAAGAATCAACCTATCGTCAGAATCGATAAGTAGTAGATTATATGATAATTGTGTAGAGCAACCTAAACTCTACTAATAGTAGAGTAATCGACAAGGCCAAAATCTCATTATAAATATTTTGTGTTAAACCAATGGTGATTCGGGGATTGTAGGTTTATCGACATTAAGATTGATTTTAAGTATTGGATGATGTCTGACTTTATGATATTGATTTTACTGTGATACACTGGTTGAGGTATTCCGCTTGCATATGACGTATTATTTTTGGTGTTTGAATATGTTCTGATGTTATGTTATGCATGATCTGCCTGGTTGTTAATATTATGCTTAGTGGATTTTAAGTAAAGACATATATATTGTTCGAGAGATAGTTGTTTGTTTTGGGTATGAGAATAATGGTGACTTAGAGGTGCCTAACCTAGATGATGTATTGTAATGAGGTGTGGTGACTTAGAATATGTGTTGATTTCTAGTGGAAGGTTAAGGCATTAGGATGTTGTTAAAATGGGTTGGTGAGATTCACGTGTATTGGTAATATAATACACGAGGTCGGTGTTGTTGTTCACAACCGTGTATTGGTAATATAATACACGAGGTCAAGAGTTATCGCTAGACCGTTCCACCTTAGAAATAGGTTGTGCAGCTATAGTTTCATTGAATTTCATTGAGCACCCCCGGGAGTGGACGGGCTGTGCACCGGGAGCATCGTGCAGCTATAGTGTCATCGCTGGGGAAAGAATCAACCTATCGTCGGAATCGATAAGTAGTAGATTATATGATAATTGTGTAGGGCAACATAAACCCTAACTCTCTTTATCACCCACTAATTGGGATTAGAGGAGAAGAATTGAGAGAGAAACCTCAATAGTTACAAGAAGCCTTTGTTGGAAGCTTTGAAACCTAGTTGGAGCAGTCTCAATGAGAGAGTCGCCAAATACTCTTCAACCGTTGGATCATTCTCAAAATTTAAAGGAAGATTCAAGACTTGTGGTTCTTCATATCCAACGGTCCAAATTGGTAAATAACCTCCAGAGTGTGAGATATGAAACTCGGACAGTAGGCCTAGGAGGTGAGAAACTCAACCCGGATATCATCTAAGGTGTCACCAAAGAATTGCGATCTGATAGGTTTTAACCGTCGGATCGGGCTGAAAATTTGTGAGGATGTTTGGGAAGGATGTTTCTTCGTTGTCACCGTTCAGTTTTCTATAAAAAGCTCTATGTCCAGAGGAATGGAGCTTGAACAGTAGCCCTGTTTTGGTAGCTTTTCCCTAGGATTCATGCCACCGCACCCCGGCGCCCTCCCTTTCTCATTTCTTGCTTTCTCTTTTCTCCCTCTCTCTGTTTTGCGCACCACCACCTCCCACAGCCACCATCTCACCACCACCTCCCTCTCCGGTAAGCCCCCCTCCCCCAATAACAAGGTTTCATGATGATTTTCTAGATTTTCTACATTATATGTGTCGCACTGATGTTTAAAAGCTTGAATATTTCTGGACTGGCTGATGGTATGCATGCCTTTTTGTTTTGTTTTATTTTTATCTTAAAAATTGCATTTTGAGCATATGAATGCTTCAAGTGTGATGAAGGATGGAGGAAAGATTTGGTAGGGTTATATTGTTAGCTCACTTTTTTTTGGGTGTAAATAAGAATTTGGTTACCTTACTTTTTTTTTTATCACGCTTTTAGGTAATTAATGAAAAAGAAAACTTGTTAAGTCTTAATAAATCACTCTACATTGATGGTTTGGTACATGAACTAACTTGTAAGTCTTAAGTTGGACTTGTAAATAAGCACAACCATGTATTAGAGGTTTGTGTATAACTCTTAATCCAATTGTTATTTTTGCACTCAAAATGTTTGCATTAATGCTTGCACTAATTCAGTTTTGATTCACCTTGTATTAACATGTATCAATGAAAGTGTTTGGTTCAAAAATATGTTCTTGACCCCAGACCTTTGTCATTTGCTCAAAAGACTGTATGTGTTATTTTTTATGCTGCTTTAAATGCCCTGAGATATGTCTTCTTTGTGGGCTAGCATTGTTGAGTTTACTTAGAACTTTTGTTTGAAGGGCAGAATGTTGAATCTTGAGTTTACTTAGAACTTTTGTTTAAATGCCATGAGATATGATGAATCTTGAGTTTTCTTTGTGGGCTAGCATTGTTGAGTTTACTTAGAACTTTTGTTTAAATTCCCTGAGATATGTCTTCTTTGTGGGCCAGCATTGTTGAGTTTGCTTGTTGAATTTGCACATGCTGTTTGGGTTTACAAATTAGTGTTATCAAAAGATTTAGAATTGATTTTAATTTTTGTGTAATCCCTGTACATGCTTTGCATCGTTAAATTTGTCTTGCCTTTTTATTTTATTTGATGAGTATGACGGTAATTTAATTAATGAGTCAGTGGATTTACACTCTGATCTTATTTGAAAATTTAAAACTCTTTTTTGAGTATCCCCAAGGCATATGGTTTTGTAACTAGCTTAATTATAATCTATTCTTTGCTTAAATGTTGTGGAGGTTTACCATAACATTCTAATTTATTCATTTTGGCTAAATGGTATATTCCAGGTTCTCACCTCTCTATTCGTTTGCTGCTTCACTGATTAGTTAGGTATGTCTCTCTTTGATCCCTATTTGTTTTAAGTTGATATGTTGTTTGTTAGTAGAGAGCAGAGCTCAATAGATTGTATGATCTTGTATGAAAAGCATGACTGGTTGTGTGCAAATAAGGTAGAAATCTTGCATGTGTTTGTTAGTAGAGAGCGGAGCTCAATAGGTTGTTTGCTTATAATGTATTTGGTTAATTGACATGTTGTCTGTTAATAGAGAGCGGAGCTTAATAGGATCTAATTGCTAAGTCCATGTGCGCTTTATGTTTCTAAATTCCCAGTTAGTGGATTTAGAGATTGACATTTGCCATATGAACTTTAGTTTCAAGTACTTTCGGTCAAGGTTTTTTTTCTTTTTTCGGAAGCCATAGAATCCCATTTGAGATGCAATATCAATGAGCACGTGTACCTTTTCAAGGTACCACTCATTATATTGAATCTTGAATTATCCAAGTTAGACAGTTTGGGAAAAACACTTTCTTGACAAAGTTAACGGTTATTCTTTGGATTCTCGTGTCTTACACTAGATTGAATTTCAGCATGTTACATTTCTTATTGTTCTCCGAGTGCATATTTGATCGTGGAGGAATAACTGCGTTCAATTCATGTATACCGAGACCAATGGGAAATGCTGCCGAAATTTCGTCTAGTATAAGGCATGAGAATTAAGGAATAACTGTTAACGGAGTGTTGAAAAGGTTTGTTCTCGAATGGGTTAGGGCTATACCTTGTATTAAGAATTGGATACCGATGGAGCTATGGGACTGAGAACTCTTCTGGTAGTTAACAGTGATTGAAGGACCTGAGAATCGAAAATGGATGGATAGAAGGAAGGGTCGTGGACGACTGACGCATGAGTTCATAGAGGAAGTGAACGAGTTCGTCATTTATGCGAGTCAGCAAGAGGAATATCTAAGTCAAAATGATCCAAAAATTAGGTGTCCTTGTAAGAAGTGCAAGTGTCTAAAATTCCAGTATAGGGATGATGTGATGGCACATCTCTACGAGAGGGGGTTTATGGTGAATTATTATTATTGGCTCAACCATATTGAAAAATTGCCATTGGTCCCCCCGGTTGTGATGGAAGATGCATATTATGGTCTTGGTGAGGGAAGGGAACAATTCGCACCATTTGAGCAGATGATTTTCGATCATGCTGGCCCCGCTGTTGGTATATGAATTCAACAAGACGATGATCATGTTGAGGACCATTACATAGAGGAGGATCCGAATCCGGATGCACAAAGATTTTATGACATGTTGGCGCCTGCACAAGCTCCATTGTGGGATGGATGTCAGACCTATTCGGAATTGTCGTCTTCCTTGGTTGCTCTTAGCATCAAGTCCGACTACAATGAGACGGAGGGTGAGTTCGTTCGTTGGGTTGGCTTTATGGGTGATGCAATGTTGGCCGATAACCGTATGCCTCGGAATCTATATCAAGTGAAGAAATATGTGTCAAATTTGGGCTTGAGGGTTGAGAGAATTGAATGTTGCCAGAATAGATACATGTTTTATCGTAACGAAGATGCGGACCTAACGGCTTGTAGATTTTGTCATGCTGACCGGTATAAGACCAGAATTGATAGAAGGGGCATTGAAATAAAAACCCCTTCGACGAGAATGTGGTATTTCCCGATTATCCCTAGACTCCAAAGGATGTACTCTTCAATGGCCACTGCTCCTCACATGCGATGGCACGACAGCAATCGGAGGGATCCAAGTGTCTTATGCCATTTGTCGGATGGAGAGGCTTGGAAGCATTTTGACAGGATGTACCCGGAGTTCTCTCAAGAGCCTCAGAATGTAAGATTGAGCTTATGTAATGATGGATTTAATCCTTTTGGTCAATACGGTAAAGCTTACTCTTGATGGACGTTATTCTGACCCAATATAATCTCCCGCCAGGCATGTGCATGAAGAGGGAGTTTATGTTTCTGACGGTCATAATTCCTGGACCATCGAAACCGAAAAGCAAGATTGATGTGTACTTGCAGCCTCTCATTGAAGAGTTGAACCGTTTGTGGAATTCCGGTGTAATGACATACGATGTATCATTGAGGCAAAATTTCATGCTTAAGGCAGCTTTGATGTGGACAATCAATGATTTTCCGGTGTGTGGGATGTTGTCGGGATGGATGACTGTTGGGCGGCTTGGCTGCCCTTGTTGCATGGGGAGGTCGAAGGGTTTCACGCTCAACCATAGTCGGAAGACTTCTTATTTTGATTGTCACCGCTAGTTCCTTCCACAAGATCATCCTTATAGGAGGAATAGAAATTGCATTCAAGAAGGGCTGTGTTGAGACAGCCATACCTCCCCAACTGCTGACAGGAGAACGGGTTTGGCAGATGGTTAGTATGCTCTCGTTGATATGAGTCTGGAGGTGGCCAGATACCTGGATATGGTATTGAACATAACTAGACCAAAAAAAGTATATTTTGGAGCTTGCCGTATTGGAAGACGCATTTGATACACCACAACATTGATGTCATGCACACTGAGCGGAATGTGTTTATGAATGTGTTTGACACGGTGATGGATGTCAACGGCAAGACAAAGGATACATATAAGGCACGATTAGATATAGAATAAATGTGTAGATGACAGGATCTAGAATTGGTGGACATCGGGGGTGGCAAGTTTCGAAAACTGAAGGCAAAGTATGCACTGAGCAAACCCCAGCGGGTAGCTTTCTGTGAATGGGTTAAACAACTTTAAGTTACCAGATGGTTATGCTTCTAACCTGTCCAGATGTGTTAATGCTAGGGAGGGAAAACTGCTTGGAATGAAAAGTCATGATTGTCATGTATTCCTGCAACGGTTGCTTCCCGTTGCATTCGCCTCTTTACCGGTGGAGATTTGGAAGCCGATTGTTGAGTTGAGTCAGTTCTTCAGAGTAATAACTTCCACAACATTGAAGGTTGAGCAACTGAAGGATATGGAGTGGGACATTCCGATCTTGCTATGTAAGCTGGAACATATATTCCCTCCGAGCTTCTTTGATTTGATGGAGCATCTTCCCATCCACTTACCGTACGAAGCACGAGTGGGTGGTCCGGTTCAATATCGTTGGTTGTACCCATTTGAGAGGTATTAAACTTATTAAGGGTGGCAAATGGATGGATCGGATAAATTTTTATTCGAATCTTAACAGATGGATTAAAAACAATCCATTAATCCATTATAATCCATTAAAAATTCATTAAAAAAAAATCCAATCCATCCATGATTCATTAAATAAAGTCCATCTGATCCATCCATTAACAACTTTTCATGGATGGATGTCCAATCCATCCACTAAAATTTATTTTAAGAAATTAAATAATTTTATATCTCTTTTATCCATCCATAAAATATTTTTAAAAATAAAATAATTTGTAAAAAAAATTAAAATATTATCTCTATCTCACCCTCTCTCTCATCTTTCTTCCTCTCTCTACCATTTCTCTCTCTCTCTCTCTTTTTCCTACTCTCTCTCTATCTTTACTCTCTCTCTACTCTATCTCACGAGCATTTTGTATCACGGCCATTTTTCTATTATTATATGGGAGTTATTGATTATGTGTATCTACAGAGGTTGTTTTGCCACAACGTTCCATGATATTGTTTTATGAAACTTGATACGACTTTCTGTGCTTTCAATTAGTTAATACTTTTTTTAAAGTTTCTCAATAAAAAAAAACAACGAAAAAAGAAAACATACGTGATAACATGGACTACAACTCGTACTTGAGAACAATTAATTAGTTAATACTTAATGTAAAAAAAGAAAAAAAAGCAGATAAATAAAATAAAAAATAGTGAAGAAAAAATAATATAATAAGGAACGGAAGAGAAAATTAGATGGAGTGTTTTTTTGTTGTTACAAATGGAGGTTTTTTTTATTTGGTGAAAAATAATATGAAAAAAATAAATTGGTTTTGGAATGGATAAAAGTTGATCCATTATATTTTTTATTGTTGGTCCAATGGATTTTAAAAAATATTGGATGGATCATAAACCATCCACTAAAAAAATAATCCAATCCATTTATATTATTTTTTTATAAATGGATGGATTGGATGGATTTTCTCATGGATGGACTGGATGGATGATGGACAAATCACTACAAAAAAACAATTGTTTAGCGACCGTAATTTTCGGTCGCTAAACCATGTAAATCGGTCGCTATTTGTTTTAGCGACCGAATCAGAGACCGATTTATGGTGGTAGCTGAATACCTGGTCGCTAAGGTTTTAGCGACCGAATTATTATTTCGGTCGCTAATTAGCGACCGTAAAATTCGGTCGCTAAATAATAATAATCGGTCGCTATTAGGTTGGTCGCATTTTTGGGGTAACCATTTCTAGCGACCGATAATCGGTTCCTAGTTTGGTCGCTAATTTTGGTTACTGTTAACCTATATTAGCGACGGATTTTCGGTCGTTATACCTCATCTGTAAATGTTAAATAAAGTTTAGCGACCGAATTATTGGTTTCTAATTCGGTCGCTAAACTGGTTATTATTTTTTTTTTAAATTTTAATTTTTAAAATAATTTTTTTTCTGATTTTCTTTAAACGTTAGAAAAATTACTAATAAAACACACAAAATAACTTATGAAATATACAATCATAAAAAATAATAAAATCTATAAAAAGAATAATCCAAAATGTCGTAAAAGAATCGTTTAAAGTCAAAAATATGGAGAGAAAAAATCAGTCATGATGAGGGGGAGATGGAGGAATCCAATCATCCTCAGCGTCCGTACCACCGACGTCTGCTAGCTGATCGTCCTTGCGAGAGCGACATCGATGGTGGCGGTGGAAGCTGGAGGAGCGGCAGCAGCGCACAACCAACCGTCGAGCATCATCCCGAGCAATCGGAGTCTGGATCCTCATCTGCTCCAACACCAGCCGCATGAACCGCGGCCTCGCTCGATGCTCTCTGCATCGGCTTTGGTGTGCCCGAGTCAAGCCAATGCTGCAACTGGTTCGCCATCGCCTGCTCTCTCTCGCTCTTCTCCCGAAGCTCCGCGTTCACCTGCGTGATGGTGTCCTGCATTTGGTGGAACTGCTCCCGAGGGACGGTATCGGCGCAGCAAGGAGCGAGCGTCGTGTTTGACGATGAAGCGATGAACTCGGCTCCCAGTGTGTCCGAGGTCATACACGTGCCCCCTTCTTGTTCCCGCCCCGACGACCTCCAAATAAATGGCATTATCGTCGACGGAGACAGAGAGAGCAGCCATCACCAATCAAAGCCTCATCTTGTGATTGTTAGGCACGTGATATGGCATCGTCCTTCTTCTCGTTGAAGCCCGCCTACAAAGTATAGTTGAAGAGATTTAGTTAAAATAATTATATCCAATATTAACAAATCATTTATAATAAATTACAAGTAAACACTAAATTATTTTTTTTGCTTACAAGATAGTTACGGGCCTTGTCGTTGACCCATGTCCCCGACTTCAACTTCTTCGTCCTCTCCACCAACTCCATAGCGATCGGGGCCCATGTTTTTGTGCTTCGTGCTTTCACAGAATAATATAATATTAAATTCATAAGAATAATTAAAAATGAAAACTAATTAATTAAATAGTATATTAAGTCAAAAGTTTAATGTATTACCAGCTCATCGTAGTGGGTGGCGGCTGATTTAGACCCACCGGTCCAAGCACATGCGCCACCATCAGAAGCTCGATTACGCCGAGCTGTGGCCTGGATCTCCTGGAACTTCTCGAGTAGCCAAGATTGGTCCAGCTGCCTCTTGATCTCGGGATCCACCCACCTCCCCTTATTCTCGCCCCTTCCTCGCCTTGTTCATCGATTCTTCAGGACCAGTGAGCCTTTATGCTCAAATATGTCCCTGACGAGAGCCTCTAAAGCTAAGTCCCACCTATACTCTTTCTGCAACTTACAGTTGTTAGGAAATTCGTGTGTACATATATATAATGTAAATTAAATTTAAAGAACTTAATAAATTGTTACCTTAAACTCTAGAAACAACTGATCCCTATGGCCCAGTGGGATGGCATTCCATGTAGGCCATGGACCATCAAACTTGCGTCGCAGGATCTTCGATATCAAATCAGAAGGGCCCTTCGCGGGCAGAAAGCTGCAGCAAAATTAGAGCATTAATAAATGTTATAATTAAATTTTAAAAACAAGTAAATAGAAATTAACGATACTTTATATATATTAAAAAATTAAATTAGCATACTCGTTATCCCCCCTGGGGATAAGAAGAATCCTCCTGTCGGATGGACCACGACTCTCCTGTCCCGATGATGATGATGGTCCTATCGTCGTAGGTGTGGATGATGAGGGTGCAGCCTGTGTCCCGACCACATGAGGATGGGTGGGGGTTGCAACTCCATCACCCTGAGGTGTCCCATCAACAGAGGTGCTGGTAGGGTGGTCTCGATCTGAAGGCTGTGGGTCGGCCGGCGAAGGAACTCTCGCAGCACGACCTCCACGACGACCCCTACCTCTGGAGGAATCTGCCATCTGTGAAAAAAATGAAAATATGATTACACAACAGTGTAAATAAGACAAAAATAAATTACCTAATAAGTAGAATGACATTCACACAATGAATTATGACATAAATAAATTACCTAAGTAGAATCTCCGTCACTAAATTCACCCTCACTCTTATCAGTATCACTTGATCGGAATGTACCTTCGCTAGATGCGTCCAACTCGGATTCATCCATTAACTCTCTTTCAACTTCTTCCCCATTTACGGAAATGTCCGCCAGAGAATTAACAATAATGTCCGGCGTAATTTGCAACGGTACGTGGGGTCTTGAAAACTCATCATCTTGGTACGGAGCATCTTTTTCAGGCTGGTTGATTACATTATCAGTAATTATACTGCGAGCCTTTATCTTAATAACACCCAACCAGCCATGATGTCCTTCGGGATATGGCGAGTAATAAACACTGCTCGCTGTTGTGAAAAAATGAATGGATCGTACGCCTTATTATACCTTCGAGACAGCCTAACTTGAACAATACCATAATTTTTATCTATTTTTGTCCCTACGTCAAGAGTAGGATCAAACCAATCACACTTGAAGATAACTAATTTCATCACGGGAAACCGGTATAATCGAGTTCAAGGATGTCGGTTAGAACCCCATAGAAATCATCCTCTACATTGCCATCGGTGGCTCATACGAAACACCATAGTTACACGTCTGCATTCCTTAATTCAATGTTTATGTGTTAAATTTATAACCATTTACAATATAAGTATTCAATGATGTAACCCATCTGTTAGGCCCCCATGCCAAATTTGTCAACAATTGATTATGAACATAGTTTACTTGATCTAGTACCTAAACAATAAAATATTATATTATTCTTATACATGCTATATATTTAAGGAGATAAAATGTATGCTTCAAAAAATGAAGATGCTTAACCTACATATTTACTGAACCACGTAGCAAAGTGAGAAGTAATTTATCGATCAACCTGATCGTTTGAAATGTCAGGTTGGAGATCCCTTAGAAAATTGCCGTACATCCTACATATGGGAGATTAACAGCAGGACGATTAATAATCATAAATGTCAATTGAACTTATTAAAGACGTTGTAGAAACTTACTCTAAATATGGCGCCACCTCTTCACAATTTTGAAGGATATACAGATGAGCAGCATTAATGTCACGCTGCTCCAAGAAATATCCTTTTGATTTGCCACTAAATCTGCCCGGATAGTTGAATATTGATATAGGAGGACTAGTTGAACATCCTTCGCCCGAATCAACGTTTCTAGGCATCCTTGACCTTCTCGTGTTAACTTCGTCCGGATAATAATAAGAGGCAAAAGTGGAAGTCTCCTCTACTAAGTATGCTTCACAAATGGAACCCTCTACTCGTGCCTTGTTCTTGACTTTGTGTTTAAGGGAGTGCAGGAACCTATTACAGAGGGATACATACAAATAATTACTAGTTTTAGGGAAAGCTAAACTACGCTCTCGTGTTCGTGAATTTCATATGTATTAAGTAAAATAGTTGATGTTGTTTACCTCTCAAATGGATACATCCAGCGGTATTGGACTGGACCACCAACTCTTGCTTCGTAAGGTAGATGAACTGGCAGGTGTTCCATGGAATCAAAGAAACTCGGCGGGAAGATTTGCTCCAGCTTACATAACAAAACGGGTATCTTGACTTCCATATCCTTTAATTGATTCACATTTAGTGTTGTCGATGTAAGCTCCCTGAAAAAAGTGGCTAAGCTCAACAAGTGGGTTCCAAATTTGCTTCGGTAATGCGTCGAATGCAATTGGAAGCAACCGTTGCATGAACACGTGGCAATCACGACTCTTCATTCCATGTAACTTTGCTTCCTTAATGTCAACACATCTACCCAGATTGGAAGCATACCCATCTGGTAACTTTAGTTCTTTAACCCACTTACAGATGGCCAATTTCTGTGGTTTGCTTAGTGTATAACTTGCCTTCGGTTTGAGAAGTCTGCCACGACCACCGTCTTGCAACTCAAGCTCCTTCCGATTACAAATGTCAGCCAGGTCCAATCGGGCTTTATTTGTATCCTTTGTCCTCCCCTTGATGTCCATCACAGTGTCAAACACATTCAAAAACACATTCCTCTCAGTATGCATGACATCAATGTTGTGACGGAGTAGCTGCGTCCTCCAATACGGCAACCTCCAAAATATACTTTGTTTTGTCCAATTATGGTTGACGCCATAATCAGGAATATGTTCTCCTTGGGTTTCATGGACGAGCGGTAAGTATTGTACTCTGCGCCATACATTAGGACCAGTCAAACGTGGTGGAGGCGGTGTTCTCTCCGCACAACGCTTCTTGAATGCATTCTTGTTCCGCCTATAAGGATGATCTTCCGGAAGGAATTGACGATGACAATCAAAATATGAGATCTTTCGACTGTGTTTAAGCGTGAATGCCTTCGATCGCTCCATACATATTGGGCATCCAAGCTTCCCCGCGGTCATCCAACCCGACATCATCCCATAAGCAGGAAAGTCGTTGATCGTCCACATTAAAGCTTCTTTCATGATGAAATTCTGCCTCAAAGATACGTCATATGTCAACACACCATCATTCCACAGCATTGTCAACTCATCTATCAGCGGCTGCAAGTACACATCAATTTAACCTTTTGGATTAGACGGACCCGGAATTATGACTGTTAGGAACATAAACTCCCGCTTCATGCACATCCCCGGGGGAAGATTGTACGGAGTCAGGATAACCGGTCAACAAGAGTATGCTTTTCCAGACTGCCCAAAAGGATTAAATCCATCAGCAGATAACCCTAATCGGACATTGTGAGGGTCCTGCGAAAATGCCATATGAACCCTATCAAAATGCTTCCAAGCTTCTCCATCAAATGGATGACACAAGATATCTTGCTCCCTCTCATGCTCACTATGCCACCTCATGTGAGCTGCAGTGGCCATCGAAGAGTACAATCTTGTAAGTCTTGGCACGAGCGGAAAGTACCACATCTTTTTTAGCGACCTCTTCTTCTCAATGCCCATCCTAGTGGTTGTCTTATACCGATCCGCACCACAAAATCGACAACATGTTATGCTTTCCGCTGAATCATCCTTATAGTACAACATACATCCATTCGGGTAACAATCAATTTTCAAACACCCCAGACCCAAATTTTCCACGGACTTCTTAGCAAGATAAAAACTTGTAGGCATCCGATTGCCTTATGGCAACGCCTTGGACACTGACCTGGTGAGGCGATTAAAACAGCCTTCTTGCATATTGTAGTCAGATTTGATACTCAACCATTCCATGCACATCGACAACTCCGTGTACTCCCGACATCCTTCCCACAATGGAGATCGTGCAAAGCACTCAAAGATATCATAGAATCTTTGAGCTTCGGGATTCGGATTCTCCTCTATGTATTGGGAACCCATTCCACCATCTTCTCCCCCATCTTCTTCTAGTACAACACCAACCGATGGTCCAAAGATGATCCATTATCATCTGCTCGTATGGATTCAATTCTTCCTCCCGTCACCACTTCCATAGTACGAACCTTCACCACAATCGGGTTTAAGTCGGCAACGTCTCACCATGGTTACTCCACCAATAGTAATCAGGCATGAAGCCCTTCTCATAAAGATCGGCTACAACTCCATCCACGCTTTTGAAAGATTGACACTTGCATCTTTTGCAAGGACACCTCAATTGATCACCGCCGCCACCGTATAAATCTCTCTCCCGGCTAACAACAAACTCTATAAACTCACCCACTCCAACTCTATACTCTTCCCTAAGACGTTTATTCCGATCCAACCTACGATACATCCATTTCCGATTCTCGGAATATCCATTCTTGGCAATTAAATAGCCCCGACCAATCCTACAATAACACTTATATATTACGGTGCATTCCAATAACTCCATCAATCTCGTTCTTATGACAAGGTATGAACCTATCACAATCGAGAAGAAACCTTTGCCACACTCGGCTACTAATAGTTATTCCCATAATAAAATACCTAATACTTGACAAAATTTGGCAAGCATTTCCCATCGGTCTCCAAGTTACCACGACTAGAGCACGGTGAGAATCACCGCGATCAAGTATGCACCAGGGAGAACAAAAGGAAATGCATCGACCGAGATTTCAACAAGTATATAAGGCATTTGAACATTGAAATGACTATTGTACGAGTGTGAAAAAGGTTGTTTCCCAAACTGTCCCACTTGGACAATTCAAGATTCAATACAATGAGCATGCATACCTTGATAAGTTACGCATGCTCATTACTATTGAATCTCAAACAGGAAACTAAGGCTTTCGTAAATTAATTATTAACTCTAATACAAAATAAAACCATTAACCTATAAATATTGCAACATTGTTGAGCTTATATAAATTACAGCATAAATCAATACAAACTTAGATTAAATATTGTAGCAAACATCCTATTGAGCTCCGCTCTCCACTAACAAGTAGCAGTTAATTGTCAAACACATGCATAATTTCTAAATTATCAGCACACAACCAGCATCCCGCCTTTCGGATAGGATCACATCCTATTGAGCTCCGCTCTCCACTAACAAATAACACATATTGACAAACACATGCATAAACATTAAATTATCAGCATACAATCAGACAAGATCACATCCTATTGAGCTCCGCTCTCCACTAACAAACAACACATATTGACAAACACATGCATAAACATTAAATTATCAGCATACAATCAGACAAGATCACATCCTATTGAGCTCAGCTCTCCACTGCCAAACAACACGATAATTCACATAATAATACATTACACTGAGTGTTCAAAGAGCTTACCTGAGAGAGAAAACACAACCGAGCAAGGATAAGGGGAGGAGCCGGAGCCAACAGAGAGTAGAAGAATATGACAACAAGGACCTATCGTGCATAAATGAAATTAGTCATTTCAAATCAAATCACTATTCTATATATACAGAATCCAGTACAACTATTCATTGTTTCTTTCTCGAAATATTCTCCTCATATTAAATTAATGACTTCTTTCATTTCAATATGCAAGGAGAATGTAAAACTATCAAATTAATGAGTTTCACTGTCCATTCCAACTTTCCAATTTTGTCTTTCGCTACAAAAGATGTCTTATCCTACTCCTTATTACTCTTCCTCGTGTTAATAAAATTTCATCTCTATTCATTTTTGGTGTTAATGAGTGAATATGTGTGTTGTTATCATATGCTTGAAGTTAACATTGAATACAAAACATGACATGCAGGTTTTACTTTAGAGGCTCTTGCCTTAAACTTGAAAGCATCTTTACAACATTGTTTTGTCATGATTTTGATTCACTCTCTCAAGTTTCTCATAGTATATAATTTTTTTTTATATATATTTGCAATTCTGAAACAATGTTTCCTTTTAAATCCTAGGTTTCTTACATTTCTGCTACAAGATCACATTAGTGGGCTTCAAGTTTTGTGGCAAAATGAGTGGATCAATGTCCCCCTTTTCCTGGGATACCCTTGCAATGTGATCTTTTCAGGGATCATTCCACAGCATTTTCAGGGATACCCTTGCAATGTGTTTTTTTTTATCACTAATGTGAATGAGTTGGTTTTTCTGTGATTTGAAATTTCCTTAATTTGCTATCGATCAAATTGGTTTCCGAATAAACCCCTGAAAATTTAAAAAGCACCTGGTGTTGTAGCAAATCCATGGTCTATATATTCTTTTTCTAATTTCTAATTACACTTTCTCTTTTCCTTTCCAAAAGTCAGATTTCAGGATGTTCAAACTCCAAGTCTAAAACCACATTATGATTGATCACTTCCTGTTTCGTCAAGTATTGCTCGATTATTACTTTCCTGGATATAATAGCAAGTTAATTTATTTGATAATGATACATAAATATATTCAAATGCAAAACAGGGAGTTATGTTTTTCTGAATTTATGGATGATCTTACCTAGTAATAATGGAGTATCATACTTTATTATTGTGGTTTGCTACTTTGGTATATTATGGAGTTGAAATATTGAATTATTGTTGTGCTAGTTTTTTTGTATTATGTGTAAATGTCATTTGTAGTTTTTTTTTTAATATTAGGTAAACTCTTACAAGTTTACAAGTCGAGTCTACTGAAGCTTCGAGAGTTTAAATAGACTCTCGAGTTTGACAACCTGGACCCGATCCCCAGATAAAAAGACTATCTCCATCTCGAAACTTTAAGTCCTTGCATCCTATCCTTCTCCTTTTTATATTTTCATTCTCCTTGATAGATAATTCATTCATTAATCTTTGCAATTTAAATCTACAAATCCCTCAGAGATAACAAACATTTATTAAGGAAAAAAATTATAAGTGACTAAAATATCTGAATTGAATTCCAATTATGGAACTGTAATGCGAAATTTTTTCCACCATACTAGCAAGCCCACAAGCCCTATATCAATGGGGCAAACTTATATTATGGGGTGAGGACCACGAGTGGCCTATGGTCGATCGGATTACAGACCATGATTCAACCGAACGAGTGGAACAAACAACTATGCATCCTCAATAACTAGTCCGGTAAAGGATAGAGGAAAAGAAAGGATGTGGCACGCTTGTTTATGATAGCCTACCCTCCAAAAACACACAATACCTAATAGATGATACTTTTGGGATACAACAGTAGCGAAACATTCCAAGTAGAAATAGCCTAAATACAAGTTCAAGTTCATCATACCATAGCTGTGAAGCTCTAGTATGGAAACAAGGATATTATCATCATAAATGATGGCCAGAAATTCACAGGTTCCACCCCATCAGAAGAATATGTTAAATAGTTAGCCCCCAGTTACAAACACAATGTTCCTTTTATGAAACTTTTGTTGCTAACCCAAATATGAGAGTTGAGAAATCGATGGAAACAAAGAAAAAGAAAATGCAGGCATTGGTCCATAAATGGTAGTGAGATAGAGAGAGATGCGAGAGAAACAGAGACAGAGAGAGAGATGGAGTAGAGGAGAGCTTACCTGAGCAGAGGGGATGATGGTGGTGACCGGAGGTGGCTTGTGGTGGCCGGAGCGCGCGGCTAGGAAGAGAGAAACAGTGAGACAAAGAGAGATATATGCGAGAGAAACAGAGACAGAGAGATGGAGTAGAGGAGAGATTACCTGAGCAGAGGGGAGATGACGGTGGTGACCGGAGGTGTCTTGGGATGTTGAGGTGGCCGGAGCGCGCGCCGTAAAAGAGAGAAACAGTGGGTGGGAGAGAGAAACGCGACGGAAAAAATGAGGAAGAAGGAGGTTCTGTCGAATTTAGGGATTTCAGTTTTAGCGACCGAATTAATTCGGTCGCTAATATGGTTAGTCTTAGTTTGAATTTGTATTTGTAGCGACCGATTTAAATTTCGGTCACTATCACGCACAATTTTATTTTTTTAACGCGCCCTTTAGCGATCGAATTTATATCGGTCGCAAATATAATTAAATTTTAAAGCATGAATTCATAAATTTAGTGACGGATTTATAAATCGGTCGCTAATATAAACACAGTTTGACCGTTGCATTTTATTCGGTCGCCATTTCGGTCGCTAACAATTCATAAATTTCTGACTTTTACTTTCCTTTGTTAAGAGACCGAAGTAGCGACCGATATCTCTCGCTACATTTCAATTTGGTCGCTATTTCGATCGCAGATTCAACTCTAACCAGTGTTTCATGTAGATCCTACAATCGGTCGCTATTTCGGTCGCAAAAAGGAACCTCAAAATTCGGTCACTATTTTCGGTCGCTAAATGACCTTTTTTTTGTAGTGAATGGATCATTTTGCCACCCCTAAAACTTATTTTGTACCTGCAATCAATTATGATATCAAAATTGGTATGTACATGTTAATAATCATTAACTCAAGGTTGTAATATGTAGGTTTTTTGCGTTTGTTAAAATTAAAAGTAAAGAACAAGGCTAGGATTGAAGGTTCTATTTGTGAAGCATATCTAGATTGCCGCTTAATGTTGATGTTGGTGAAGGATCTTCTTCTAGTCCTCAAATATCAATTTTTAATCATCCGGGAAGGGCATGTGGTGCAAAAAAGAAATCATGGTTGGGTGCCCATGAAATGATAGCTATTGAGTTGTACGTGCTTCAGAATTGCAAGGAGGTGGAGCCATTACTAGAGTAAGTTGCTATTAATTCATTTGTAACGTCTTAAATTGTGTTAGTATTTCTTATTTAATAGATTTTGTATTGTCTAATGATAGAAAATATGTCAATGAGATGAAAGAGCTTGATCCCGACATCTCGGAGTCTCAAATTCCTCAAGAGGTTGCCAAACATTTTCCAAAGTGGTTCAAAAATTATGTAACCCATCTAACTTATATTGCTATTAACTACTACCTTACGATTGTTTATAATACTCTTGAGAATCATTAATCCTTGGTTAAGGAAAGCCAAATTCAAAATGCAATATTGTACGCTTTAGCATGGGGACCAGATAGGAGGATTCGAACATTTGAGATTTACATTATAAATGGATATAAGTTTCACACAAGTCAATGGGGTCAGGGCATGAAAACTTCAAATTGCAACGTTTGTGTTAGAGAGACCGACGATCAATTAGAGGATGATTTTTTTTGGAATCTTAAGTGATATTTATGGATAAATGTATTCAGGTCATCCCAGCAAAAACTTAGTCTTATTCAAGTGTGAATGGTTTGATAACACTCCCAATAGGGTCACAAAAGTTGACAATAAGCATGGGACTGTAGAAGTTAGGAAGTCGCAAAGATATCAGGTGTACGACCCATTTATATTTGCACAACAAGCAGAGCAGGTATATGTTACCCTGTTTCCAGAGGGACATCAAGACTGGTTGGGTGTTATTCGAGTGAAGGCATGCAGTGCGATCACCGATAATGTGATAAGTCAACCTGAGACAGAAGCTCCATACCAAGATGTTCATCAGATTGACGGGATTCAAATAATGTTGCAAATTAACCCGGATGAGTACCAGGGCATTCTTGCTGATCCTGTGCCTGGTGACGAGGCAATTGACACGGAATTGGAGACTCGATATGACTTGGCCACAGATAGCGAGGGAACATATGTCTCAACCGTTGAGGACGAGAGTGGGGGTGAATTCAATGATAGACATTCCATCTAGGTAATCTGTAAATTGGTTATGATGCAAATTTGTTATGATATATATTGTTATGATACTTAGTCTATTTTTGTTATGATATACTATTATGTTATATGTAACTCGTGTTTTAATTATAGACAGATGGCTGACGATGCTGGACGTGGGGGACGCCATTCCCGTGGGCGTGGGTCCCGTGGACGTGGAAGTGGGAGAGCAGCACCCACCATCACCCCTTCTCATCATCTCGATGGCACCTCTGGCGGTTCATGAGCCACACCGTCCAAACATGGTGTCGGCTCCCCCTCCGCGGCTCCATCACCCACTGTTGTGCCTTCCACCCCTCTCCCTACAGCATCCTCGGTACAGTAGCCTGCGAGGAGGCAGGCCTCAGGTTCGAGGGGACTACACCCACGGACATGCGCATATGGCTTCGCCCATATGCAAGACTGGAGTGAGTTAAACATTTATCTTTATTTGTTGCTTTTTATTATTTGAATATTTATATTGTGATTAATATATACATATTATTTGCCCACAGTTTCTTGCCGATAGATGGGCCCCACACGAGGATCTCGGAGCTTGTTAAGGGGAACTACACCGGATCTTGGCCCACATGGACGAAGATCCCCATGACGGTCCGGGATCACTGGTTTGAGCACCTCTTTGGTGTAAGTATTACTTATTTCAATGGTTCATTAATTAATTGGTTCTTGGTTTAATTTTTATTGTTTTTACCATTACACTATGGTCTGATGTCTTGTATGTCATGCAGTCCACATACAGGTGGCTACCAAAGGATGAGGCTGCTATTCGAACTGCTTTTGAGCATCACAGATCCCTGGTTGTGAAGAATTTCACGAGAAAGATCCTCGATGGTTCATCTCCGGGGGAATTCTTGACTCTCGAGGTTCTGGACGGCCTGCCTCGGTATTGGGCCACCGATGTGGAGTTCCTGAGGAGGAGTGCGATCAGGAAGCAGAACCGAGCCGCAGATACATATGCTCCTCTATACACCGGTGGGTCTGTGCCCATCACGAAGCATCATGATAACCTGGTAATTATATAATGCATTTCAATTAAGTAAACTTAATAATTAAGTATTTTAACAGTTATTTATGAATATATATGCAGAAGAACGAGCTAGCGAGGGATCCGACTGCATTTGAGGTGCTGAATAAGACGAAGAAGACTAAGACTAGGGAGTGGGTCGGGAACGCGGGCGAGATTGCTGTAAGATAAATTCTATCATTATATTAATTAATTATACTTAATTATATATTCCTCCGACTATTGACTTATTTTGCCTTATATTGCAGGGCGAGTTCAACCGCCGCCGAGATAAGTCCATTAGTCAGGGGCAGGAGCCTTCTACTGCCTCTGACAATGCCCATTTCTTGGAGGTGGTTGGTGGCATGAACAAAAAGGTCCATGTTTATGGTTTGGGATCCCTGGGATATGAGTATGTGGCCTCTGCCACATCATCTTCTCAGTCATGCCATGGCCCTACACCGGACGTCAGAGGGCTCGTCACCGACCTTAACGGGGGCTCGTCAGTCAGCTTGCGGAGAGGGTGGCTGCACTAGAGAGGGAGAATCATCTGTTGTACCAGTATTTGGGCTTCAGACCCGGTGGATCTGGTTCCGCCCCTAAGAACACTGCTGCTTCGGGTACCCATGCTCATGGACCTACTGCTCCCGATGACCCATCTGGTCCCCTCGACATCGGCAAAGACATGATGCAAATGATCATGAGGCTGATGATTGTCCCCCACCCCACCCCCACCCCCACCGGTCCCCCGACCACCCCCATTCACCCCCACCCCCACTCAGTTGACATGTACTCTTTACTTACATTGACACAGTTTGTAATTATTTAAATTTTGATAGCATTTACTATTATTTTTTATTTAATTTCTTTTCTGTATTTTTATTTACAGGTTTTTTTTTAAATAAACAGGAAATTAACAAAAAAATAATAATTTTTTTTATATATAGCGACCGAACTATATCGGTCGCTACCTTATGATACCAAATAATTTTTCAACAAATAAAAAAAAAATATTAGCGACCGATATAGTTCGGTCGCTGTTCGATAGAAAATGGTACCAAATGAATATTTTGGTACCAAATATTAGCGACCGATATGTTTAATTTAGCGACCATCACATTTCGATCGCTATTTAGCAACCCACTAATATTTCGGTCGCTAACTGTTTTAGCGACCGAATTGCAACGTTTAGCGACCGAATTTGTCGGTCGTTAAACACATAATTTCTTGTAGTGGTGTTACACTAAAAGCGCTTTTTCGAGTTTATATCCAAATACTAAATAACTTTACCTAAAAGGAGCTTATGATATAAAAGCTTCTCACATAAATCATTTTTATAAAAGCGCTTAAATAAATTGTTTCCCCAAATATGGTCTAATTGTGCTAGGCCAAACAGGTTCAGTATTTTCGGGCTTCTATTTAAAGAGCCCAAATCGACATATAATAGGCTATTAAATTGCTCTTTATTTAAATTGTCCACAAATGTTTTTCAATAATCAATTACAGTTAGATAATGCCATAGAAAAAGTGGACAAAGATGGCATTTTTTAAATTATTTTCTATATAAGAATTATAAATATAAAAATACATAGACATAAAAGAATTGGGTATCACCAAAAGACTTACTACATTTCAATAAATAAACTATTAATAAATATTAAAATATTAGAATGAAAGGTGTCATAAATTTTAAGTATGAATAATAATAAATAAAAGATACAACAAAATTTGGGGTCGCCATGCCATATAAAGATCGAAACAAGGTCCTTTTTCGATGACCGAAAGATTCCAGTAGGAGAGAGACAGACACAATAAATAAAATAATAATATTATAAATGTCTCTCCTGAAATTTTTCAGTCAGCCCCTGCCTCCACTACTCACTTGAAACAAATAATATTGATTTTGAATTTGACTTTTAGTCTTTAAAATCTAATTAAGTGATGAAAGATACATGATAAAATCTATATAATAATAAGGTTGAAGAGTTAAAAGTACTGTATAACTGACATGGCATTTTAATTACTTTTTTAAATACTTTCTTTTGTTTTTGGTTTATTTTACTATGTAGCTGGATCAATTTCACAAGCAATCAACAACGATCTACTTCCACACTCAAACAAGGACGCCTTTCTTCCCTCTCGACAAAGGACGACGACCACGCAGTGAGGAATGAGCTCAAACAGCGGCGACGGGAGGAAGACAAGGAGTAAGACGGCAGCGGCGACGGCGGCAAATTGCTCAACATATGCTTGATTCCCCAAATCTATCCTCACATCCCAATCACTCAAAAACTTCTTCGATTCCCATTTAGAGAGTGAGAGTCTCTGAATGTTAGAGAGAGAAACACCCTTCGAGCTCAAAATTCGCGTAATGATTCTGGGTTTTTCTCCATTTCACGTCTTCTTCGTGGGTTTTTGGTTTCTAGGTTGGTTTTTTTGAGTGCTAAATTTTGGTCCAAGCAGCAAAAGGTTTTTTTTTTTTTTGCAAGGTTCATTTATCCTTAGGGTTCATTGATTTTGATCTTCAGCTATGGAGGGTGGTGGTGGTGGTTCGGAAGGAAAGAAAAAGAAGCCACCGGAGGGGATAACAGAACAAAGCTTAAATTGAAAACTGCTTCACAGTTGGAGATTCTGGAGAAAACATATGCTGGTCAGTGAATATCTACTGCCATTCTTCTACATTTTTAAGCACTTTTTTTAAAAAAAAATTAAAACACTTTAAAAATTCTTAGCTTTGTTTTGGTTAGTGAAAACATGTACTTTGTTTAAATTGGTTTGTGAATTGTTGTGTGAAATGTGAAATTTTGTTTTGTGGGGTTCTGCATTTTTTTTTCTTCAGTGGATGCATACCCTTCGGATTTATTGACATATAAGCTTATGAAGACAATTGCAGTTAGTTAGTTAGCAAATTTTTAATTTGCTTTGCTAATTTATTTCCCATTTTCCATACAAAAGAAGTTATTTGATATAATAAATTGATTCAATATGTTTAGGTAATAAGCAATGTGCTTACCATTTTCCAAAAAAATTTAGAGCATTAAGAAAAAGTGGTTCACTCAATATGTAACGTGTTTTATATAGGCAGGCTACTGCTGTATTTTTTTTTCCTTTTTTTTTTTTTGGGTTTTGAAAGGACTTCTACAATCTTGAATTGAGCTGCACAAATTTAAGTTCTTCCACCTTCCCTTTCTTTGGAATGTTACATGCTTCTTAGTTCATTTTCAATGCTATTGGGGTATTATATTTCATGTTCATTTTTATTTCCTATTTTTTAGTGGATGCCAGTCTGATACATATGGTGTGCGTATCACTTATATATGCCTTGACTTTTTTCTATGTTCAGGTGATTGATCATTCCACACACAACTTTAAGAAGGACAATGGAGTGGTGTTTTTAATCAATGAGTAATTTTTAGCTTTATTTAGCTTCCGCTATTCCAGCTGATTCAGCTTAGTGTATTTCAATAAATTACATGCTTCAGTATATTAAAATGCTTATGTGCACTGTTATTTCATTTATAAAATTCTTCGGTATATTAAAATGCTTCAGCATATTAAAAACTGTAGAGGATCTCAGATCCACTGCAAGTATCTTTTTAGTTAGTGTATAAAGGGGAATTGTTATAACAATTCATTTACTATTATAGTAAGATAGAATAGATTATTATGTCAGTAAACTATTGGTGCTTATGGAGCATGTCTTTTACCTTGCTTTCAGGCTATTGGTGATTGGGTTTTCTTCTGATGTGAGGGAACAGATATACAAGATGGCATTTGTGAGTCTTTGTTCTAATATCTTTGCTAAAAATATTGTTGCCTGATCAAATTGCTCCTTAAATATTATGCTTTTTCATTATCTTAGTGCTATTGTCTAGATGATATTCATAGAAATCTTCATGAAAAGAATAAAGAACTTGAGATACCTGAAGCTGAAACTCAGGCGTGCCCTTTTTTTTTTGTAGTTTGTAGTTCCTTCTCTTTCTCAAGCAGGTGATTGAGAGAATGCACCAAAACTTTTTTGCTTCTCAATCCTTATAAGAATTGGATGTCAGAAACATCCTAGCATCAGAGCAGAAAAGATATTGGTTGGTTGTCCTGTAGTATTTAGTAAAGTGCTTCCTATCGGAGAAGCCAATCTGCATCTACACCCATTGTGGCAGACAGCTAAAAATTTGGTGTTGTTTGCACAAATCAACTTGATGGACGGGTTACTCATACAGTTGCAAATTTTCTTGGGACTGAATGGTATGGTTTGATTTCTAAGCTCTCAGTAGTGCATTATGGTAGTATGTGTGCATGTTGTTTTGATTAGTTGTTGTATTAAGCATTTATAAAAAATAGAACGCCTGCAATGCTGCAACAAGTCTTAGATTCATAGTCAGACAGTAGCGGTTGATGGGATAAAGAGGGTAAGCCGGTGCTCGCTACATGCTTGAATTGAATTGTAAGTAAAAAAATACACATTGGAAGTTTTGTCATCCATCATTTAATTTGATTTTATTTTTTATTTACTATTTAAATTGATTTAAGTCTATATAAAAGTGGATACAGGAGTGATTCATCCATTTGTGCTTGCTTTACAAGTTCAGGTGATGCACCAAGTGGTAGTCCATCGAAAGCAGCAAGTGATAGTTCTCTGTCACCTGGTTGGATAGCAGTTATAGCCATTATTGCTATATTTTTTTGTAGTGGTGTTGTTTGTCTTTTGGAAGGGTTAATCATCCTAAAAATGGAAAAGGGGAGGTTAAGATTGATGTAATGAGTGTTTCCAATGCCAATGGATATGGTGTAGCTTCGTACGAGTTACAAAGCCTGGGGAGTGAACATAGTGAGCTTCCTGTTTTTGAGGGTGAAAATGTTACAATTTCGATCCAAGTTCTTCGGCAAGTAACCAATAATTTCAGTGAGGATAACATTTTGGGTAGGGGAGGATTTGGAGTTGTGTATAAAGGGGAATTGCATGATGGAACTAAAATTGATGTGAATAGGATGGAATCTGTTGCAATGGAAAGTAAAAAAATGAATGAGTTCCAAGCAAAGATTGCAACTCTCACTAAAGTTAGGGATAGGCATTTGGTTGCTCTTTTAGGATATTGCATAAATGACAATGAAGGGCTTTTGGTGTACGAGTATTTGCCTCAAGGGACATTAACACAACATCTCTTTGAGTGGGGTGAATAAGGTTGTGCTTCTTTGACTTGGAAACAAAGGGTAGCAATCGCTTTGGATGTAGCTCATGGAGTGGAATACTCGCACAGCTTAGCTCAACATGGCTTCATTCACAAAGACTTAAAACCTCAAACATACTATTGTGTGATGACATGAGAGCATAGGTTGCTGATTTTGGGTTGGTTAAAAATGCACCAGATAGGAAGTATTCCATTGAGACCCGGTTGGCTGGAACATTTGGGTATCTTGCACCTGAATATGCAGGTATGGAAAAGAAAGCCTTTGATTTTAACCTTATCATAATTTTAAAGCTCATATCTGTTTCCTTATTTGGCTACTACTTCAATATCATCCTTTTGTTTAAAAGAGGAACTAACAAAAATAACAGTTGGAACTTGGAAGCCATGTAATTGATGTTTAATCCCTTGATATTTTTTACTAGCTTTGATGTTTTCTCCTCTTTGTGGTTAGTTGTTTATATTTATTTTTTTTGTTTTTTTCCTGTTTCACGAGTTATTTTTCCATACCTTAGGAGGATTTAGAATTATTGTTACTCTGTTTATTCATCGGTTTGGGTAGCTGTTCTCTGTTGTTTCTAATGACTGTTAGGTTCCTTGGTGCCTTGACATGTCTTCAGTTACAAACTTCAATTCTGAAATACACTTTTTCACTAGCATTGTATTGTGCATTTTATGAAACACGTGCTAAAATTTTGTCCATCCATTTGTGCTTGCTTATAGTGTGATAACTTTTGCTCTTATAGTCTACGCCATATATTTTCTGAAATCAACTAATACAAACCATGACTAATACTGGACAGATTAGTCTGAAATATATATATATATATATATATATATATATATATATATATATATATATATGTATGTATGTATGTATGTATGTGTATATATATGTATGTATGTATGTATCTCTGGTATGATTTTGTTCACTGTGACTAACATTGGACCCTGCATAAAACATGTAATGCATATGCTGCATTGTCTTATAGAAATAGGCCCATTTAGTTATTTGATTGAATGAAGATGATATGTCAAAAAGGCAATCACATATGAAGTCCAGCATCATTTAATGGCCCAATGTCAAGGTGGAAAATTCTATCCCACTTATAGTCAATCTTCCTTTTTATTATATTTTAATGCTAACCATACTTTGAAGGATTGCAAAAGTTTAATGTTAAATCATTTATACTTCGCTTGCAGAGATCATAATGCTGCAGCACAAATTTGAGGGGAAAAAATGGCTGCAACAGCTGGGAGCTGCCAGGAAATTCTGACTGTATTAAACATTTCCTATCATACAGGGCCCATAGTTTTTTGAGATCATGGGATGCATGGCCTGGAACTGGAGTTGATTTATCCCATAGTGACCATAAATCTTTAAGACTAATATTGGCTTAGCCATGGTCACAAAATATTGTCCTGGTTTTTGTGTTTACAATTATCTTATTAAAAAACATGGACCCTCCCTTCCCGAAAGGAAGAACGTGAAATTCTTTTTCCTTGTAAAGGCTAAAAAGTTTAAACGGGTAGTTTTGGAATGTTTCCTCAATTTTCTTTTGGGCCTCCGTTTGGCTCAAGTTAATTAGCATGTGAAACTTGAGATGCCATATACCAATTTTTTTATTTTACCAAAAACCTTTTTTATATATTTTTAATCATTGTACTAAATCTATACATTAATGAGATTGTAGAGGATTTTTTTTTACCAAAAACCTTTTTTTATATTTTTTGCGATAGCGAAGATGGGGCATCCTAGAAGGGCTGATAGAATAAAAATTAGCATAATGTTTAGGCTAAAAGTGATGCAGTCGAAAATAGTATTATACATGAAAAAATTTAGACGATACAATAATAACAATGTAAATCTTAATTTTTATACTATAAGTGAAATTAAAAAAACAAAAGTAAAGAAAGCCATGAAAATTTAAAAGGATAAAAAATTAATACTAAAATTAGGTAAATTGATGGCAAGGAGGATATGTGGATCAGTTGGATGATTTAAGAGGATTAGTAGATAATTAGTAATATACATTACATATTGTATATTATTTTTAAAATACAAAATACAAAATTTTTTATACTCGAATTAAATATTGGATTTCATGTGCGAATCGCACGGGTTTAGATTAGGGGAATACTCATAATATTAATAATCAGTCCAGTGAAAAAATATATATTAATAATCAGTTACTCTTAAGGATTTTGAGGGTTTTTGTTACAATTCAAACTACTTTAATCTATAGTAAAAAAATATAACATTATTTTTAACACCAATATCTATTAAAGTAGTATTCACTATCAGTATAAAAAAATTTATACTGACGTTCACTAATATTTTGGCAGGTATGTTTTTAACTGGATAAAAAAACGAATCAATAACTTGGTTACCTGAGTAGAGTAGTTTAGCTGTAATCACAACATTAAAAAATGTCAAGTAAAAAATGCTAGAATGAGATAGTTTTTAGTAAGTTAGCAATAGAAATAAAATAGTAATAATAATAAAAAATAATAATAATAATAAATTAATAATTTTTTTATAAAATATGAAAATCATTTTTTATAATCTATAATAAAGATACCCTTATTTTGTCTCTACTCTCTCCTACAAAATACAATTTTCTATTTTCATTATCTTACTATGTCAAATAACGATCCTCTTTTTATTAATCATTAACAAGAAATGATTTTGATGGAAAATTTACCCGTGTGTTGTACGGGTATATTATACTAGTATAATTAAAACCAATCATCTCGTATTTAGGTGGTGCACACTCCAATGCCTAAGTTAGGATTACATTAACCAATAGATACACATGTCACGTAATTTTGTATGTGGAGTGATAGTTTAATACAAAAGTATACATTAAATACAGGGACATTGTATTTGATGTGATATTTTGAACTAATGTGTTAGAGAAAGAGTAAGAGAAAATAATAAACAAATTTTATATTGTATAAATGTATGGTATTGGACATCAAAACTGTGTCCAAATATCATTAGTGATTTTGTATTTACATGTGTGCTTACTTGCATGTTAAGCAACAAGTGAGCCAAGATATCTTTATTAAAGATAGATCATGTTATTTGGTCTTTTTCTACTAGTTACGACTTACGAGGGTCAATACTGCCTGGAGCTTCGAATTGCACTAGCACTACAACAGATTAGACTTTTAATAACGCACCTTTATAGCATTTCCGTGCGGAAATGCTATTAAAAGTGATGGGGGGACTTTTAATAGCGGTTCCTTAAGGAACCGCTATCTTAGGTATCACCTAAGATAGCGTTTCCTTAAGGAATCGCTATTAAAAGTCAAGCTGCGGGAAAAGATGGCGCTTCCATCCGAAAGCGCTATCTTAACTAACAACCTAAGATAGCGGCTCCACACGGAAACGCTATCTTTTCTAATTTGCAATAAATAAATAAAATAAAATCAACTTTTAATACCATTTGTAAAATGAAATGCTATTAAAAGGTAACTTTTAGATAGCGTTTAAAGTTAGAAATGCTATCTTAGGTGTTACCCGCGCGTGCATCCTTCAATTCTCAGTTTCTGCGTACCACTGACCTCAGTTCAAGTCTAGGGTTGCCATCCAGAGAGCTCGTCCCCTCTCACGCCTTCTCCCTCTCACTCTTTCTCAAGCCTCAGACTCCCTCTCACTCTTCAACAACGCGGCTCTTCCCTATGTCATTCAAACCACACCACCTCGCTTGTCCCTCGCGCTACATCACACCACCTCCTACACTCTCTCTGCTTCATCCCATCTCCCCATACGACCAAGGTATGCTCTCTATGTCCCTCTCCCCTATTGCGAACGAAAATGAATGTAGTTCTTGGGTCTGAGTGTTCTTGGTCCGAGTTTGGTAACAATGAGAGGTAATGAGCAAGTAACTCTGATGATGATTGTCTTTGGTGAACTTTTGTTAGAATTAAAACTAGAATATGTGGTTTTTGTTCATAAGAACCAAGGGTTTCTGGGATTAAGAACTCTGTTTGGAGAATTTTTGGAATTTGTTCTAATGAATCTCTTCAGACTTGTATTTGAAATATTGATTGTGTGCATAAGCATGTCCCTGTTATGATCGAGGATTGAGGTGTTGTGTGATAATGTGCTAATTTGGGGTTTCAAGCAAAGAGAGTTCACCTAAAGTGCAATTTGATGTTGATTCAGATCTTATTGATGAAGATAGTCTTTTGAGTGAAGAAGATTTGAAGAAACCCCAATCGCCACCGGTAAAGAGTACTCTTCTAGTTTCTGTCATCAATTGATCAGTATTCTATGTGATATTAGGCTATTAGCTAACATGCTTGTGCAGTTGGTGATTGTGAAATTGGAAGTACATGAAAAGCCTGCAAAAATTGCTCTTGTGGGAGGGTTGAAGAGGAGGAGAAAGTATTGAAGTTAGGATTGACTGCAGAGCAGATTAATAATCCTCAATCTGCATGTGGCAGTGTATGTCTTTTTTTTTGGCAATATAAAGTTTTTTAATGCTATCTTGCATTGGATTTCTCTAATTGCATCTTACATGGCTGTGCTGTTCAACAAGACCTCATTTTTGCTTTCTGTGCATTGCAAGATAGAAAGTTCTGAGAAATTTAGACACACACACAGGCACACAAAAGCAATTTAGTATCTTTACAGTGGTTTGTTAGATAGGTAGCCTTATTGCTTGGTTTAGATGATATATAGAAGAATAGGATGATAAGGAAGGCGCTTCCCGACTGACTTCACAAGGCGCTTCTCTGCTAGGCGAAATTCCAACTGGTCTTCACAAAGGTCTTTCCTGCATTCCTCATTTGGTCTCAACTGGAACCATATTTGCATGCTTCAGATTCGTCTTCTATCAAACTTCTGGTCTTCATCTCCACTGTGAGTTTGTTTAAGGAACCATATTGTTTTTTTCTACATGCTCGATTTGTTCTCCAATATGAAAATCCCTAACTCTTCTTTGTTTATCTTTAATTGCATGCTTCAGATTCGTGATTTCTCTTCCTGGCGCTCTTCTTTTTTTTTGTTATCTGCTTCATTGGTCAGGTATATCTCTCCCTAAATCTTTTTTTTTTGTGTTTTTTGTTTTGTGGATTTGTGAATTCCTTGCTTCTGAATTGATTTATTTTTTTCCCTATGTGTTCTTCTGTTGTTCATTTTGGTGTTAGTGGTTTTTTCTGGATTTTTGAAATTGGTTCACTCTATTTTTGTAAGGTAGCGTTGGTGCATCTATTTCCCCCCAAAAATAATGCCAACACTGTTGTTAAAAAAATTTATAAAAAAAAGATATAATATTGCGGATTTGGGAATGTGTAATGCCTGACTCTGAAAACTTCGTTCTTTTGCAATTTTGGCATTCTTCACTAGTTTTGGCATTTTTTTCTACTGCAAATCAGTTTTTTGTTTCCTGGATTTTATGAAACTGTTTTGTACTCACTGACTTACATTGTTTTTATCTGCCTCTCGTCGTGGCGGAGCTCGTGCATCGCAATGCGAAAGTCTGCACTATAAAAGCTTCACAAGTCTCACCCTAAGACTCATCAGTTCAAAGTAGTGGTAACAAATCCCTCTCTTCCTTGCACTTCCATAGGTAGGCACTATCTAGCTATGCTTGATGTATTAGCTTTGGCTTCACTTTTATGAAATTTGGAAGTAAGCTTGGTGTTGTCAAATATGATCTAAAGAGTATGGGGTTTGAAAACAAAACTGAGGCATCAATATGTTTAAGTTAATTGCTGCTACACATGATCCATTTTATGGTTACCATTCATTTTTCTGTGTATTAGTGGAGATCTGACTCAGTTGACGTGTCACGGCCGTGATGGGCATCACGGTCTGGCAGTGATGGACATCACGGCCTGGCCGTGACAGCTTCTGCCTTGAACGTTGCTTCACTAAATGGTCTGTCACGGCCGTGATGGGTATCACGGCCTGGTCGTGACAGATACTGCCTAGAAGGGGTCTGGCTCAGTTGACATGTCACGGCCGTGATGGGCATCACGGCCTGGCCGTGACAGCTTCTGCCTTGAATGTTGCTTCACTAAATGGTCTGTCATGGCCGTGATGGGTATCACGGCCTGGCCGTGATGATTCTCGCCTAGAAGGGGGTGCAGCTCAGTTGACATGTCACGGCCGTGATGGGCATCACGGCCTGGCCGTGACAGCTTCTGCCTTGAATGTTGCTTCACTAAATGGACTGTCACGGTCGTGATGGGAATCACGGCCTGGCCGTGACAGATTCTGACTTTTCATTCTTCCTTTTCGGCTTCACTTGATCACGACCGTGATGGGCATCACGGCTAGGCTATGATCAATGTATTCTCCTAGTTTATATATAACATGAATTAGTTTCAATCTGTATACATTGCATGTAGACATCAACCACTCTAAACTCAAAGTAAATATATTTAATAAATATTTTTGTAGATCGGGAAAACATGGATCGGAAATGGATGTCTGCCAATCGTTTAACGAAGGAGTATGAGGATGGGGTGAAAGAGTTCACTAGGTTTGTAGTTCGGCATGCGGAAAACCCTAGTACAATCATATGTCCTTGTTTAGATTGTTGTTATGCAAGGCGAGTTAGTGAGGCCGAGTTGGAATAACATTTAGTGTGTAATAGAATCGATCAAAGTTATACATGTTGGACAAAACATGGTGAGACAAGAGCTGAGTCTAGTGAAATAAGGAATCATGTGAGATATTCATCAAACGATACCGACACAAATACTTATGAGGGCGATCATTTTGAAGACATTGCAAATGCTGTTGAAGAGGATCTTCGGGATTGTCCTCAAATGTTTGAGAGGTTAGTAAGTGATGCAGAGCAACCATTGTATGATGGTTGTACTAAATTCACAAGATTGTCGGCGATGTTAAAGTTGTATAACTTGAAATCGAGCAACGGATGGACTGATAAGATCTTTACGGACTTACTCACACTATTGAAAGACATGTTGCCAGAGGATAATGTGCTTCCTAGTCGGACATATGAGGCTAAACAAATGTTACGCTCTATTGGCATGAGCTACGAGAGGATACATGCTTGTCCTAACGATTGCATTTTATTTCGAATTGAATATGCATCATTAAAGATGTGTCCTAAATGTAATGCCTCGCGATATAAGAAGAAAGAATCAGATCCAGAGAAGGTTGTGTGGTATTTTCCCATAATACCCAGATTTAGGCGCATGTACCGTAGTTTAGAAGATTCAAAGCACTTGACATGGCATGAGGATGAAAGGATCAAAGATGGCAAGCTGCGGCACCCGGCAGATTCTCCTCAATGGAAGAAATTTGATCATGATTATCCTGATTTTGGGCAAGAATCAAGAAACCTACGACTTGCATTGGCCACTGACGGATTTTACCCGCATGGTGTTCAAAGTAGCTCTCACAGTACATGGCCTGTGATTTTGGTGATTTATAACCTATCCTCATGGCTATGCATGAAGCGCAAATTTAATATGTTATTGGTCGCGCTGTCGCACAAGCGCCAAAAAGAACGAGCGGGTTATAAAAACTGTAGTTTAGGGCGACAACTCGGATGTCGTCTCACAAGGACTCTTAAAGTGTTATTTATCACAAAATTCAGTTTTGGGGGGGGGGGGGGGGGGGGGTTTGGTTTGGATGCAATCAAAGAAAATAAAGGAATGAAAACAAGGCAATTCAAAGAGATTATCAAGTAGCAAAATACGATTAATCTACTGTTCTCGAATTTCCAACTATCATCGGTTCATGTAATTCCAAGCCCTAAGCAGATTCTAATCCCCTTTCAGTTGTAGCAACAATTAACAACGAAATCGCTACTACGGATATATGTTCCTATTCCCGAAATAACAAACGGGGTTCAGCCCTCACGAACTAACGAACGTGAATGAACACACGCGAAATAACAAACGCGATTAAGTATAGGAACATAACATCACTGAAACGAATCAATACAACACTATACACTCCTGAAATAACAAACATAAATGTATAATATGGTATTGAAAAGGGAAAAGCAAGTAAAGTAGGAATTACAAAACCTCAAGTGTATGGAATTCTCATACAGTAGATTAATCTAAGAAATTAGTTCTCCATGACAATAACGAAACACACAGAAAAATATGTAAAACTATGGAGAAGCAAAAAGTTTTTTTCAAGCTGTTCAGAATGGCAATTTATACTATTCAGAAATTAAGTCCACTCGCGAGGCGAGCACACCTTCGCGAGGCGAATATTGTGAAAAGTCAGCAACGTTTGGTCTTCTCGCGGGGCGAAGGACTACTCGCGAGGCGAGACTCTTCAAATTCCAAACTGTCACAGCCGTGACCTTCAGCATGGTTAAACCGTGATAGCTTCTGGTCTTCCAGGGTTGGATTACTCGCGAGGCGAGTCAAGTGTTCGCGAGGCGACACAGAAACCTTGCATTTTCCTGGAACAGTCAGCCTTCAGGGTCGCGAGGCGATAAGAGTATTCGCGGGGCGAACCAGAGAGGATGACATTTTCACTGTTCTGCTGGCTTTCAGGTTCGCGAGGCGAATCCCCTGTTTCTTTATTCTCTTGACTTCCAACTTAACCTGAAAACAAAGACACGGCTATAAGTGCATTATTTGACTCAAAACTGGCTAAATTAACCTAAAACTACTTTAGAGACTCAAAACCTTGCTTGAGGACAATCTAATCTAATTTGGGTGAAAATAGGATATAATTTGCACAAAACCCTGGTCATACTAGCCATAAAACTAGATGAGCCAGAGGCTGATCAAAATACCCCAAACTTAAACTTTGCTTGTCCCCAAGCAAACTAAAACTCAAAAATCAAAAAGACTCAAGACCTGGCAAGCTTAAAAGATTCAATCAACCTTGCACAAATTCAAGCAATACATCAAAACAGTTTTCTTCAATGTCCCCCCTTTCAAACAAAGACATCCCCACAATCATTCATTCTAAACAATTGAGAATTTCATCATTCAAACAATCATTAATCTAAGCAGGGAATCCAAGTTACACACAAGAGGGAGATCACCAAATTCAAACAACTGCCTTCCTCACAAGGGCATTTTGTGTTCACTCATTCGCTCAGTTTGTGTCAGGCTATCAACATTGCACTCAATTCACTTTTCAAGAACACTTCCCATAAATTTGATTTTCATCTCCAAATGATTCCCACAGAAAACATGCAAGCAACATCAAAAGGTCTTTTATGGGTTGTAATGGGGCCTGGTTAAGAGTAGGATATACAAAGGTACTAGGCTGAAGACCCTAGG
Organism: Sophora flavescens; assembly: GCA_030762895.1. Classification (NCBI taxonomy): domain Eukaryota; kingdom Viridiplantae; phylum Streptophyta; class Magnoliopsida; order Fabales; family Fabaceae; genus Sophora; species Sophora flavescens. Next base: position 131,634,848 of record CM061066.1, read on the forward strand.
AACTACGAAATCATGAAACACTTCAAAACATTGAAATTCCACTCAAGTTCCTTTTCTCATTCTTCTTTATGCCTTGGGTGACTACAGCCTCTTTTCTTTTTTTCTAATACTTTTATTATTATTATTTTTAACATTTTTACACTTTTCTTTTTTTTCTCTTTTTTTTCTATTTTTTTTATTATATATATATATATATATATATATATATATATATATATATTTACAATCCCAAACAACACATTACACCTTGCAGCCACCCCAAACTTAGTTTCTTGCACCCATTCTCCTTCTAAGATTCCATGCTCTCCTAATCCTAAGATCGGGTTAACATGGTTTTCCAGATTTTGGGCTTATAACATTAGGTTATCAAGAAGCAATAGGCTAATTAGGCTCAAAGGGCTAACTAGGGAACATGCATTAGGGATGGTTACTTTTAGGCTAAGTAGTTATTTACAAAGAAAATGCCTAAATCATTTGCTACACACACATAAACATGCAAACCAAAAAGAGACTCAGGCAAATTCAGGAAAGTGCAACTTGAAAGTGATTTCACACAGTTTAAAACATGTTGGAGGCTCAAAACCTCACCTGGACATTCATGCAAATTGTTTGACAGAGATTCTATCCCTAGTGTGTGTTTCCTATCACCCCAAGCTTATCATAAATCATGCCATCATAACAAAATCTCAAAGTTCAATTTTCAATCACATGGGGATCACTTTTCAAAAACAAAAAATTTTTTCAGCCTAGGGGGAATCATCACATCAATCATGCAATTAATATGTGCAAAATCAATCAAAATCCATCAAACTTGCCAACATAAGACTCAACACAATTTATTCAAGAGCTAAAAGAAAAGAAACAAGACAAAACAAAACTACAACTAGTTCCCTCCCCCACACTTAAAATATACATTGTCCCCAATGAACAACAGAACTATAAAATCAGAGTGAAGGAAAGGAAAGGATACTCCCTGATCAGGTGGCAGTGTAGGTGGGAGCTTCCAAGGAGAACTCCTCAACATTAGCATCCACAGGAACACCAGCATCCACACCATGGAATGGCTTCAGCCTCTGCCCGTTAACCTTGAAGGACTTATGGGTACCTGCACGTTTAATCTCTACTGCACCGTAAGGAAAAACGTTAGTGACAACAAAAGGGCCGTCCCATTTGGACCTAAGTTTCCCAGCCATCAATTTCAGGCGGGAGTTAAACAGTAAGACTAGCTGGCCCACAGAAAATTCTTTTCTAACAATGATCCTATCATGAAATTGTTTTGTTTTCTCTTTATAAATCCTGGAGCTTTCATAGGCTTCTAGCCTAAGCTCCTCAAGCTGCTGCAACTGCAGTTTTCTTTCGACACCAGCTTTCTTCATGTCCATGTTACAGCACTTAACTGCCCAATATGCACGGTGCTCAACTTCCACCGGGAGGTGACAAGCCTTACCAAATACAAGCCGAAAGGGGGACATTCCTATAGGTGTCTTGAAAGCGGTCCTCTGAGCCCACAGTGCGTCTTCCAGACGGCGGCTCCATTCCTTTCTATTCGACTGCACCATTTTCTCTAGAATCTGCTTGATCTCCCTGTTTGATATTTCAGCCTGGCCATTGGTCTGGGGATGGTAAGCAGTGGAAACTCTATGCACAACTCCATATTTCCTGAGTAAGGCTTCTATGGTTCTGTTGCAGAAGTGAGTGCCCTGGTCACTGATGATTGCCTTAGGTATGCCAAACCTGCAAAAAATGTTGGACCTAACAAATTTGGAAACAACTTTAGCATCGTTAGTCCTAGTGGGGATTGCTTCCACCCACTTTGAAACATAGTCTACAGCCAAAAGAATATATATAAAACCAAAAGAAGCAGGGAAAGGACCCATAAAATCAATCCCCCACACATCAAAAACCTCACAAAAAAGCATGGGCTGCTGAGGCATCTCACTCCTACGAGTGATGGCAGGGCCTGTTGTTTGACATTCCTTGCAATTTCTGTAGACCTCATAGGCATCTCTAAAAATTGTGGGCCAGTAGAACCCAGAATCCAGGACTTTTCTTGCCGTCCTCTGTGGTCCAAAATGTCCTCCAACTTGAGAGGCATGTGAAAAGTGCAGAATGGACTCTGTCTCATGATCGGGGACACACCTCCGAATAACCTGATCACTGCAAAACTTCCAAAGGTAGGGATCATCCCACACATAGTACTTTGAATCACTCCTGAGTTTGTGGAACTTGGATCTACTTGTACCTGCAGGAACAACACCAGCAACAAGAAAGTTAACTATGTCAGCAAACCAGGGGGTTACCCCATACAGATGTAGAAGTCTCTCATCAGGGAAGTCATCTTGGATGGGAGAAGGATCCTCATCCCTTGCTATTCGGCTCAAGTGATCGGCTACCAAATTTTCAGCTCCACTTTTGTCTTTGATCTCCACATTGAATTCTTGGAGCAAAAGCATCCACCGGATCAATCTTGGCTTAGCTTCTGGTTTCTTTAACAGGTACTTCAGAGCTGCATGGTCAGTGAAAACAGTAACCCTAGAACCTAGCAAATATGACCTAAACTTATCAAGTGCAAATACAACAGCTAGCAATTCTTTCTCAGTGGTGGTGTAATTGGATTGTGCAGCATCTAATGTCCTAGAAGCATAATGAATTACATGGGCAACCTTGCCCACCCTTTGTGCTAGAACCGCTCCCACAGCAAAATTGGAAGCATCACACATGAGCTCAAAAGGGAGTGTCCAGTATGGGGGCTGGATTACGGGGGTAGAGGTCAATGCTCTTTTCAGGTAGTCAAATGCCTTCTTGCAATGGTCATCAAAATGGAACAGGGCATCATTCTTCAGCAGGTTTGACAATGGCCAAGCTATCTTGCTGAAGTCCTTTATAAAGCGCCTGTAGAAACCTGCATGTCCAAGAAAAGAACGGATCTCGCGTACGCAAGATGGGTAAGGCAATGAAGAAATCACATCAATTTTTGCAGGATCTACTGAAATACCCTCTTTAGAAATAACATGACCCAAAACAATCCCCTGTTCTACCATAAAGTGACATTTTTCATAGTTCAAAATCAGATCAGTCTCAATGCATCTTTGTAGAACTAAACTCAGACTATGCAGACATGCATCAAATGAGGAGCCATATACAGTGAAGTCATCCATGAACACCTCCATGCAATTTTCAATAAATTCAGAGAAAATGCTAAGCATGCATCTTTGGAAGGTGCCAGGAGCATTACAAAGGCCAAATGGCATCCTCCTATAGGCAAACGTACCGAAGGGGCACGTGAAAGTGGTCTTTTCCTGATCCTCAAGGGCAATATGGATCTGGAAATACCCGGAAAAGCCATCAAGAAAACAGTAATGAGATTTACCAGCCAGCCGATCCAGCATCTGATCTATGAACGGCAAAGGAAAATGATCCTTTCTGGTGGCCTGGTACAACTTCCTATAATCTATACAGACTCGCCAGCTATTCTGGACTCTAGTAGGCACAAGCTCATTATTATCATTCCTAACTACTGTGAGACCGGACTTTTTGGGTACAACTTGCACTGGACTAACACAAATACTATCAGAGATGGGGTATATAATACCTGCCTGCAGAAGTTTAGTCACCTCTTTCTTCACCACATCCAGAATCAGTGGATTAAGTCTCCTTTGGGCCTGTCTAACTGGTTTTGCCCCATCCTCCAATAGAATTTTGTGCATGCATCTGGAGGGGCTAATTCCTAGAATGTCAGCCAATGTCCACCCAATTGCCTTCTTGTGCTTCTTCAGAACCTCCAATAGTTTTGCTTCCTGGTCAGAGTCAAGGCTGGAAGAAATGATGACTGGAAGTTTTTCATTTGTCTCCAGGTAAGCATACTTCAGGTTCCCAGGAAGTGGCTTGAGCTCTAGAGAGGGTGGCTGCTCAACGGATGGGACATTGGGAGTAGCCATGATGTCAAGGACTTCTGCAGAACAGACAGCTTCACTCTCACTATCACTATCACCCTGCAAAGGTGAATCAAGAAACTCAGCACAAACAGAACAAGGGTTAGTGTCAGTACAGTTAGTACATGAATACAAATCATCAAAACCAGAAATAAATGGAAAATCTGAAACAAGGTCCTCATGGGTATCATCAATGATCTCAGAAAGCAACTCTAATTGGAAAACCGAGTGCTCCTCCAGTGGGTGTTTCATAGCATCAAAGATGTTGAACCTTGCCACAATATCACCAAACTCCATAGACATAGTCCCATCATTCACATCAATTTTAGTATTGGCTGTCTTCATGAATGGTCTACCCAATATTATAGGTGATCTACTGGAATGTGTCTCCCCTGCCATGTCTAGGATGTAGAAGTCAACAGGGAAAATTAGCTCATCAACTTGCACTAGCACATCTTCTACCATTCCCGTGGGGCGAGCACTGGTCCTGTTGGCCAACTGGATGGTAAGACTTGTATACTGCAATGGCCCAAGATCAAGGTTATTAAAAATAGATGTGGGCATGACATTTATGGATGCTCCCAAATCCAGCATGCAATTTTCAAATCTTCTATCCCCAATAGTGCATGGAATAGTAAATGTGCCTGGATCCTTGCACTTCTGTGGTAATGCCTGAGTAGGGGCTATAACAGCAACTCTTTCTGGTGCAGGCTTAGACTGGATAAGAGCTGAAACATTTCTGCCCAAATCAACTCTCTCATTATCCTTCAACTTCCTCTTGTTGGTGCATAGATCCTTCAGAAATTTGGCATACTTGGGCACCTTCTTGATCACATCTAGAAGGGGAATATTCACAGCTACCTTTCTGAACACGTCTAAAATCTCCCTTTCCTTGTCTTCACCACCAATCTTCTTATTTTTCTGAACTCTGTGTGGGAAGGGGATTGGTGGTCTGTACACTTTCTCAACTTCAACTTCAACAGTAGGCTCAGGAGTTACCTCAATAATTTCTTCATCCTTTCCAGAGGTGGCCTCAACAACTCTTCCAGATCTCAGAGAAATGGCACTCACATTAGGGTTGGAGGCATTGGGATTTATCACTGGTTGTGCCGGCAGCTGGGTTGTTCCTTGAGCTTGCTGTATGTTATTCATGGATGTGGCCAGCTGTCCAATCTGTGTCCTCAAATCTTGAATGCTAGCATCTGTTCGCTGCTGAAACTGTGCCTGTGAGGCCTGGAACTGTCCGACTTGCTGCTGGAAAAGTGTAGTCATTTGTGCAGTCATTTGTGAAGTCAATTGTGAAGTCATTTGCTTGAGCATGTCCTCCAGTGCAGGTCCAGAAGGTGCAGAAGTGGTCACTTAAGGACGATTCTGAAGTACCATCGGTTGTTGTCGGGATGAGTTCCCATACCGAAGATTAGGATGATTCCTCCAATTGGGATGGTACCTATTGGTGGAGAGGTCTGGAGTGTTGTACCGATTCTGACTGTTTCCTTGATTATAGGGATTTACTGCATAAGCTTGAGGCGCTTCACTGACGAACTCTTCTCTCTGGATGGGGCATGGATCATATGGGTGCTCAGGAGAATTGCATATGCCACATAACCTTGCAGGCTGAACCCTATCTATTGCCAATTGCCTTACAAAAGAAGTGAGCTCATTCATTCTATTTTCAAGGGCCTGATTGGAAGAGGAACTATGGACCTCATGCACACCTCTTGTCTCAACTGAATTTCTTCTGGTAGTAAACTGCTGGGAATTCAGTGACATATTCTCAATTAGTTGCTTGGCAGCAGCTGGGGTTTTATCAACAAGTTCTCCCCCACTGGCAGCATCCAAAAGATTCCTATCCATCGGCAGTAACCCCTCATAAAAGTACTGGATAAGGAGTTGTTCAGAAATCTGATGCTGAGGGCAACTGGATACCAAATGCTTGAATCTTTCCCAATATTCAGCTAGCGACTCATTCCATTGCCTGATGCCACATATTTCTTTCCTTATTGACGCAGCTCTTGAAGCAGGAAAATATCTTTCTAGGAAAACCCTCTTCAAATCATTCCAGGTGGTGATAGAGTTGGGCTCAAGATATAACAGCCAATCCTTTGCAGCTCCCTGGAGTGAGAACGGAAAAGCTTTCAGCTTGATGCTATCCTCAGTTACTCCCTCTGATCTCGAGGTTGTGGAGCAGACAACCTGGAATTCCTTCAAGTGCTTGTGTGGATCTTCACCTGCAAGACCATTAAACTTTGGCAACAAATGAATGAAACCAGATTTTAGTTCAAAAGGAGTATCAGCACCAGGATATGAAATACACAATCCATTATAGTTAACATCAGGGGCAGCAAGCTGTCTTAATGTCCTTTGGTCTCCCATGTTTTCAACAACAGTTTTAGAATCAGAATCACTACTAGTGCTAGCCCGAAATTCTCTACGGAGTGTGTGCAGTGTTCTTTCAATTTCCGGGTCAAAATCACACAATTCAGGGCAATTAGACCTAGTAACCAGACCAATTCAAAACAACAACGAAAATAAAAGAAAAAGAAAAGAAAGAAAAAAAATGGAAAAATGACAAATAAGAGTCCCCGGCAACGGCGCCAATTTTTGGTCGCGCTGTCGCGCACGCGCCAAAAAGAACGAGCGGGTTATAAAAACTGTAGTTTAGGGCGACAACTCGGATGTCGTCTCACAAGGACTCTTAAAGTGTTATTTATCACAAAATTCAGTTTTTTTTTTTTGGGGGGGGGGGGGGTTTGGTTTGGATGCAATCAAAGAAAATAAAGCAATGAAAACAAGGCAATTCAAAGAGATTATCAAGTAGCAAAATACGATTAATCTACTGTTCTCGAATTTTCAACTATCATCGGTTCATGTAATTCCAAGCCCTAAGCAGATTCTAATCCCCTTTCAGTTATAGCAACAATTAACAACGAAATCGCTACTACGGATATATGTTCCTATTCCCGAAATAACAAACGGGGTTCAGCCCTCACGAACTAACGAACGTGAATGAACACACGCGAAATAACAAACGCGATTAAGTATAGGAACATAACATCACTGAAATGAATCAATACAACACTATACACTCCTGAAATAACAAACAGAAATGTATAATATGGTATTGAAAAGGGAAAAGCAAGTAAAGTAGGAATTACAAAACCTCAAGTATATGGAATTCTCATACAGTATATTAATCTAAGAAATTAGTTCTCCATGACAATAACGAAACACACAGAAAAATATGCAAAACTATGGAGAAGCAAAAAGTTTTTTTCAAGCTGTTCAGAATGGCAATTTATACTATTCAGAAATTAAGTCCACTCGCGAGGCGAGCACACCTTCGCGAGGCGAATATTGTGAAAAGTCAGCAACGTTTGGTCTTTTCGCGGGGCGAAGGACTACTCGCAAGGCGAGACTCTTCAAATTCCAAACTGTCACAGCCGTGACCTTCAGCATGGTTAAACCGTGATAGCTTCTGGTCTTCCAGGGTTGGATTACTCGCGAGGCGAGTCAAGTGTTCGCGAGGCGACACAGAAACCTTGCATTTTCCTGGAACAGTCAGCCTTCAGGGTCGCGAGGCGATAAGAGTATTCGCGGGGCGAACCAGAGAGGATGACATTTTCACTGTTCTGCTGGCTTTCAGGTTCGCGAGGCGAGAATACTCTCGCGAGGCGAATCCCCTGTTTCTTTATTCTCTTGACTTCCAACTTAACCTGAAAACAAAGACACAGCTATAAGTGCATTATTTGACTCAAAACTGGCTAAATTAACCTAAAACTACTTTAGAGACTCAAAACCTTGCTTGAGGACAATCTAATCTAATTTGGGTGAAAATAGGATATAATTTGCACAAAACCCTGGTCATACTAGCCATAAAACTAGATGAGCCAGAGGCTGATCAGTTATCTATGTTAATTTCTGGGCCCAAACAACCAGGAAACGATATAGACGTCTATTTGACTCCTTTAATTGAAGACTTGAAACAACTGTGGGAGACAGGTGTGGAGGTGTATGATGGGTATAAGGAAGAAAGTTTCAACTTGAGAGCTATGTTGTTTGGCACAATTAATGATTTTCTAGCCTACGGTAATCTGTCAGGATATACCATCAAGGGTCAGTGTGCATGCCCTATATGTGCAGAGGGTACGGATTGGATGCGGTTATAACATTGTAAGAAGAATGTCTTTCTTGGGCATCGTAGATTCTTGCATCCAAGTCATCATTACCGGTGGTGGAGAAAGGAGTTCAACGGGAACTCGGAAGAAGGTAGAGCTCCTTCACCGTTGACGGGTGATCAACTTTTTGAAAAGGTAAAGGATTTGAATATCCAATTCGGTAAACCTTTTGCGAGAGATATTGTCACAAGAGGGTGGAAGAAAAGGTCTATTTTCTTTGAGTTTCCATACTGGAAATCATTATATGTAAGACATTTCCTCGATGTGATGCACGTTGAAAAAAATATCTGTGATAGTGTCATTGGTACGTTACTCAATGTGCCAGGGAAGACTAAAGATGGCATCAATGCAAGGTTGGACTTGGTTAGTATGGGAATAAGAAGAGAATTGGGACCGACAAAGAAGGGTAAAAGTACATATCTTCCTCTGGCTGCTCACACTCTATCTAGAAAAGAAAAAACTATTTTTTGTAAGTTTCTTGACGGAGTTAAGGTTCCGGAAGGGTACTCTTCAAACATTAGGAACCTCGTATCGATGAAAGATCTCAAGTTAAAAGGTCTAAAGTCCCACGATTGTCATGTTCTCATGGAGCAGTTGATACCCATTGGTATACGGTCTATTTTACCTAACAAAGTGCGGGGGGGCTTACCTAAACTCTGTTTCTTCTTCAAGGCAATTTGCAGCAAAGTGATTGACCCTGGGAAGTTGCCATCATTGCAAAGAGAAATTGTTGTGACTTTATGCGAGCTTGAGATGTACTTTCTACCTTCATTCTTTGACATAATGGTTCATCTAACCGTTCACCTTGTTAGAGAGACACAACTGTGTGGGCCAGCTTATATGAGATGGATGTACCCGATTGAGCGTTATATGAAGATATTAAAAGGGTATGTGAAAAACCGATCACGACCAGAAGGTTGTATTGTTGAACGGTATATTGTCGAAGAAGCTGTTGAATTCTGTACCGAATGCCTATCCAATGCTGATTCTATAGGGCTGCCAAAGTCTCGTCACACATGGAGAATGATGGGGCAAGGAATTACTGGAACTGAAATAGTGACTATATCAAGGACATAATGGGAGCAAGCACACTTATATGTTCTGCACAATGCCGATGAGGTTGAGCCATATGTTGAAAAACACAAGGACATGCTTAAGAGTTTGTATCCAAATAAGAATCAAAATTGGCTAACTAGAGAACACAATCGTTGTTTTATAACGTGGCTAAGAGATCACATTTTTGCAGAGTTGACTGAAAATGCTACTTCAGTTTCAAATAGATTGAGATGGTTAGTCAAAGGTCCAAGTTTGCATGTCTTCTCTTACTACGGTTATCAAATTAACGGGTACACATTCTATACAAAAGAACAAGATGGTCAGAGTACAATGCAAAACAGTGGTGTGACTCTTGTAGCTCAGTCGATGCATATCTCAAGTGCCAAAGACAGAAACCCCATATATGCAAATATGTCATACTTCAGCGTCATAGAACGAATATGGGAGTTGGATTACACAAAGTTTAAGGTTGGTGTGTTTGGTTGTAAGTGGGTTGACAATAATAACGGTGTTCATATTGATGAGTCAGGGTTCATGCAGGTGGATCTTAATAGGGTGGGGTATAAAGATGAGCCTTTTATATTAGCATCTCAAGCTCAACAAGTGTTCTATGTCACTGATCCAGCTGATATGAAAAGGTCAATTGTTCTTTTGACTAACAAAATAATTACTAAGATTGATGATCAAGACCATGGAGATGTTGATATTGAAGATGATCCTTTCGTCGGGACATTACAATCACTTGAGATTGATCCAACTAGGGATGATGGTATGTATATGAGAGATGATCATGATGAGGGGCTTTTGGTCAGTCCACCATTTCGTACTAATAAAGGACAAAAAAATCTCAATCCAATGAAGAAAAGAAAAATGTTGACTTAAACATGTATGTAGTGTTTGTGTTTAAATGAACTTTCTGATCCTTTTATATTATAATTAGCATCTTCCGGTAATGCTGGTGTTGATTTTGTTATCAAGTGATGTTTTATATTTTGCATCAATTAATATTATATTAATGTCCAATGATGTTTTACTTGTGTCTAATTTTTTTGTAGGTAAATGGCATCTTCCAGTAATGCTAGTGCTGCCAAAGTGACGCGACGTGGGCCAACTGTTATGAAGGCGGTCATCCGCGCTAGGAGTAAAGGACAAAAATTTGAGGTAATTTACTTACTAATCTAAGGATTTCATAATGTTGTTTGATATCTAGATTTAATTACTTTATTATTTTTATTAGGTTGAATGGAATTATTTGGACCAACCAATTCATGCCAATGGAAAAATATTGAAGAGTTACATTGGGGCCGTTGTTCGGCAAACGGTCCCAATTATCTGTTCTAATTGGAAGGATGAAGCTTTGGATGCTTTCAAAGAGAACATATGGGCTGATGTACAGGTAATTATTAAAATTTGTGAATTATATTGTAAACTATGTAAACATACTTACTTTGACACGTTGTTTATATTGTTTTGCAGATGTCCTTTAATATTGATGGATCTCAAAAAATATTTATACTTCAGGAAGCTGGTAACCTACATCGGCCATTCAGAACTAGATTGACAAAAAAATTTCTAAGAGATGCTAACGGGAGTATCATAGAGGAACCTCCATCACAATATCCACACATATCAAGGGATGAGTGGGTAGATTTTGTAGCAATACGCACAGGAGATGCACGATTCCTGGTATGTTTAATATCACGTTAGTCCTTATAATTATATGTATACGTACATATGACATTAACCATGTATTAATATTACTTATATGTGTCTGAATAGAAATTAAGCAATGAAAATCGCAACAGAGCGTTAGATCCTGCATGCCCTTACAAAGCATCACGTAAGGGGTATGCTGACATTGAGGATGAATTGGTATGTATATATATAATTAACTGCATGTGTGGTAAATATGACTTTTAAACTGTTTGGTTAATATATATTATCTCAATATACAGATACAGGAGACGGGGCCAGAAGTTAAAAAAATTAAACGCCATATTGTGTGGAGGAAAGCCCGCGAGAACAAGGCGGGTGTAATTGACAACAAAAATACGCAGAACGTGTGGAATAAATGTGTAAGTAGACTAACGTTTACATTTTCATTTGTTATTTTATTATGAAAATATATAATAATGTTAACATTTGCATTTCACCAATAACTATGTGTCAGGAGGAACTGTCACAGTCTGCAATAGAGGGAGAGATACAAGATTTTGGTAGCCAGGATATTCTTGCTAAAGCCCTAGGTGTGCCAGAGAACCCTGGTCGTGTTAGGGGTGTGGGTTTTGGCGTCTCTCAAAAAGACTACTTCCCACCTGAAGGTCGTGCAAAACATAACTGTGAAGCGAAAAGGTGGGAGACATTGGTGTCTCAACTCTCAGAAAGATTGAACAATTTGGAAGATAAGTTGAAAAAAAAGGAGGATGAGGAGAGGCAGGCTAATTTCACAGCCCCAGCAAGCGTCAAAGATAGTTGCACTCTAGCATCTGCCATCAAGCTTCCAGAGGTAATGCATGCTTTTTTTTTTTACTAGTATTGCATTCGCAGTTAAATACATTCAATTGGATGCCTTTATTCACAGCTTATCCATCTATCATTGGATTAGGGCGTCAACTCATGTCATCTATATTTATCAACCCCAAACCATTGTATGGTTGGTATGGGTAAAGTATATAATGAGCCGGGTGTTACACTGCACACCGGACCACTACCCCTTAACCATGTGAAAGTTGGAGTTGATGTTGCAACTGAGGGGGATGCGCCATTGTCGGTACCTATCGATGATGTAGATGTAATGACAATAAGAGATGCAATAGGTACTTATGTGGCATGGCCAATTGATCTCGTGGTTGTAATTAATATGGTATGTAATTGCATTTTTCCACCTTTTCATATACGGCGTATATTTATTACATTAGTTGATCACTAACTGGCATATTGAAATGCAAAATTTCCAGGCACCTGCAAAATCTAAAGGCAAGGGCAGAGTGTCTGAACATACAAAGGAGTCAATTACAACCCCGTAAAATAAAGGAGGCAACTCTCAGGCCAACCCTCCTACAGCTGGTTCAACTAACATTTCTCTGGAATATTTCAATTTTCTTAAAATACATGAACGAAAGAATATGAAAAATGATGACCAATTGGACATAGAGATAGAACAAAATATTTTTGGTGATCATATCATTGATATGATCAATTCTGAAAATATCAGAGAAATTGTAAATCACGAATGGGTATCTGCCTCCGTTATTTCCGTATATATCAGGTACTAAATCAGGCTGAAAGTGTACAATATTTTTTTAGTCTTTCCATTTAAATATTGATGTCATTGGTGTAATCCATTTTTATATTTTAATTGAAGGTATTTGTATGAAGAAATTTTGCTTCCAAAGGAAAGAACGAGGAGGTTTCTGTTCTTGTCCCCACACCAAACAAATACATACGGCTTCTTCGGGAGGGATTCACAAATAACGTATATAGCTGACCGCTTTGCAACTACAGAAAGAGAATATCAGCCCTTGTTTCTAGCGCCGTGCAATGTTGGGTGAGTCACTTATCCTATAGGACTTAATTCACAATAATGAATTATATAAAAGTTGAGGTGCTTAGGATTTGTTATCTCAACATTTTTGTAGGAATCATTGGGTGTTGTGCGCGATAAATACTGTTGAAGAGATTATTTACTATCTGGATTCCTTGCATGTTGATCCTAGGAATCGCCCAGAATTAAAGAATCTGTTCAATAAGTAAGCATGCTTTTATATTTCTGATTTTCTATGATTCTGTCGAATGGCTTCCATGGTAGATACATGTTGCAAGTTGTCATGGTCCTAATGTGCTTTTGATTTTTGACATTAGAATAACTGTGTTGAATTGGCATATACTGGGTTGTGGCTGTTGTGGTTCAAAATAAAAAAAAAGCATGCGTGTGTTTGTGATGATTGAAAATATGTTTCTTAATGAAGTCTGTTTGATTTTGTGATTAGTGCTTTGCAGGTTTATCTCGCACGTAGCGGAGCTAAGGTGCCGCGTTTAAAGGCAACCAACATTAAATGGATTCAGATAGAGGTATATTTGCAAAAACTTAATGCGCAATTAGTTAAAAAAAACTATATTGATTTACTATTTTATTTTTTATAGTGCCCAAGACAACCCAACGATACAGATTATGGGTACTATGTCATGCGTTTCATGAAGGAAATTATCTTACAGAACCAAGTTAAAATACCAATGGCGGTATGTTGTTTACTTAGCTTTTAACTGTGACTGTTCAAATGTTTTAGCAATTGTAACTTAATTTATTTAATTTTTATGTCGCAGTACTTCCCTGACTTCAAATGCTCCACATACTCCACTGCTTAACTATTTGAAGTCAAGGAAGATTGATGTCGCTATATTGTTGAAAAGTTTATTTGATTACGCTTGTTGTCTAAACTTTGTATTGTACTGTATATGGATGAAACAATTCTTGGTTAAATATTATATTAACTGATCATATGTATGCAATTGGGTCAGACTTAGTAGCAGAAGCGTATGCAATTGGGTCACTTTCATCTATAGGGACTATTGAGTAGCATTTGATGATTTGAAGATTTGCTATATACCTTTATTATTACGGGTTCAATATATTGATGGTTCTACACAGTTTTTTGGTGGAATACTTTCTATCAAAGTAGCTTGTTATATGCATATGATTTGGTTCAAGTAACTTAGGTGTCTGGGTTTTATTTGCTACCCATAATTTGGATTGTGCTTCATTTTGTGTAAACCTTCTGTTTTTTATAAACAATTTGCAGGAATGGAGGTAAAGTTAAGAAATAAGTAAACTAAAAAAAAAGGAATAGATAACGTTTGTTTTAACAAATGCTATCTAAGGTCACATTTTAATAGCACTTCTTAAATGTTATCTTTGCTAACGACTTTTAATAGCGGTGGCATTGATAGTACTTACAAATGCTATTAAAAAACATCCAAAAATATTATCTAAAACCTTTTATGTTGTAGTGCAGCTGGTATTTGGGTGCTCTTATTATGTCTAGATCCATAATAATGGCCAGAAGCCCGAGACATAGTATTTTCCATCCTCTATAGTTGAGAATGAAGCTAACAGATGGATGCCAAAAGATGTAGAGTCGGAAAATTTTCATTGATGTGATTGATATGATGTCACTCATATTTTATTATATATTTGGGTTGAAGGATATCTATTTATTTAACTAACTATAATAACATAAGTTGAAAACTAATCAACCATGATATCTCTTATTTAGAAGAACATTCAAACTTCAAATAGTTGTCTTAGATTGTAAGGCTTTGTGACTGTGTGATTTCCATTCCACATCAGCTTGGCGAAATGTTCACTAGCTCTTTCCGTAGGATGATGAGAGTCGAAGAATAAATGTTCACTGACATTGTCACGTAACTCGTATTCTTTTATCCCTTTGTTCCCTCCACAGCTACCATCTCCTCTATAAGGGCCACCTCCACAGCATGCCACACTTCCTTCCTTGAAACCTTCCAGCCAAATGATAAAGTAGTTATTACAGTATGCTCTCACAAGTAAAATCCTTATTAATATATAGTTTATGGGACAAAATGTATACCATAATTTGAAGGATATTTCAACACTTGATAAAGTTCAGTGTATAAATCATTGACTGAATATTTGAATCCCTTGAGTTGTTTCTCTAGCTTTTGAAGCATTTTTGAGAGTTTCTTGTTGTGTAGTCTTGCAATTGCTGAAAGTTCTTCTAGGCACGCACCCGTGTTTCCATCATTTACTAGTATCCTTATGCCAGGAGAACAACCTATAGGAGGCACATTAACAAACCCAAATTTTTTTCCACCTAGGTTGTAAATTTCCTATATAAAAATAAATTACGTTAAGGTTAGAATTATGAAGCAAAAATGGGGTGGTAGAGAAGAGCCAAAAAAAAAAAGTATTCAACAAAGAGTTCAAAGTTTTAACATACCTTGATCGCGTTTGTAAGATTTCCAATCACAACATCTACAAATTCTTGATGATCAACCGGTCGAAGCACACTCGAGTTTGTCTCCAAAAGGGTACCATAGTCATGTGAGAAATTTTCAAACTTCATAAACGGTTAAATCTAATTAATGACGTCTAACTGTCACTACTTGGTCGCATAGCTTAGCGGTAGCGACTTAATATTATGACCGTCGTTTAACGTTCTGGAAAAATAAAATGATAAAGTGCTGTTGAGCAGATTCGAACATGGCTCTGTAAGGGAAGGGACACATCTGTTGGCCACTAGGCCAACTGATGTCTTGTGACAGTTAATGAACGTTAATACTACTTATGTATCGAATTTGATCGTTTTTGAAACTTTTGAAGAGTTGTTTCCTTTCACCAAGTGACATGAGTTGGTCTATAAATAAAACCATCTGCATGCAGTAATTGACACGAAAAAACTCAGAATCTCTCAACCATTCTTCACTCCAAATCACCTTCTTTTCTCCCTTATGCGCAAAGAGAGTTAAGGAGACTATTGTTCTGTAAACTGCCATTGTCGATACGCTTGGTTTAGGGTGTGCAAACCAAACCAAGGTTCTCCATTGTATCCTGAAGGGGATTTGCCAGTTACACCTGTTGCATCCAATCTACGAGGAGAGATTGGTGGGGGCGAATCGAACCTAAAGCCTAGTGTCCTCACACGCCTTGGAGATTGCGCATTACCATTATTTTCTTCTTCTTTGTTGTAGATCCATACCCCATTTTCCAACAATCTTTAGGTTCGATTTCTGTAATAATGGCTGCAACATTGAAGGAGATGACTTCTGACTTTATAAAACTTGAGAGGTTCGAAGGCGGAAACTTTCATCGTTGGCAAAAGAAGATGCACTTCCTTCTTACAACATTGAAGGTGGCATATGTGTTGAACACACCAAGACCAGAGGAAAGAGAAGATGAGACCATCAATGAGACTCGTGAGAGGAACAAGTGGGTTAATGATGACTACATTTGCATGGGGCATATTTTGAATGGCATGACCGACTCATTGTTCGATATGTATCAAAATGCGGGATCCTCCAAAGAACTATGGGAGAAACTTGAGGCAAGATACATGATGGAGGACGCAACAAGTAAGAAATTTCTTGTTAGTCGTTTTAATAATTATAAAATGGTTGATGGTATGCCTATCATGGAACAAATGCATGAAATTGAACGTATTCTCAATAACTACAAACAACATAATATGCACATGGATGAAACCATCATTGTCTCCTCAATCATTGACAAACTTCCTCCTTCATGGAAAGACTTTAAAAGAAGTCTTAAACATCGAAAAGATGACATTTCTCTTGAACAATTGGGTAATCACCTTCGTTTAGAAGAAGAGTATCGTAAACAAGATGATACTAAAGAACATTCTGTTCATGAGAAGATGCATGTAGTAGAGGAAGGGAAATCTGGTAAGTCCTCTAAAAAGAGGAATCGAGATTTTGGAAAATCTCATGAAAACAACAATGAGAATGACTACAAGAAAAAGAAAAAGAAAAATGGTTGTTTCTATTGTGGAAAACCGGGACATTTCAAGAGGAATTGTCGTCTCCTGAAAAAGGAAAAAGAGAAAGAATCTAGTGCAACAAAGGACAATCTTGTTGCGGTCATTTCCGAAATCAACATGATAGAAGATGTTGGATCATGGTGGATTGACTCCGGTGCAACTCGCCATGTGTGTAAGAACAAGGATCTCTTCAAGACAATTAATGAAGAAGATGGAACCGTTCTATATATGGGAAATGCATCAACTGTCCAAGTTAAAGGCAAAGGGACGGTGGAACTAGAATTCACTTCGGGAAAAGTAGTCACTCTTACAGATGTTTATTATGTACCAGATGTTAGGAAGAATTTAATTTCTGTACCGTTACTTAATAAGTACGGGTTCAAATGTGTATTTGAGGGAGACAAGTTTATCCTCTCTAAGGGAGGAATGTTTGTAGGAAAGGGATACCTTTGTGAGAATATGTTCAAACTCAATATAATTAATGATAATGGATTTATTTATGCTTATATTGTTGAGTCTTGTAATTTATGGCATTCTCGTTTAGGACATGTTAATTTTAGGAAAATGGATGAAATGATGAATTCATGTTTAATTCCTAAAACAAGTAGGATTTCGGATGCATGTACAACTTGTATGCTAACTAAGATAACTAGATTTCCTTTTCCTAGAGTTGAAAGAAGTTCTAAAGTGTTAGATTTAATTCATTCGATGTATGTGATTTACATGGTTGGCCCACTATAGGTGGTAAAAAATATTTTGTGACATTCATAGATGATTGTACTAGATATTGCTATGTATATTTAATGCATTCAAAGGATGAAGTGTTAGATAAATTTAAGATATTTAAAACAGAAGTAGAACTTCAACATGAAACATTTATTAAATGTTTTAAGAGTGATAGAGGAGGAGAGTTCTATAACCCTAGTTACTTTGAGTCTACTGGAATAATTCACCAAACAACCGCACCTTATTCCCCACAACAAAACGGTATAGCTGAAAGGAAAAATAGAGTATTAGAAGAAATGGTAAATGCAATGTTATCATATTCTGGTCTAGCAAAGGGTTATTGGGGAGAAGCCTTGTTGACGGCTTGTTATATCTTGAATAGAGTTCCAAACAAAAGGAACAAAATAACCTCATATGAACTTTGGAAAAATAGAAAGCCCAACCTTGACTATTTCAAAGTTTGGGGTTGTAGGGCAATAGTAAAAGTTCCTGAACCAAAAAGAAAGAAATTAGGTGAAAGGGGAATTGAATGTGTGTTCCTGGGCTATGCTAAAAATAGCAAAGCATATAGATTCATGGTTATAGAATCTAATGACTCATATCCTGCAAATACAGTAATTGAGTCTAGGGATGCTATCTTTCAAGAAGATAGGTTTAACTCAATTCCAAGTCACAAAAATGATGTTCATAGTAATGCACATAATCTAGAAACCAATGTATTTAATAATGATACTTTAGAGAGTTCAGAACTTAGAAGAAGTCAGAGAGCTAGGAAAGAGAAAACGTATGGACCAGACTTTTTCATGTTCCTTGTTGAAGGAACAAGAGAGTCCATAGACAGTTATGGACCAATATGTTATAATACAGAAAGTGATCCAGAAACATTCGAAGAGGCAATAAAGTCTCAAGATGCCGCTTTCTGGAAGGAAGCTATACAAGAGGAAATAGACTCAATAATGGGGAATAAAACGTGGAAATTAGTAGACCTCCCACCTGGTTCCAAACCTATAGGTTGTAAATGGATTTTCAAAAGGAAAATGAAGGTAGATGGAACCATAGATAAGTTTAAGGCAAGACTAGTTGCTAAGAGATTTACACAAAAAGAGGGCATTGACTATTTTGATACATATGCACCTATGGCAAGAATTGCCTCAATTAGAGTGCTATTGGCACTTGCATCCATCTATAAGTTTGTCATTCATCAAATGGATGTGAAAACAGCATTTCTTGATGGGGAGTTAGATGAAGAGGTGTATATGACACAACCTGAAGGGTTTGTGGTTAATGGTCAAGAAAAGAAGGTGTGTAAATTGAACAAGTCATTGTATGGACTGAAACAAGCTCCTAAACAATGGCATCAAAAGTTTGATCAAGTTGTGCTAGCTAGTGGATATAAAATAAATGAATCTGACAAGTGTATTTATAGTAAATTCCATAATGGAAAAGGCGTTATGATTTGTTTATATGTTGATGATATGTTAATATTTGGTACTGATCTAGATGAGGTGGAAAAAATTAAGAGTTTCCTTTCTAGTAATTTTGATATGAAAGACTTAGGGGAAGCCAATGTGATACTAGGGATTAGAATAATAAGAGATGGTGAGAACATAGGTTTGTCCCAATCTCACTATATAGAAAAGGTGTTAAAGAAATTTAATGAATTTGATTGTCAATCTGTTGTTACTCCCTTTGATCATAACATTAATTTAGTACCAAATAAAGGTTGTCCAGTAGCACAACTTGAATACTCAAAAGTAATTGGATGCTTAATGTATGCCATGACATGTACTAGACCAGATATTGCATATGCTGTAGGGAGACTAAGTAGGTATACAAGTAATCCAAGCAAAGACCATTGGCATGCCGTCCGAAGAGTATTGAAATACTTGAAGGGGACAATGAATTATAGTTTGAACTATAATGGATATCCTTCAGTATTAGAAGGTTATACGGATGCCAGTTGGGTGACTTATACAGAAGATCATGCTTCAACAAGCGGTTGGGTCTTCAAACTTGGTGGGGGTGCTATTTCTTGGGGATCCAAGAAACAAACTTGCATTGCTGACTCCACCATGGCTGCAGAATTCATAGCATTGGCAGCAGGAAGCAAAGAAGCTGAATGGCTTAGAAATTTGATGTATGAGATACCAATTTGGCCAAAGCCAATAGCACCAATATCCATACATTGTGATAGTCAATCAACACTGTCAAAGGCTTATAGCCAGGTTTATAATGGAAAGTCCAGGAACATTGGGCTAAGACATAGCTATGTAAAAGATTTGATTACAAATGGAGTAATATCCATAGTCTTTGTGAAAACAGAGAGGAATCTTGCAGATCCTTTGACGAAAGGATTGACAAGGGATATGGTGTTGAAAACATCATTAGGGATGGGACTCAAGCCCATATCTACATGATCACCAATGGTGGAAACCCGACTCACACTTGAGTAGCAACAAGTCTTGAGTTCAATGGGCCAAAGTACACTATGAGAGTGATTGTAAGTACTTGACAAATAGATATATCCCAAGGTTTAAAAGTACTTGGAAACCATAAGGACAATAAAGAAAAGGGTGAGCTTTTGTTCTTAATGGACCTATAGCACATATGTGCTGAGGTGCCCAACTTATGGGGGTGCTTCTGGTAAAGTCCACCTATGTGAGAATGAAGTGTGACCGCTTCTTAGAGTTGGGCTTGACTCTGTAAGCTCTCATGAAAAGGATACAGGACACAAGGCCTTATCAAATGTGTCACACTACCACGTCGTTCAATGTTACCGAGATTTCATGTGTAAGTCATGCACGCTTGTACTAATGAATATTTGGTTCAAAGCTTGTCTACCAAATTATTCGGGGATGAGTGAAACCCATGGCTTACTAAGCAAAGGTTCAAATCGCCAAGATACCTTTGTCTGAAAGCATGAGATTTCCGGAATAATGGGATTTGGTTTTATTTTGAAAATGGTGGGGGATTGTGAGAAATTTTCAAAATTCTTAAATGGTTAAATCTAATTAATGGCGCCTAACTGTCACTACTTGGTCGCGTAGCGACTTCATTGGTTTGATGCCTTGGTCAGTGTTCGAATCCTATGTCCCTCATTTTTGTTGAATATTATGATCGTTGTTTAACGTTCTGGAAAAATAAAATGATAAAGTGTTGTTGAGCAGATTCGAACCTGGCTCTGTAAGGGAAGGGACACATCTGTTGGCCACTAGGCCAACTAATATCTTGTGACAGTTAATGAACGTTAATACTACTTATGTATCGAATTTGACCGTTTTTGAAACTTTTGAAGAGTTGTTTCCTTTCACCAAGTGACATGAGTTGGTCTATAAATAAAACCATCTGCATGTAGTAATTGACACGAAAAAACTCAGAATCTCTCAACCATTCTTCACTCCAAATCACCTTCTTTTCTCCCTTATGCGCAAAGAGAGTTAAGGAGACTATTGTTCTGTAAACTGCCATTGTCGATACGCTTGGTTTAGGGTGTGCAAACCAAACCAAGGTTCTCCATTGTATTCTGAAGGGGATTCACTAGTTACACCTGTTGCATCCAATCTACGAGGAGAGATTGGTGGGGGCGAATCGAACCTAAAGCCTAGTGTCCTCACACGCCTTGGAGATTGCGCATTACCATTATTTTCTTCTTCTTTGTTGCAGATCCATACCCCATTTTCCAACAAGTCATTGCCTCCAATGCTAAATAAGTAGACAGATTTGGACAATAATGCCTCTGCTTCGACATCTCCTAGTTTCTTTCTGAATAAATCCTTTACATTTTTTAAATAACTGATCTGAGTACTGAGGTTTATCACCTAATATGTCAAGAAGAAAACACTGCCGAGATTAGTAAGTATCAATTATCAATATAACTAACCAAAAAAAATCATTTATGGATGTATAAACAAATTAAGAACTTGTGTCTTTGAGTTAGTTCAGTTGGTTAAATTGTGAGACATAATTATGAGTGTGTGGGTCTAATCCTCTTTAATGGACTTTCCCTTTCTCATTTCTATCTCCCTTCTCCTCAATGTAAGGTCTCATATGAACATCTACTTTAATTAAAATAAAATAAGAACTTATATGTTTATCTTTTATATATAACAACTAATCTAGATTCAACACAAGAAAAAAGAAAAACTTAATTTTATCGTGGTATTGGGACTTATACGAAGAATGGGGCATTGAAACCTACCACTTTAATATTTATTGGTGAAGACACATCACAAGGTAAAACCTCCTTCCTGTGGAAAGCTCTTTTATTTTTATTATTTTTTAGACCATCCTTTCTTGTTTTTATCTCGTCCCTCGTACACATCAATCTACATTTCTCATACAATATTGTAATCACGGGTTTATATAATGGATTAAAGTAATTTATACTATTAATGTCAAAAGTTGTACCCTAATATTCACTAATATTTTGATGCATGTTTTTTATTTTAATAATTAAAATAAATAAATAATAATAATACTGATTTATCAAGATATTATTAAATGTCGATGTAAAATTCTTTTACAGTAATAATATATAAAAATTAAACTCTATATATTTTGAGAAAACGATGCATAGAAGAATATGCCATCAAAGTAAAAGAAGGATTTGGCATGTCTTGTGGATAATATAAAAAAAATTATATACTATTAATTAATTATAAATTATCATATTATTAAACATGTTTAACTCTTATTAATTATAACTATCTTATTCTCACGTCACACGTATTTTTGGCATATGATGATTAAGAATAAAAAACTAATAGCTCGTTTTTTTCCTCTTTTAATATTGTGATGTCGTGATGAGTATCTTGTTTGTGTAGTATATCTATCATATTCATATCTCATAAAAATAAGACCAATTATTTATTAATAGCTATTTTATAAAAATCAAATCGAATATAAATGAACTGTTAATTTAAAAGCTATTTTTCTAAAAAAATTTAAACATAAGCTTATACTAATTATCTGCCAGTGGGGTACTTGAAGAAAGTTTCTCCATAGGGAGGATAGTTTGCTTGGGCAGTAATGGTGGTGTTGATGTAGTTGTTGTTTCCGTTATCAGAAAATGAATCTCCAAATATGAACAAGGCAGCATGTCTATTGGGCAAGCAGATGCTGCTATGGCAGTAGGTGATTTGGATAAGAACACTCAAAGTGAACACCGAAAAAGACGTAACGACCCTTAAACTTGCCATCCTATCCTTTTCTTTACTTCTCGCATATGTAGCCTTGTCTCATTTTAACTTATATTGATGATGATATTTATAGTGCCAATAATTTTATATATTACTCCTTTTATTAAAATGGAATATTTATTCTGTTATGTTTAACTAATCTAAAAAAACATAATAATCATTTTGACATATTTTCAAATTATGATGAAAATATTAATAAAAATCAAACATTTTTTAATCTAAACAAACATCATAACCTTTTCTGTAACATCACTATATAAAAGTGATTTTTCTATACAATTCAAACGAAAAATATTATTTAAATTTTTTTTTTTTGTTACATGTATCCAAACACAGAGTTGATTATATTCTAATCGATTAAAAAATAAACGTTTATAAACATATAATTGATTATTGAGTGCTAGTTTGGCTCAGATTTTGGGTTGTCAAAAATCATGTTTACTTCCATTAAAAACCATTTTGGGATTCCGAATGTTTCTGTTTAAAAATTTTCATCCAATAAAATTGGCTTTGGATTGGGTAGATTTGATTTCAAGAGAAACAGAAATTCATAACTTTTCTATTGAAGAGAATTAATTCTAAGTTTGAGACACACGAAATTCTTCATGCTTAGCATCAAAAAAAAAAAAATCTTCTAAACGCACTTTTTAATTATTATTATCAAACATAAATCAAATTTTTTAACCTTATTTTTTCAAAATCAATTCATTTAACATCAATTATTAATTAAAAAATCAATTCTATCAAAATCTAACACAAATAGACCATGAAATAATCTATTTTTCGCAGCTGAACCAATCACACACCTAACCTCAGCTAGCTTAGTTGCAGTTAGTCTTTAATCTACGTATAAAAATTGTCTTTAGCAATATTAGAAAATAATATAAGAATATGTTAGGAAAATAAAGAAAGATAACTTGAAATTTAAGATTATTTCGCCACACTTTTAATAACACGAATGTTGTCAGATTTAACATACTTTTTTAAAATAAAATTCCTAATAGTCTAAGCAACAAAATAGTATTAAGAGACATATAAAAAAGAAGAAGAGAAATTTAAAGAACTTTAAAACATATTTTTGTTCCTTATCTTAATTTTAGAATTCATTTAGGTCGTTTATTTTTAGAAAGATTCTTTTTTATTCTTTATCTTTGAAAAAATTCATTTTAGTCACTTTTCTGTCAAATGCTATACAAATGATCATTTCTGTAATGTCTAGTGCTAGCATTGTTAATGTTAGCATATGTGGCATGTCATCAGCATGGAGTATGTGATGTATGAGAACTAAATCGAAACCAAAAAAATAAGATAAAAAGACCAAATCGAAATCCTAAATCATGTGCCAGTCTGCTCCAAGGGGTCTTCTTCCCCAAATTGATGACCTATGGTTTAACGTTTTATCTTATTCTTTTGTTTTGATTTGGTCCTCTTAAGTGACTCCGGTACATATAAGTCACGTGGATAATTTGTCAACTCAATTGTCCAGCTTGGAACTTAATTGTCATGTATGCTAACATTAACAATGTCAATAACTACTATATCGTAAAGGATCACTTTATATAATGTTCAATAGATAAATGACTAAAAAAAAAGATATAAAGGATCAAAACAAATTTTAAAAAAGAATCAAGAGTATATTTTAATATTTTAAAACTGTACAAATTTTCGTTCTCTCTCTCTAAAATAATCACTGCCAAATCCTTCTTTTTAAGCTCTTTCAATTCATTCCATTCTCATATATTCATAGCTAGCTCACATCTTCCAGTTAACTTTTTTTTAGGAATCCACTGTAATTAGGGGTTTTAGCTTCTTGGTGGGTCCATGGAATATCGCTATAAGCTTAAATCATTTGAATCCGTTATGAGACTAATCCCCGCTCGAGTGCTAAGTCACAGTCAAGATTCACCTCTCCCAAAAATGTGTTACATGGGATTCTCCTGCTAACTATTTCTTACTATATTTGCTTCACTTTACTTTTTGTGTTTCTTTTTTAAACTCTCATCATCCCTTCATTTCCTTTATATTTTTCCATTCCAAGGTTTACCAATTCTCACCAAGTAATGCAAACCTCAGCACCTTTGCAAGAACCAAACATTATTGGGTATGGATAGCTAACGATATCTTAATAACTACTTTAACAAGCGGATATTGAAAATATTTATTTATTTTATATGTGGGTATCCATTAAGCTACTCATCCCATGTTCGTTGTAAATTTTATCCACGGAGATATATAAGTACTGATAAAATTGTCCTCTTGAGCAAACATACATTTACTTTCTTCATATTTTTTCTTTTCTCACTTTAGACGAGTATAATTTGCTGAGAAATGATGAAAGGGTAGTCTAATCGTTCTTAAAAAAATTATTAAAGTAATATGTATTGTTAGTGTAAAACTTTTTACACTAATATCCACTAATATTTTAACATACATATTTTTATTTTAATAACTAAGAAATAAAAATGATGCTGATTTATCAAGAATTATTGGATGTCTGTATAAATTTACACTAACAGTATAAAAAAATTATTATAAAAAAAACCCTCATAAAAAGTACTAAGAAACAGTTGTGTTGTAGTTGATTTTTTTTAGGATAAGGTACTCTCTTTTTTGACTCAAGGATAAGGTACTCTAAAAAATAATAAAAAGAAATTAAAACATTCTTACTAGAAAAAATTAATTATAGTAAAAGACAAAAAATGTAAATTTAAATATTCACAAATTCAAATTTAAAATAATTTTTTAGTATAATAAATAATAAAATGTCGACCCAGCAAGCAATGCATAAAACCAACGCTACATTTAAATTGGACTCACGAATATGACTTATTCAAATGTCAGAAATTTGAGCTATGACACGTAGAACATTTTTTGTTGAATTATGACACGTAGAAGAACTCTGTACTTTTCAAAGCCAACGATAGAAAATTCCAAATTTTTCTTTGACAGTAATATTAGATTACATGGATATTTGTTAGCCTTGATTCATCCTACCGTGTGATTTTGATCTCTTGGATTTTATTTCTTTTCTATTTGATCTCATATTTTTTAATATTATAAATTCGATCTCCCAATTAAATTTTATCAATAATTAATATAGATAAATCATTATTCTAAGCACATATAAAACCTCTTATTAAATTTTTGTAGTAAAACCAAAAAAAGACGATCAAAAAAAGAGACAAAACCAACAAAAACACATAGGAACTATTAAATCAAGTTTAAGAGAGAGATGGAGGAAGGAGAACATCATCCAGAGATTCTATGTGCTTATAATAGTGGTTGATCTATATTGATAATTGAAAAATTAACAAATATTGAATAAAAAAAACGAATTTGAAACATTAAAAAAAATACAAAAATCAAATTAATGTGCACACAAAAAAATTCAGAGGTAGTTTACAACAGCTGCAACAACAGCTAGAGAATCAGTTAAGGGATGCCAAATTACCAATACAAATTATGTTACAGGCCACCCTAACCGAATTTGAACCACTTGGTCACTTGCTTATGCCAAATTCTTATTTGTATATATATAATATCTATCAGTCCAATTGCAAAACATTAATGTTCTATCTTCAATTTTTATTGAGTAAATTGCAAGTACCCTAATCTATCACATACTAATTTTCAGCACCGGGACTTAAAAAAATCATGGTTGAAATATAAATTTTATTTCATTTGTTCATTTTAACAAGATCATTACTCAAACAACATGCCGGTAAAAGCAAGCAAGGAAAGCAAAACCATGTGAATCCCATTCCCACGGCACCCAACCCACTTGTGAGTCAACCCGAACTCACCTTCTAATATCTAATTAGTAATCGGTAATCACCAAAAGAAATAAAAAAATATAGACAACGAAAAATGGGGTGGGAAATTTCTTTTAAAAAAAAAAAGGACAACAACTGAGGTAGGTAAAAAATATATATATTATAAAATGCTAAAATACACGACTCACAAGTTTAGAAAAAGGCTAAAATACAATGAAATCAGCCCCTCCAAAATTATAAAACTTCGTGTGGTTCAAAAGTCATGAAAATTGTGAGAATTGAGCAGCGGAATGTGTTTTGTGAGCAGTAACGGCATACCTTACACAACATATGAGATCAGATTTGCAGATGGGCAAGTGACCAGATGAGAGCAGCAGTGCGAGA
This sequence comes from Sophora flavescens, assembly GCA_030762895.1. NCBI lineage: Eukaryota > Viridiplantae > Streptophyta > Magnoliopsida > Fabales > Fabaceae > Sophora > Sophora flavescens. Next base: position 131,661,624 of record CM061066.1, read on the forward strand.
CTGAACACCAAGAGCGGCGGCGGTGGCGTTATGCTTATGCGAGAGTGAGGCTGAGAGTTTCAATTTCTACTTTCTATTTATTTTTATTTTTTTGTTGTTTAGGTAACGAGAACAGTGTCTAAAATTTCGTTTCGACCGCATGACTTGACCATACCAGCATACCTGCACTAATCCAATGCAGCAACGTTTTTTTTAAAATAGTTATCAGGTTGGCCCGAAAAAATTTGGCCAATCCGATCTGAGCTAGGCCGAATAGGCCCAACTTTGTCGGTCTGCCATTTATAGAGCCTTGCTTGGCCGGAAATATGAGCAATGTCGAGTGAAAAACCCCGAGACAAACCCCGAAAAGTATTACAATATATTAAAGAATAATTACAATTTATGCACCACACTCTCTCACATAAGAGGCAAAAATACAACGATTTCAGTGAGATCATCTCCTATTTAAATTCTACAGTTTGTATAATTGCAATACCAAAGACTAATATAGATTATACTCAAAAGTTTTCTAATGTATTTTATCAACACCCTGCACTCTTTAGGATTAAGTCACATTATCAATTCTTTTCTCACTATCTGAAGATCTTATTTTTCCTCTTCTTCATTTTGTTATTCAAATGAGCAGTTCTATCTCTATTTATAGAGGCTCAAACAATATGAGTGCATACAAAATCTCGGTTTTATCCACGGAAATATTTGTGTTGACTTTTAGTCCTTGAAGCAAGGGCTTGAACTTTGATTTAAGAGTGCCAAAATCAAAGAGCTTATAACTTGTAAGTAAAAAACATTAAATACTTTAATGAAATAAAGTGTTATTCCAGTTAAGTCTAAAATGAAAACATCTAATGCACAAAATGCACCTTTTTCTAACAAGTTATAAGGTTATTTCAATAAAATCTACGACGAAAACATTGGAAGTACAAAATGCAATTGCTTTCCGAACAAGTTCTAACAAACTCAAAAAATTGTACATAAATTTTGTCCAATAATCAATTACTAATATATAAAGTCAGAGAAAAAATGGACAAAAATAACTTTTTTTAATTATTTTATATAAAAAGGTTATAGATATAAAAATACTCAGACATAAAAGAAGTGGATATCACCAAAAGACTTACTATATTTTAATAAATAAACTATTAATAAATAATAAAATATTAAAATGAAAGGCGTCATAACTTTAAGTATACATAATAAAAAATAAAAGATAAAAAAAAAAGTTGGGGGTGGCCATGGCATATAGGGCCACCCCTGCCTCCGCTACTGATCTGGAGCAAAGAATAGAGAACATACTTTTGACTTTCTGCCTTTAAAATCTAATTAAGTGATGAAACATACACGATAAAACATAATTAAAACAATCATCTCGTGTTTATATGGTGCGCAATCCGATGCTTAAGTTAGGAGTACATTAACGAATAGATACATACATGTGATTTAATCATGTATCTATATGTGAGCTTACTTACAAGTTAAGCAATAAATGATGACCCAAGAAATCTGTATTAAAGAAAGATCATGTTAGCATTTAGTAATTTTCTACTAGTTACGAGGGTCAATACTGCCCAAAGCTTCGAATTCAAGTAGGTGTGTGTTTGTTACAAGTTTGAAACCTCCTTAATTGAATTTGCTCAAATATGCACTACAACAGATTAAACTTTAGATAGCGTTTCCGTATGCCTTTTAATAGCGTTTGTAACCGCTATCTATTCTACCGCTATTAAAACTCGTTAGCAAAGATAGCATTTAGGAACTGCTATTAATAGGTGACTTTAGATAGCGTTTGTACACGGAAACGCTATCTAAAGTCTGACTTTAGATAGCGTTTCCTTATACAAACGCTATCTAAAAGTCGACTTTAGATAAGCGTTTGTACAAGGAAACGCTATCTAAAGCCCCTTTTTTTTTTAATTTTATTTCTTAACTTTTACATCCATTATTCCTGCATATTTACACAAAAAAACCACAATTGTTGCAGTCAACACAATTGTTCAAAATGTGTTCAAAATATAAGTGTTCAATGCGACTGCATGTGTTTGTGCGACAAAGAAACCAAGAACTATACAATCAAAGTGCAACACTCTATACAAAGAACTATATATATATATAACCAGGATATAAGTACACCACCTGTTTCTAAAGTATTCAAATTCACACGAGTAAGACAAAATCAAAGTGCAAAGCAACTATACCAGATCTCAATCCTTAAGAAACCAAAATCGGAAAACCAACATACATCTACAATTAATCTACATTTACAGACTTCTGTTTGTTTTTCATGAGACCAAGACAACACCAAAGTAATGTGTCGAAATGTGATCCAAAGACTCTGTAGCATACATACTGCATTTCCACCACAAAGACTAACTGTTACATTGGGATACAAAGCAGACTAATTAGGTAAATACTACTCGTAGCAAGAAACAGAATTCAAATCAAGCATTAACAAAGTGTAACAAAAATAATAAGTTTGAACTTATTTTCTCCTAGCAAATGACACATCAACTCGAAGGCACAAGGAAAAACAAATACATAGATAGTTTGGGGTTGATAAATATAAAGCATTATTCACATACCAATGAGTATTGTTGCAACCATCGTGATCAATTTGACATAATCAAACGAACTTTTCAACAATATAGCGACACCAATCTTCCTTGACTTGAGATAGTGAGCAAAGTGGAGTATGTGGAGCATTTGAAGTCGAGGAAATCTTGCGACATAAAAATTAAATAAATTAAGTTACAATTGCTAAAACATTTGAACAATCACGAGTTAAAAGCTAAGTAAACAACATACCGCCATTGGTATTTTAACTTGGTTCGCAAGATAGTCTCCTTCATGAAACGCATGACATAGTACCCACAATCTGTCTTTGTTGGGTTGTCTTGGGCACTATAAAAAATAAAATAGTAAATCAATATAGTTTTTTTTATCTAATTGCGCATTAAGTTTTTGCAAATATACCGTATCTCGAATCCATTTAATGTTGGTTGCCTTTAAACGCGGCACCTTAGCTCCGATATTTGCGCGATAAACTTGCAAACCACTAATCACAAAATCAAACAGACTTCATTAAGAAACATATTTTCAATCATCACAAACATACGCATGCTCACGTATCGAACAGTAATCATAGAAAATCAGAAATATAAAAACATGCTTACGTATCGAATGATTCTTTAATTGCAGGCGATCCCTAGGATCAACATACAAGGGATCCAGATAGTAAATAATCTCTTCAACAATATTTATCGCAAGACAAGACCCAATGATTCCTACAAAAATGTTGAGATAACAAATCCTAAGCACCTCAACTTTTATGTAATTCATTATTGTGAATTAAGTCCTATAGGATAAGCGACTCACCCAACATTGCACGGCGCTAAAAACAAGGGCTGATATTCTCTTTCTTTAGTTGCAAACCGGTCAGCTAGATACGTTGTCCTGTGAATCCCTCCCGAAGTAGCCGTATGTATTTGTTTGGTGTGGGGACAAGAACAGAAACCTCCTCGTTATTTCCTTTGGAAGCAACAATTCTTCATACAAATACCTTCAATTAAAATATAAAAATGGATTACACCAATGACATACATCAATATTTAAATGGAAAGACTAAAAAATTATTGTACACTTTAAACCTGATTTATTACCTGATATATGCGGAAATAACGGAGGCAGATACCCATTCATGATTTACAACTTCTCTGATATTTTCAGTATTGAGCATCTCAATGAAATGGAGACCAAAAATATTTTCTTCCATCTCTACGTACAATTGGTCAGCATTTTTCATATTCTTTCGTTCATGTATTTTAAGGAAATTCAAATATTCCAGAGAAGTTGTAGTTGAACCAGCTGTAGGTGGGTTGGCCTCAGAGTTGCCTCCTTTATTTTCTGGGGTTGTAATTGACTCCTTTGTATATCCAGACACTCTGCCCTTGCCTTTAGCTTTTGCGGGTGCCTGGAAATTTTGCATTTCAATATGCCAGTTAGTGATCAACTAATGTAATGCATATATGCCGTATATGAAAAGGTGGAAAAATGCAATTACATACCATATTAATTACAACCACGAGATCAATTGGCCATGCCACATAAGTACCTATTGCATCTCCTTCTGTCATCACATCTGCATCAACGATAGGTACCGGCAATGGAGCATCCCCCTCAGTTGCAACATCAACTCCAACTTTCACATGGTTAAGGGCACTGGTCCAAGGTGTGCGGTGTAACACCCGGCTCATTGTATACTTTACCCATAGCAACCATACGATAGTTTGGGGTGGATAAATATAGGTGACATGAGTTGACGCCCTAATCCAATGATAGATGAATAAGTCTGTGAATTAAGGCATCCAATTGAATGTATTTAATCGCGAATGCAATACTAGTAAAAAAAAAAGGCATGCATTACCTCCGGAAGCTCTTTGGCAGATGGTAGAGTGCAACTATCTTTGACGCTTGCTTGGGCTGTGAAATTAGCTTTGCCTCTCCTCATCATCCTTTTGTTTCACTTTTCTTCCAAAATGTTCAATCTATCGAGAGAGTTGAGACACCAATGTCTCCCACTTTTTCGTTTCCGAGTTATTTCTTGCACGACCTTCGGGTGGGAAGTAATCTTTTTGTGAGACGCCGAAACCCACACCCCTAACACGCCCAGGGTTCTCTCGGCACACCTATGGCTTTGGCAAGAATATCCTGGCGACCAAAGTCTTCTATCTCTCCCTCTACCGCAGATCGTGTGAGTTCCTCTCCCGACACATAGTTATTGGTGAAATGCAAATGTTAAAATTATTATATATTATCATATGAAAATAACAATTGATAATGTAATCGTTAGTCTACTAACACATTTAATCCACACGGTCTGCGTATTTTTTGTTGTCAATTACACCCGCCTTGTTCTCGCGGGCTTTCCTCCACACAATATGGCGTTTAATTTTCTTAACTTCTGGCCCCGCCTCCCGTATCAGTATATTGAGATAATATAAATTAACCAAACAGTTTAAAAGTCATATTTACCACAAATGCAGTGAAATATATATATATATATATACATACCAATTCATCCTCAATGTCAAGCATACCCCTTACGTGATGCTTTGTAAGGGCATGCGAGGATCTAACGCCCATTGCGATTTTCATTGCTTAATTTCTATTCAGACACATATAAGTAATATTAATACATGGTTAATGTCATATGTACGTATTGCTATAAAATTATAAGGACTAACGTGATATTAAACATACCAGGAATTGAGCATCTCCTGTGCGTATTGCTATAAAATCTGTCCACTCATCCCTTGATATGTGTGGATATTGTGATGGAGGCTCCTCATTGATATTCCCGTTGGCATCTCTTAGAAATTTTTTGGTCAATCTAGTTCTGAATGCCCTATGTAGGTTACCAGCTTCCTGAAGTACAAAATTTTTCCTAGATTCATCAACATTAAAAGACATCTGCAAAACAATATAAACAACGTGTCAAAGTAAGTATGTTTACATAGTTTACAATATAATTTATAAATTTTAACAATTACCTGTACATCAGCCCATATACACCTCCACACCTGTCTCCCACATAGCTCTCAAATTGAAACTTTCTTCCTTATACCCATCATACACCTCCACACCTGTCTCCCACAGTTGTTTCAAGTCTTCAATCAAAGGAGTCAAATAGACGTCTATATCATTTCCTGGTTGTTTGGGCCCATAAATTAACATAGATAACATCATAAATTTGCGCTTCATGCATAGCCATGGGGATAGGTTGTAAATCACCAAAATCACAGGCCATGTACTGTGAGAGCTACTTTGAACACCATGCGGGTTAAATCCACAAGAGCCAATGCAAGTCGTAGGTTTCTTGAATCTTGCCCAAAATCGGGATAATCATGATCAAATTTCTTCCATTGCGGAGAATCTGCGGGTGCCGCAGACTTGCCATCTTTGATCCTTTCATCCTCATGCCATGTCAAGTGCTTTGAATCTTCGAACTACGGTACATGCGCCTAAATCTGGGTATTATGGGAAAATACCACACAACCTTCTCTGGATCTGATTCTTTCTTCTTATATCGTGAGGCATTACATTTAGGACACATCTGTAACGATGCATATTCATTCCGAAATAAAATGCAATCGTTAGGACAAGCATGTATCCTCTCGTAGCTGATGCCAATAGAGCGTAACATTTGTTTAGCCTCGTATGTCCGACTAGGAAGCACATTATCATCTGGCAACATGTCTTTCAATAGTGTGAGTAAGTCCGTAAAGCTCTTATCAGTCCATCCGTTGCCCGATTTCAAGTTATACAACTTTAACATCGCCGACAATCTTGTGAATTTAGTACATCCATCATACAATGGTTGCTCTGCATCACTTACCAACCTCCCAAACATTTGTGGACAATCCCGAAGATCCTCTTCAACGGCATTTGCAATGTCTTCAAAACGATCGCCCTCATAAGTATTTGTGTCGGTATCGTATGATGAATATCTCACACGATTCCTCATTTCACTAGACTCAGCTCTTGTCTCACCATGTTTTGTCCAACATGTATAATTTTGATCGATTCCATTACACACTAAATGTTCTTCCAAATCGGCTGCACTAACTCGCCTTGCATAACAACAATCTAAACAAGGACATATGATTGTATTAGGGTTTTTCGCATGCCGAACTGCAAAACTAATGAACTCTTTCACCCCATCCTCATACTCCTTCGTTAAATGATTGGCAGACATCCATTTTCGATCCATGCTTTTCCGATCTACAAAAATATTTATTAAACATATTTACTTTGAGTTTAGAGTGGTTGAGGTCTACATGCAATGTATACAGATTAAAGGAATGAAAGGGCTGCAAACAAAACACATTGTCGCTGAGTATTCTTTGAAGGAACCAAGTGTCGACTTGTTGATGAGTGTGATTCCACATCATCTTTGTCTATCATTTTGCATTCATTTTCATGTAGTTTAGGCATATTTTTATTAGATTTTAGGTTAATTTTCCTTTTGAACAGGTAAGGCGGTTTTCGTGTGTTGTTTTGCAGATATCAAGGGTAAAATGCTCAAGATCAACCATGATTAAGTTTGGATAAATATAGGTCATTAAAAGTGCAGAAAATGAGCCAAACAGAGTCCATCACGGCCTAGCCGTGATGCCCATCACACGCCATGATCGAGCAAAACTGAAAAAAGAAGAAAGGTGAAGTCAGGGTCTGTCACGGCCTGGCCGTGATATCTATCACGGCCGTGACCCAAAACCACCACAAGTCGAGCACATCACGGCCCTAGCCGTGAAATTCTTCACGGCTATAACAGAGGGCTCGCGACGCGAGCATAGGCTCGCCTCGCGAGAGACTGGAATTTCGCAGAGCAACCAGAAGCAGAGATCGTCACGGCCTGGCCGTGATATCCATCACGGCCGTGACCCAAAACCACCAAAATCTGAGCACAGAACATTAAATTAAATGATATATAAAGGGAAAGGATCAACAAACTGAAGCAACAAAAACAAACATATGAACCCATTCTTCACATTCCGAAAAACATTGAAACAAAACAAAACAGGATACCAAAGTGACATTAGGTTCAAAATGCATACAGTCAATCCGTCAATCCATATTCATATTTTCAAATAATGATTGACACACAAACAAGTCACATTCCATTCAACACCAATCACACCGAAAATTACAGAGCCAGTAAAATAAAACCTTGAACACAGACTGTGAACTTGGATAAAAACACACTCCCACAAATATTAAGAATGTCCGGAAATAAAATTTGTAAATGATAGAAAATCACCGAACACAGATCGTGAACTTGGAAGTGGGTTCCACTAAAGCCGCAAACTTGGAACCGGGTTCCAACGGGAATGCGCCCGTGATCGTGTCACAGACCCGAGCCAGAGTGTGAAGCTCTTAGTATGAGACTTAATCATATTTAAAAAGGGACAGATTGGCAAACAAATTTGTCTTGCATTTCACGATTTAATGACCTAAAAATACAAACTTCGAGCAAGAAGCTTCACCTTGCAAGGTATTAATGAAGCTCTCAAGACTCGGAAGACATGACTTCACTATCATTCAACTAAAAAACAAAAAAAATAAATTGTCATTTATTCATATTGAGTCAGGAATACAGAAATCAAATGTCTTAAATAGGACAATTCCTAACAACTGATGGAGAGAAATAATAGCGTTATGATGGTGAAAAAAACACAAAAATGAAAAGTGTGAATAGACAATTGAAAGTGATTATAGCCACACCCCTTACTATATTAAACATCTCAACTATGCTTACACTACATACAATTCAGAAAGTGGATACATAGCCAAAATGAAAAATAAGAAGTTAAAATGAACAATAAGAAAAAAAATTACCAAATTCACAGAATCCACCAAAGCATGTAGCAAAATAACATTAAATATAGTGCAGAATCTTTATTATAGCAAATTCACATAATAGATGCAGCTTCAGGGAACTTTGTTTCAAATAAGTTCAAATTACCTTAAATACCCCTTGGGAATCTATATCAAGATATAGAGCAAGTTCTTCTTAAGCTGCAACAACGCATTAAACAAACAAAGTGTATGAGTTTGCTTAGATGGATGATAAAAACAAGAGCAAAAATAAGCACAAATATGCTGTAGGAAATAAACACAGCGTAAAGAATTAACTTACCCTAAATCAAATCGAAGAAGAGCACAGATTTGCAACGAGAACAAACTCTGTCTCAACTCTAGCAAAGTGAAATGAGAACGAGCACGGAAGATCCGCAATTCAAATCGCGCGAATGACAAGCAGTGTTCGAGATTGGGGTTCCTTGAAGAAGAAAAACAATGGGTATCCCTTTGTTTCCACTCTTCTTCCTTGTGTTGTCTCCTTCTAGAGCTTCAGTTATCTTCCACTCCACAGAACACACACACACTTTCTTTCTAAACTATGAAAGTGTGAAACTAAAACTACAATGGTATGATTTAAGTTCTTTCTCTTTCTGAGTAGCAAATGGCGGCGAGCAATGGCGAAGGTGAGGGAAGAAAAAGAGATGGCATGCAGAGAGGAAGGAAACAAAGAGAATGAAAATGAGGAAGAAACAGAGAGGGAAGGCCGAGCGCGCGTCTAATTTTCTTGGGAAGACCTAAGAGATAGCGTTTCCTACAGAAACGCTATCTTAGGTATCACCTAAGATAGCGTTTAGTGTGGAACCGCTATCTTTTCCTAAGTGACACTTTTAATAGCGGTTCCACACGGAAACGCTATCTTAGGTGATACCTAAGATAGCGTTTCCCTTAGGGAAACGCTATTAAAAGTCCCCCATCACTTTTAATAGCATTTCCACACGGAAATGCTATTAAAGGTGCGTTATTAAAAGCCTATTATGTTGTAGTGATGATTTTAGAGAAAATGTGATGTTTGATTATCGTAGATAAAATTGATTTTGTCTTCATAAACGATTCTGATTAGAAGATAAAAAAAAATAGCTTTTGAATTGAATTGAAAAATTTACACTAAGTTTTACATCAAACTTGTTTTCAAAGTTAAAACATCCAAATATAAATCACTTCACTTCAAACTAAATTATATCCAAATCAATTTTATAAAATTAATTACATTTAAAATCACTTTTATCAAACGCTCGTCGAAACACATGAAATGGTATCGAAGTACTCATATTATGTCTGGATCCAAAATATTGGCCAAAAGCCCGAGACATATAGTATTTTCCATCCTCTATATATTTCATAATGAAGCTAACATATGGATGCCAAAAGAGGTAAAGTTAGAAAATTTCCATTGATGTGATTGATATGATGCCAATCATATATTATTATATATTCTGGTTGAAAGATATCCATTTATTTAATTAACTACAATAACATAAGTTGGAAATAAACTAATCAACCATGATATCTCTTCTTTAGAAGAACTTTCAAACTTCAAATAATTGTTTTAGATTGTAAGGCTTTGTGACAGTGTGATTTCCATTCCATATCAACTTGGCGAAATGCTCACTAGCTCTTTCTGTAGGATGAAAAGAGTCGAAGAATAAATGCTCATTGACATTGTCACATAACTTGTATTCTTTTATCCCTTTGTTCCCTCCACAGCTACCATCTCCTCTGTAAGGGCCACCTCCACAACAAGCCACACTTCCTTCCTTGAAACCTTCCCACCAAAAGAGAAAACATTGATTACAAGATGCTCTCACAAGTAAAAATCCTCATTAATAGTTTATGGAACAAAATGCATACCATAATTTGAAGGATATTTTATCACTTGATAAGCAACACTGTATAAATCATTGACTGAATATTTGAATCCACTCAGCTCTTTCTCTAGCTTCTGAAGCATTTTTGAGAGTTTATTGTTGTGCAGTCTTGCAATTGCTGAAAGTTCTTCTAGGCATGAACCTGTGTTTCCATCATTTACTAGTATCCTTATACCAGGAGAACAGCCTATGGGAGACACATTAACAAACCCAAATTTTTTTCCACCTAGGTTGTAAATTTCCTATATAAATAAATCATGTTAAGGTTAGAATTGTGAAGCAAAAATGGGGTGGTAGGGAAGAGCAAAAAAAAAATTTAACTATTCAACAAAGTGTTAAAAAATTTCAACATACTTTGATCGCGTTTGTAAGGTTTCCAATCACATCATCTACAAATTCTTGATGATCAACCGGTCGAAGCACACTCGAGTTTGTCTCCACAAGGGTACTATAGTCATTGCTTCCTACGCTAAACAAGTAGATAGATTTGGACAATAATGCATCGGCTTCTGCATTTCCTAGTTTCTTCCTGAATAAATTCTTTACATTTTTTAAATAACTCACCTGAGTACTGAGGTTTATTGCCTAATATGTCAAGAAGAAAACACTGACAAGATCAGTAAGCTATCAATAATGAATATCACCAACCAAAAAAATTCATTTATGAATGAATAAAAAATTAAGAACTTGTCCTTTTAAGTCAGTTCAATTGCTTATAACTGTAGGACATTAGAATATATGATATTCATTATTACCAGTCCTTTAAAAGTTCCATTCAGAGCACCAGCCCCTCCTGACGCAAAATTTACCCCATAGATATAGTTAGGGTAACCTGGATGCAGGTATGGTGGTAGAAGAGGCAACTTAGCATATTCAGCTGCAACAAATTAGGTAGACTCAGCTGCAACTTTGAGAGGAATGAATTTGGGACATTAAATTATATATGAATAATCAATAGAAATCAGTTAGGGATTTATATGATCACTTAACTTTATGTTTTAATCTTGATCATTCATGAATGATCAAAATGTCTAAATTACATCTTACTCTCTCTCTCTCTATATATATATATATATATATATATATATTGATGACATTCAACAGCAGCCTACATTAAAATCATACCAATGAAATCTGGGATGACACGTCCGTCAGAGAATCTGCCAGTGGGGTACTTGAAGAAAGTTTCTCCATAGGGAGGATAATTTGCTTGAAAAGAAGTGGTGGTGTTGATGTAGTTGTTGTTTCCGTTATCCCAAAGGGAATCTCCAAATATGAACAAGGCAGCATGTCTCTTGGGCAAGCATATGCTGCTATGGCAGTGGGTGATTTGGATAAGAACACTCAAAGAAAACACCAAAAAATACATAAGGGTCCTTAAATTTGCCATCCTATCTTTTTCTTTACTTTTCGCTTATGTACTTGTGTAGACTTGTCTCATTTATGATATTTATATTGTCAATAATTTTATATATTAGTCATTTATTAAAATGGGGTATTTATTTATTTTGGTTTAACTAATCCAAAAAAAAAAAAAGGTATAATAATCATTTTGATATATTTTCAAATTATGATGAAAAAATATTACAAAATTTTTATACTTTAAATGCAAAAAGAAATATAAAACAAGATTAAAAAACTGCATTCTAAAAAAACTTATATATTGATAATAAAAATCAAACATCATTCATCTAAATAAACATCGTACTTTTTTTTATAATATCAATATATAAAAGTGATTTTTCAATAAATCTAAACGAAACAAATTATCTTAATATTACTTTTCAGTATATGTATCCAAACACAAAATTGATTATATTATAATTGATTATTTATATATAATTGATTGTCATCCAAATAAAATCAATTTTTCTAAACTTTCCTTTTAAAATTAATATCATTATCAATATAAATCAATTTTTTAACCTCAATTTTTTTAGAATTAATTCTATCAAAATTTAAAACAAATAGACCTAAAATATCTTTCGTAACTAATCGATCCAAACACACACCTAACCTCAGCTAGCTTTGTTGTAGTTAGCCTTTACTCTTTACGAATAAAAATTGTGTTAGCAATTTTAGAAAATGATAGACTGAATCAACATTTCGGTCACTGAAATTATAGGACGGTGGCAAATTGATCCCTCAAATTAAGAAGTAGATAAAACGTCGTCCAAATTGGAAAAAGTCCAACATATTAGTCCAATTTGGTGGTATTTTCCAATTTGGGGGGACCATAAGTAATGCATGTTTTGTAATTTGGGAACGTTTTTGTTTATTTCTTAATGTAAGGAACCAACTTGCCACTATCCTATAATTTCAGGAAGCAAAATGGTGATTACTCGAAAATGATATAAGAGTCTATTAGGAAAATAAAGAAAGTTAACTTGAAAAATAAATATTATTACACCACATTTTTAATAACGTGAATATTCTCAGATTTAACAGACTTTTTTAAGTTGTCCAAAAAAAAAAACAGACTTTTTTAAAATGAAATTCTAATAGTCTAAACAACAAGTTAATATTAGGAAAGATATGTCAAAAGAGTTTAATTGCTATAAACGGACAGTATAAAATCCTTTTATACAGATATTCGATGTAAATTGTCGTGTCAATAATTTTTTATGAATATTATTATTCTAACTATCTTAAAAGTCATTCATACCATGATTGATGATTGATTGACAATGTAAAAAACTTTACATTATAAATGTATAGCAATTAAACTCATATCAAAAAGAAGAAAAGAAATTTAAAAAATTTCCCTCAGAGATTTTTAAATGACTTTAATATAATTTTGGTCTCTTATCTTATTTTTAAAATTCGTTGGGGTCATTTATCTTAAAAAAGTTTTTTTTATCCTTTATCTTTAAAAAAATAATATTTTATCTATCAAACGTTATACAAATTATTATTTCTCTTATGTTTTATACTAACGCCGATAATGTTAGCATATGCGATAGTTAAGTACCAAGTTGGACAGCAAAGTATATGTGCTGGAGTCATGTGGGAGGACTAGATCAAAACCAAAAAAAAAAGATAAAAGGCCAAATCAAAACCCTAAATCATGTGGCTCTAGTAGTCAAGTGGATTACTTGGTAGCTCAGCTGTCCAACTTGACACTTAAGTGTCATGTATATTAACCAAGGTTATCAAAACAGGACCGGTCAGTTGGACCGGTTGAACCGTCAACCAACCTCTTATCTGCTCTTGGTCAGGTGTCAACCATTTCTTTGATCAGACCGCTTTAAACCGATCAAAATCGATCAAAAGCCTGATTGAACCAATTTGGATCGAGTTAAACCGGATCTGACGGTTTTCAACAGGGAGAAAATAAAATTCAAACTAAAAAAAATGAAAACTGACTCCTTAGTTCTTACAAAGTTAAAAATTAAAATATATAAAGTTAAAAGTTATAAACTTATAATAATATTATTATATTATAGAGAGGTTAAGTTCAGTTTTTAATTTCTTATTTTAATTTTTAATTATTATAATATTTTTTATAGTACTACATGTTATAATTTATGAGAAAATTTTATGTTATACAATATCCGATTAGACCATCAAGTTGAATGGGTGAAACCTGAACCTAAACTTTTTTCGGTTTGTTGTCCGATCCGATAGTTTTAGTAACAAATATGCTAAAAAGGATCGCTTCGTATAACGTATGATAGATAAAAATTAGAACAATTTAAAAAAAATGACCAAAGCGATTTTAAAAATTAAATAAAGGAGAAAAATATATGTTTTTATTTAAAAGGAGAAAAATATATTTGGAGCTTTTAAAATCATACAATCTTCATTCTCTCTCTCATCATCAACCACAAAAGAATTGTCCGTCATAAAATGAAAAAAAATAAAAAAAGAATTGTCCTTTTATTTTTTGAAAACCACGTACACAGCTACACAAAATAAATGGCTTATGTCCTTTATCTCTTTAGAGGCAACTTCTGGGAAATGGTGAAATGGTAGTCTACTCGTTCTGGAGAAGAAAAAAAGTCTCATAAAAAGGAATAAAAAACAGTTGTGTTGTAGAAAAAAGTTGTAGTTGATATTTTTTTAGGACAGTTGGAATACAAGCACTCATATTCATTTATGGTACACACATAAAAGAATATTGAAAGGAAGAAGAGAGAGATAGAAGAAATACTTCTAAAAAAAAATTATTCACTTTATATACATTTTCACTTGCACATATACACTTCTACATTTCTCTATATATTTACATTTACATATAGCAATAAGTTTATTTATAGACTCATATAGATCACTAATCTCACTAATCAACTCACTCTTAATAGTTACATTAACTACTCAACTAACACTAACAAATTAATCAATTATCTAATTTGAATTATCTCCAACAAGTACAAGGTACTCAAAAAAAGTAACAAAAAGAAATTAAAAACATTTATAGTAGAAAAAATAATTAATTATAATAAAAGATAATACACTGTAAATTAAAAAAATATATAAAATTCAAATTAAAAAAAATAATATACTAAATAATAAAATGTCGACCCAGCAGGCAATGCATCAAAACAACGTTCACCATCCACATTCAAATTTGACCAACTGATATGACTTATTCAAATGTCAGGAAATTAGAGCTATGATGGCACAACTTTCTTTCTTGAATTCTGACACGTAGAACTTACTATTTTTCAAAGCCTATAGAAAATTCCAAGTTTTCCTTTGACAGTAATATTGGATTATGCAAAGAGCAGTTGCCGTGTTCAAATATACAGATATATGTTATTTCATTTTGATGTATTTTTTTATAGATTAATATTAATATATTAATTGTTAATTTTGTTTATTTATTAATGTTTGAATATTGGATCTCGAATATTTTAAACCCGTCTCTTATTCAAATGTCATGAAATTTGAGCTATGATACAACTTTTTTTTTCTTGAATTATGACACGTAGAACTTTGTTTTTATGACACGTAGAAATTACTATTTTTCAAAAGAAAAAACTTAGGTGTTATATAATAGGTGTGGTTTATACTTATTAATTATAACATGACACATATATTAAATTTTTTATTTAAATTTAAATTTAAGATTTTTTTTTTATTGGTTGATTAATATTAATGTTGAATTGTGATTGAAGAATAGTAAAAACTACACAACTAACTGCACTTGAGTTTTCTCCCTTCTCAAAGCCTGTAGAAAATTCCAATTTTTCCTTTGACGGTAATATTGGATTATGCAAGCAGCGGTTGCCGTGTTCAAATTTACTGATATCTGCAATTTCATTTTGATGTAATTTTTTATAAGTAAATGTTAGTATGTTAGTTATTAATTTTTATCCTTTGTTAAGATTTGAATATTGAACCTCCAACACTTTCAACATCTTAGACTCTTAGCTCTTATCACTTAATCTACTCCAAGTATTATATATTACTAGTATAGTTGCCCGTGCGAGACGCCCGGACATTCATTAGATGATTATTTTCATAATAGTTTATTATAAATAATTTCAACATGAACAACATTAAATGTAATATTTTTTTGAATATAAAATAATAATATTGTGTGCAACAGTTGGATTCATATATTCAATAGTTAACAAATAACAGGTCCATCAAGATACCATTTGTTTTAAACAAATTATCTAATATTTAACAATTTTATATTTAAATTATTAAATTCATTAAACACGAAGGTAGAAATAATAATAAAAAAGTGAAAAAAAAGGCAATATAATAAATAATAATGCAATAAGTAAAATAATAATCTAAATATTTTTTTATTATAAAAAATCCAGAGACCAAAAATCTACGTGGGCACGGCCCGTGACATTTGGCGCTGGCCTTTTCGTCCACGGTAAAAGAATGACACAATTAAAAATAAGAAAAGGCCCATGAATGGATTTTACAATAATTAAAACAATTAAACAAGAGAAGGTCCATCAAGATACCATTTGTTTTAAACAAATTATCTAATATTTAACAATTTTATATTTAAATTATTAAATTCATTAAACATGAAGGTAGAATTAATAATAAAAAAGTGAAAAAAGAAGGCAATATAATGAATAATAATGCAATAAGTAAAATAATAATCTAAATATTTTTTATTATAAAAAATCCAGTGGTCCAAAAATCTACGCGGGCACGGCACATGACATTTGGTGCCGACCTTTTCGTCCACAGTAAAATAATGATACAGTTAAAAACAAGAGAAATCTCATGAATGGATTTTACAATAATTAAAACAATTAATTAAGTATTTATTATTAAATAAATGTCATAGGTCGGAATTATATGTGCACCCCTCTCATGACATGTGTCGCTCGTTTATTTGTCCACGGTAAAAACATGATACAAATGTATTTTAAAAAAAGGTCATACAATAAATTATACAATAATTAATTAAATAATTATTATTAAAAAATGGCAGAGGACAAAAATATATGCGGCCCCTATTAGTTACACGTGTCACCCATTTATTATTTCACATAAAAAAAAGCTACCAAGCAAATAATATAATATTTAAAAATTTAATATTTAAATTGTTAAAATAATCAAACCAAAAGATGGAAATCTAAATAAAAACTGAAAAAGAGAAGGCTATATAATAAATAATAAATAATAATACAATAAGTAAAATAATTATGTAAATATTTTTTAATACAAAAAATTCAAAGACCAAAAAATTTTCAAGGGTCAGGCACATGACACGTGGCACCCGCCTATTTGTCAAAAGTAAAAATAGGACACCATTTAATTTAAGCAAATTATATAATCCAAAAAATGTATTTAATTTGGGCTGGGACCGCCATCGACACGTGTTGTCATCCAATTCGTCTACTGTGACACACTGGTAAAAAAGCTGGAGCGTATTCCAAAAAAAGTTTTCATTAAAAAGTAAAATTAAAAAAAGTTAAATAATTTTTTTTTAAATAAAAATTTTTAAAACAGTTTTTATTAAAATTTAAAATAAAAATTAATTTTTTTAAATAAATTTGGGGAAAAATTAAATAAAAAACATTTAAAAAAAACAATCAAAAAAAAATTAAATAAAAATTATTATTTAAAAGAAGTTGACAAAAAAAATCATTCAAATTTTTTTTTAAAAATAATTGTTAAATTTAAAAAACTTTATTTTAAAAAAATACAAAAAAAAGTAAAACTAAAAAATTTCAATAAAAAGAAATTTTTTAAAAAAATAAATTAAAAAAGTATTTTTTAAAATAGAAAACATATTTTAAAAAAAGTTTCGAAAAAAATTAAATAAAAAATAATAATAAAAAAGATTATTAAAAAAAAGTAAATAAAATATGATTTTTAAAAAAACGTAAATAAATAAAAAAAATGGGAAAACAAATTAAATTAAAAAAATTTACAAAAACAAAGAATTAGTAAAAAAGTTAAATTAAAAAAGTTAAATACAAATTTTTTTCAAAAAAAAAGTTTTTATTAATTTCTAAATTGAAATATTTTTTATAAAATTCGGGAAAAAAAATTAAATAAAAAACATTTTTAAAAAAGGTCGAAAAAATTAAATAAAAAATAATATTTAAACAAATTGTATAAAAAAAATTTAAAAAAATATATATATTTTTAAATAAATTTGTTAAATTTAAAAAAAAAAATTAAAAAAGGTCAAAAAAATTTAAATTTAAAATGTTTTAACAAAAAAAAGATTTAAAAAAATATTAAAAAACATTTTTTTAAAATAGAAAACAATTTTTTTATAAAAAGTTTCGAAAAAATTAAATAAAAACAATTTTATAAATTCTAAAGTAAATAAATAAATAAAGTTTAAACAAAAAAAGTATATAAACAATATTTTTTTAAAAAAATTTAAATAAAAAAACATTTTTTATAGAAATTCGAAAAAAAAATAAAGACTATTTTAAATAAATAATAAAATACAAAAAAAATAAAAAATTTGTTAAATTTCCAAAAAAAAGTTAAAAAATTATAAAAAAAAATTTAAAATATTAAAATTTAACAAAAAAAAATGACACATGTCGCGAAGGTGGTCCACTACAATGAAAAGTGGATTCGTCTGTTTTATATATATATATATATATATATATATATATGTATATATATATATATATATGTCCTTATCAATAACATTTTGCTATATATTTTACTCTTTAAGTGTTACATTAAATTTTAATTTACGTGAGAAAATATTATTAGTATAAATAAGTTTTTTTTTTTGACAAGCATTATAAATAAGTTATAATACACATTATTATACATTATGGCCCTATCAATAACATTTTGCTCTATATTTTACTTTTTAAATGATACAATAAATTTTGATTTACGTGAAAAAATATTATTAGCATAAATAGTTTTTTTTTACAAGCATTATAAATAGGTTATAGTACACAAAAATAGAACAACAAATTTCATCTTAAATTTACATAGATATTTGTTAACAGTCTTATATAGTCTAGTAAACCCTTGAAGCATCTCAAAAAGACGTAAACCCCTAAAACATGGTCGTGTCTTCAATGCACCCCGCAAAATTGGGTGAACTTGCTCCTCCATGTGATGATAGCATGATGACCGTTGGATCTTTATAACATGGAATCTCTTGGAACTAGTTATGAGACATGATTTTGTTATTTACAACTCAATCATTTTAGATTCCATCTTTATTTAGGTGACCCATTAGTAAAAATAATAGTTTTCAATAAATATTTATTATCTATTTTTTAAAAAAATATTATCTAATATACAAGCTTCATATTATATTACTTTCTTTTTCAAATTTATTAGTATTATAATTTATTCCTGCACTAAAATTTTAATTATAACTTTTTTTATTGAAAATTTTAATTATAACTTGAATTTTATTTTTTTTTAACCTTTTGCTTAATTTTCCCTTAAAAAAAAAACCTTTTGCTTAATTTTCTTTTTTTCTTTCTTTTTAAGTTTTAAATCTTTTTTAATTAGAATACATCGATCCTAACAAGTTAGCATCATTCTTCACACCCTAATTTATGTCCAGAGCTGAAATCACCGTCGCCTGGGAGCATAACCACCATCGTGTAACCCATCAAATATGCAAGGTCCCATTCCAAGGAGCATAAGCATGGGAGCTACAACATGCCAAAGGGCCAAGCTTGATCTGAACCATGATGAGTGTGATTACACCTCATATTTCTTTATCATATTGCATGCATTTTCATGTAGTTTAGTCATTTTTAATTTGATTTTTGTTAGTTTTTACCTTGGAACGGGTAAGGCGGTTTTGTGGTGTTGTTGTGCAGGAATTGAAGATTAAAATGTTCCAGATCAACCATGATGGAGCTTGCATGAAGATGGGGGTTGAAAAGCAAGAAAATTGAGCCAAACAGAGGCCATCGCGGCCTAGCCGTGACAGCCATCACGACCATGATCGAGCAAGGCTGAAAAGAAAGAACGAAAAAGTCAGAACCTGTCACGGCCGTGACAGGCCATCGGTGCCAAGTTTTCCAAGACAATCTATCACTGCCTGGCCGTGACAGGCATCACGGCCGTGGCGTGCAATATCTGAAATTTTAAAACCTGATTTTTTCTGATTTTGTAATTGCTTGGGATTCAAGTTAACCTGCTCTATAAATAGGGCAATTAGGCTCAAAAATAGGGATCCCTTAGGCTGCTACCTTAGACAAAAATTAGGATTTCTCTTCTTCTCAATTTATTCTCTTCTCTTAGGTTTTCTTTTATGCTTTTGTTAATAAAGCTTGCTATGAACATGACAACGCTTGAGTAGTTGTTTTTATTTATAGGAATTGGGTCTATGCCCAAGATTTGTTTTATGTTATGAATTGATGTTTCACTTCTTGTTAATTTCAATTTGATTCTTATTGTATGAATTATTTATGAATCTGGTGTGCACTTATTTGCATATCATAGATACTCTAAGGAGGAACCTAGCGGTGAACTTAGGTATTGGATCTATAGGGATTGAACTTAGGACTTAAATCACGAGAGTTAGAAGCGGTCCTTCGAGGGTTCACTGAATTGTCACAAAGCTTAAAGGGTTCGATTTAAATTCAATTACCACGAGAGTAGGGATTGTTTTAATCGGGCACGGTTCTTGTATCCCAAGAGGGAACATTAACTTATTTAGGATAAATTCACCTTCAAAGCAAATTTCGATAATTAACAAGCGGGGTAGTCAATTTAGTAACATGAGCAGTCTTGTTGGTAACCCAATTCCTGGAAATCTCTTTTGAAATTGAAAAACCCTATTTGATTTACTTTCCTATTTTGTTTGATTGTGTTTTAAACATTTGAATTATTAGTTAATCCTTTAAAAACCAAATCTTTTTTCCAAATCTTTTTCTAGTCTAGTTTAATTAATTTAATAATTGATAGTCATTTAAGATCACGGTCCCTGTGGATTCGATCTTTTTATTACTTGACGACGAAGCCGTACACTTGCAGATTCGAGCCACATCAAGTTTTTGGCACTGTTGCCGGGGACTGTGCTTTCTTGAATTTCAATTTAATTTTTAAATTGATTATTCTGGACTTTTTATTTTTTATATATATATTAAAATTTTCTCTTTTTTTATTTATCTTTTTTTATTTTTCTAGAGTATCTATCTCTCTTTGCAGGTATTTTTCTCCTTTATGCAAAGATCCCAAAGTCTTGGAAATCTTGTTGAAGTTGACCCCGAGATCGAAGGACCTTTCGTAGACGTTAGAGACTACAAAGACAAAGAGAGATGGGGGGGGGGGGGGGGGTTGATTCCCATCCCACTCATGGCGAATCCACCGGATACCAAACCACTGAAGGACTACGCAGCCCCAAATGCTAGAGGTTTGCGAACTGGGATTGCTAGGCCAGAAATTGAGACGGAGAACTACACTATACCGCCTCTGTTAATTGGCATGATTAGGCAACATTGATGAGCCTCTGTTTGACTGGTTTTATAACCAGTAAAGACCTTGGCTTTGTGCTTATTTTATATCATTTTTACCCAAATTAGACTTGATTGTCCTTAAGTAGTATTTTGAGTCTATAAATTATTTTTAAGTTAATTTAGTTGATTTAGAGTGAATAAAGTATTTACTTTTATTTTATATTTTCAGGTTAATAAAAAGTAATAAATCTGGAGTCTTTCGCCCCGCGAGAAGGCTGTTCGCCTCGCGAACCAGAAGGTGACTGTTCCAGACTTTGCAAATCTTTCTGTCTCGCCCCGCGAAGAATGACTCGCCTCGTGAGTCCTTGGAAAAGTCAGAGACGATCACGGTTTGGGCATGTTGGAGGTCACGGGCGTTACAGTTGGGAATTTGAAGAGTTCGCCTCGCGAAGATATGCTCGCCTCGCGAGAAGACCAAGAGTTGCAGACCTTTCGCATAATTCGCCTCGCGAGAAGTGCTTCGCCTCGCGAGGACTTGGGTTCCAGAAACGTGTATATAAGTAGTCTTAGGCAGAACTGAGAGAGGGAGGGCCAGTGGCTAGTCAGTTTTGGCTAGTCTCAGTTAGTAGTTAATTAGTTTTAGTTTTATTTTCTCTTCTTTTGTTTTGCTTCTGTAATGGAGAGCTAGTCTCCTAGGATTAATCTACTGTAATTGGTTTCCATTACTACACTTGAGGTTCTGTGATTCTTCTTTCATTTGTTTTTCTCTTTTCAATGCAATGTTGTATGTTTCTGTTTGTTATTTCAGGAATATATAGTGTGGTATTGTTTCATTTCGGTGATGTTATGTTCCTATATATAATCGCATTTGTTATTTCGCGTGTGTTCATTCATGTTCGTTTGTTCATGAGAGCTTAACCCCGTTTGTTATTTCGGGAATAGGAACATACATCTGTAGTAGCGGTTTTCGTTTGTTAATTGTTGCTACAACCGGGAGGGGATTAGTATCTGCTTAGTAGAATATGCATGAACCGATGATAGTGGGGAAACCGAGAACAGTAGGTTAATCGTCTTTAGTTTATTTGTTAATCTCTTTTCTTACTCTGTTTTTATTTTGTTTCCTTTATTTTAATCTCAAAACCCCCATTTCTAACTTTTACTAATTTTCTGTTAATAATAACAACAACTAAAGAGTCCTTGAGAGACGATACTCGAGTTGTCGCACTATACTGCATTATTTTATAATCGCTCGTTCTTTTTGGCGCGTGGCGACAGCGCGGTCAAAAATTGGCGCCATTGCCGGGGACTCTTGTTTGTTGTTTAGGGTTTAGGGTTTATTAGCAGAAAGTTACATTTACAAAAGGTCAAAAACCTTTTGCATTCCTGAATTAGTTCTGTCTGCTTTGTCTGGATGTTTGATTGCCATGGATAATTACATGTATGGATATTTGCCTAATGTTTATTATGAACCACCACCTTGCATGTATTATCCTAATTTTAGTGAGCCACCACCATACTATCCTAGCCAAGTGACCACCTCTGCACCTTCCGAACCTTCACAGAGCACCTTGGATGAGATTGCTTCAATGCTACAACAAATGGAAGAGAACAATCAACGGTGGGCACAACAAAATCTCGAATTTCAACAGAAGATGGAGGCTGAATACCAGAGGGACCAAGCTGAATCTCGGAAGTTGTGGGCTCTAATTGATCAAGTTACCGCCAACTCAGCTGCAATGCTAACTCCCATGACCCATTGAAGAACATAAAGATTCACAAGTCATTCTTGAAAATATTTCTGATGATGATTTTGATAATGTTTCTGTTGATGATGAATTATGTGTTGAATCCCCTGATCCTAATGCTTGTTATTGTGATGGAACTGCTTTGTGTGTAGAATGTTTTACAGGTTTATACTTTTCAGGAAAAATAGAAAATGCAGATCGTTTTGCAGGTTTATTTTTTTCAGGAAACATAGAGAAGGAGGATCAGGAGGATCAGGAGGACATCTGCTCCACCGTGCTTGAGGATGATGAAGAACCTTTGGGAGTAGATGATGCAATTAAAGCAAATGCATGTGTTGAGAGTAATGGGGTGGATGCACTATGTGAAGAATTCCCAGACATTCTAACTTTTTCTGATTCATTTTCTTGTAATATATGTACTAACTCTAACCCTTGTGTTGTGTGTGCTGAAATTTCTGCATGTATAGCAGGTGATAACTTTGTTAGTGCAGTGAATGAAGAAAGTGCAGAAAATGAAGCAGCACCAGTAACCCCAGCTAACTGTTTGCCACTTCCCCCTGTGGAACCTAAAGCTCTGGAGTTTAAACCCTTGGATTTTGCACCATGGCCGGTCCAAGAGGTTGAACCCCAATTCTATTGGGGAGACTTTGTAGATAAAGAGGTCAGCTGTGACCCGAAGGGGAGTGAGAAGTCCGCCGCACTCGGCGAAGTCATCATAATTGTCAAGTGCTCACCCCCACATCAAGGTTGCGAGTTAGGGAAGCATGGAATGAGCTTCCGCCCTTTGGCTACTACGTGGGCCTTATGCTACAAGCAATGGGATCCTGGTGGAACCGCCCTTCAATGAGTTTTCTTTACCTTTCTTTTTTTTAATTTTCTTTTCCTTATTTTATTTCTATTTTATTGTCAATAATGCTCCTGAATAATTTGAGAAGCTCGGGAGTTGTGTTTGTGTCTTGGTTATGGCAAGTTTATTGGATTCGATTAATATTTGCATAGATGGATTGCATATTATGTGTTGACTGTTTTCCCCCTAGGATTTGAAAATTTTTTGAAAAATGATCCCCATATGATTGAAAACTGAACTTTGAGATTTTATTATGATGGCATGATTTATGATAAGTTTGGGGTGATAGGAAGCACACACTAGGGATAGAATCTCTTTTAAACAACTTGCAAAAATGTCCAGGTGAGGTTTTTGAGCCTCCAACATGTTTTAAACTGTGTGAAAATCACTTTTTAAGTTGCACTTTCCTGGATTTGATTGAATCTCTTTTTGGTTTGCATGATTATGTGTTTGCTTCAGATGATTTAGGCATTTTCTTTGTAAATAGCTACTTAGCCTAAATAACCAGTCCCTGATGCATGTTCCTTAGTTAGCCCCTTTGAGCCTGATTAGCCTATTGCTTCTTGATAACCTAATGTTATAAGCCCAAAAATCTGGAAAACCATGTTAACCCGATCTTAGGATTAGGAGAGCATGTAATCTTAGAATGGGTGCAAGAAACTAAAGTTTGGGGTGGCTGCAAGGTGTAATATGTTGTTTGGGATTGAAAATAAAATAAAATAAAATAAAAAATAAAAAATTTATGTGAAAAAAAAAGAAAAAAAGAAAAAGAAAAGAAAAAAACAGAAAAAGAAGAAAAATAAAAATTTAGTCACCCAGAAGCATAAAGAAAAAAATTAAGAAAGGAACTTGAGTGAATTTCAAAGTGTAAATAATGTTCATGCTCTCTTAGTTCCTAGGGTCTTCAGCCAGTACTTTTGTATATCCTACCCTTAGCCAGGCCCCATTACAACCCATAAAAGACCTGTTGATGTTGCTTGCATGTTTTCTGTGGGAATCATTTTGAGATGAAAATCAAATTTATGGGAAGTGCTCTTAAAAGTGAAATTGAGTGAATTGTTGATAACCTGACAAAAACTGAGCGATTGAGTGAAACATAAATTTCCCTTGTGAGGAAGGCAGTTGTTTGGATTTGGTGATCTCCCTCTTGTGTGTAACTTAGATCCCCTGCTTTGATTAATGATTGTTTGAATTATGAAACTGTCAATTGTTTGGAATAAATGAATGTGGGGATTACTTTGCTTGAAAGGGGGGAACATTGGAAGAAAAATTCTTTTGAAATATTGCTTGAAATTTGTGCAAGGTTGATTGAATCCTTAAGCTTGCCATGTTTTGCCAGGTCTTGAGTCTTTTTGAGTTTTTAAGTTGTAGTTTGCTT
Source organism: Sophora flavescens (assembly GCA_030762895.1). Classification (NCBI taxonomy): domain Eukaryota; kingdom Viridiplantae; phylum Streptophyta; class Magnoliopsida; order Fabales; family Fabaceae; genus Sophora; species Sophora flavescens. The sequence goes on from CM061066.1 coordinate 131,686,706, forward strand.
GGGGACAAGCACAGTTTAAGTTTGGGGTATTTTGATGAGCCTCTGTTTGACTGGTTTTATAACCAGTAAAGACCTTGGCTTTGTGCTTATTTTATATCATTTTTACCCAAATTAGACTTGATTGTCCTTAAGTAGTATTTTGAGTCTATAAATTATTTTTAAGTTAATTTAGTTGATTTAGAGTGAATAAAGTATTTACTTTTATTTTCTATTTTCAGGTTAATAAAAAGTAATAAATCTGGAGTCTTTCGCCCCGCGAGAAGGCTGTTCGCCTCGCGAACCAGAAGGTGACTGTTCCAGACTTTGCAAATCTTTCTGTCTCGCCCCGCGAAGAATGACTCGCCTCGCGAGTCCTTGGAAAAGTCAGAGACGATCACGGTTTGGGCATGTTGGAGGTCACGGGCGTTACAGTTGGGAATTTGAAGAGTTCGCCTCGCGAAGATATGCTCGCCTCGCGAGAAGACCAAGAGTTGCAGACCTTTCGCATAATTCGCCTCGCGAGAAGTGCTTCGCCTCGCGAGGACTTGGGTTCCAGAAACGTGTATATAAGTAGTCTTAGGCAGAACTGAGAGAGGGAGGGCCACTGGCTAGTCAGTTTTGGCTAGTCTCAGTTAGTAGTTAATTAGTTTTAGTTTTATTTTCTCTTCTTTTGTTTTGCTTCTGTAATGGAGAGCTAGTCTCCTAGGATTAATCTACTGTAATTGGTTTCCATTACCACACTTGAGGTTCTGTGATTCTTCTTTCATTTGCTTTTCTCTTTTCAATGCAATGCTGTATGTTTCTGTTTGTTATTTCAGGAATATATAGTGTGGTATTGTTTCATTTCGGTGATGTTATGTTCCTATATATAATCGCGTTTGTTATTTCACGTGCGTTCATTCATGTTCGTTTGTTCATGAGAGCTTAACCCCGTTTGTTATTTCGGGAATAGGAACATACATCTGTAGTAGCGGTTTTCGTTTGTTAATTGTTGCTACAACCGGGAGGGGATTAGTATCTGCTTAGTAGAATATGCATGAACCGATGATAGTGGGGAAACCGAGAACAGTAGGTTAATCGTCTTTAGTTTATTTGTTAATCTCTTTTCTTACTCTGTTTTTATTTTGTTTCCTTTATTTTAATCTCAAAACCCCCATTTCTAACTTTTACTAATTTTCTGTTAATAATAACAACAACTAAAGAGTCCTTGAGAGACGATACTCGAGTTGTCGCACTATACTGCATTATTTTATAATCGCTCGTTCTTTTTGGCGCGTGGCGACAGCGCGGTCAAACATCAATTTGGAGGATTACCCTCGGAGGACCCGACTGATCCCATGGAGACATTCTTGGAGTTCACCGACGCAATAAGAATTCGAGGTGTCTCGATTGATGCTATTCACTTGAGGTTATTCCCCTCCTCTCTGACTGAAAAGGCAAAAGCTTGGTTGAAGCAAGTGCCCGCTAATACTTTGTCAGCTTGGGACCAACTAGAGCAGTTATTCTTGGAGAAATTCTCCCCTCCATCCAAGACTGCTTACCTACAAACTCAGATCATCAACTTCTTCCAAAAGGACGGAGAATGCATATCCCAAGCTTGGGACCGTTACAAAGGATTGCTGGAGTCTTGCCCACATTATGGGCTCGAGAGGTGGTTGTTAGTGGACACCTTCTACAACGGATTGGATTACTCTTCGAAGGTGTCACTTGACTCCGCAGTTGGTGGAGCCTTTATGAATAGACCTCTGATTGAAGCGTTCAATATCATTGAAAACGTAGCCACCAACTATCACCAATGGAGTTCGAAAAGAGGTAATAACCCAAGAAAGCTTTCGGGGGGTAAGTTTGAAATGAATAGCACTGATTTAATTATGTCTAAATTTGACTCATTGAATAAACGCTTTGATAAACTTGAAAAGGCTAATGTGAGTTCAATAGGTGCTACTAATGTTGTTTGTGAGATTTGTGGAATACGGGGACATGACATAATGGAGTGCCCACATGGTATTGCTCCTGGATCCCGTGCTTCGGGGGAACAAGTGAACTCTTGTCACAACTTCTATGACACGAACCCGAAGTTGCCAAATTTTGCTCCTCCAAATCCTTACAACCAAGTGAGGAAGAATAATCCTTATCTCTCCTACGAGAACTACAACAACACGTTGAACCACGAATTCCAGGAAGGCCAAGGTAATAGGAAACCCACATCGGGGTATCCTCAGGTACAAATGTCTAAACTTGAGTCTCTTTTGGAAAATTTTGTTGAAACTCAAACAAAGCAAAATGAAGAGTTTAGGCAACAGGGTAGGGCAGTCAACGAGGCAATAACAAAGTTAACACCTAAGGTAGATAACTTAGCCATCCATAATAAGATGTTAGAAACTTAGATTGCCCAACAAGCTAGTACATATTCTAGAACTAAGGGTACGTTTCCAGGACAACCCGAAGTTAATCCCAATGAGCACTGTAATGCTATATACTTGAGGGGTGATAAGGTTGGTGTAGTTGAAAATGATGTCAAATGTGAGGAGGACATGAGTGAACATGAAGAGGTAGAGCCAAAATATGTCCCTCCACCACCTTACCAACCCCCAATACCTTTCCCACAAAGGTTGGTCAAGAAAAAGCAAGTATAAAAAGAAACTAAGAGCTTAATTGAGGAGCATGATGCCATGATAAAAACTAATATGCCTCCTAAACTAAAAGATCCAGGAAGTTTCTCTATTGCTTGCTCAATTGGAGAAGAGAAAATAGACCAAGCCTTATGTGACTTAGGGGCTAATACGAGTTTGATGCCGCTTACTATCTTTGAGAAGTTAGGAACCAAGGAATTGAGCCCATCCAAATTCTATTTACAATTTGTGGATGGATCAACTAAAACCCCTCTAGGCATACTAGAGAATGTCCCCATAAAGGTAGGAAAATTTTTCATTCCTACCGATTTCATGGTGTTGGACATGAACGGGAATTCTAAATTCTCTATCATTCTTGGAAGGTCATTCTTGACCACAACTGGAGCAATAATAGATGTAAAAAATGGTAAGCTCTCTTTGAATGTAGAGGAAGGTAGGGTGGATTTTGATTTGACTAACTCATATAACAATCCTCCTTTTGAGAGTCATGTGTGCAGGATTGAGATAAAGCCTCCAAAGGTGAATGAAGAGCTTAACATGGAAGCAACTCCGAAACTTTGCATGAGTGTACCAAATAATGATGAAGTTGGAGTTTCTCAACATATGGAGTTAAAACTTCCGCCAAAAGGAAGTTAGGCCATGAAACTCAGAGTGAAAAGAGCAAAGCGAAATCGCAGATGGCCATATGAACAAAATAGGCTATTTGATGGACTTCCTTGGAAGAGAGGTGTTCTTGCACACCCAAGCCCAGTTGATCCCGGTTGATTGAAGGGAGTATGGTCAAGGTTAAGACCGTAACTTGGGAGGCAACCCAATCCCTTTTCAATTTGTTTTTGAATTTTGTCTTTGAATAATTTGAGAAGATTAAGAGAAGAACGATCACTAATTGATGGTTTTGCCAAGTATTTTCAGGTTATGAAGGCAGGAAGAGCAAAAAGGCATGGAAAAATAAAGTCAAAGGAGATCACGGCCTAGCCGTGACAGGGGTCACAGTCGTGATTAGTCAATAGCTGAAGATCAGAAAGGAACACAACCCAGCCGTTATAGCCGTCACGGGCATGATGAGGAGGACCCAGAAGATCAGAATGTATCACGGCCTAGCCGTGATGGAAGTCACGGCCGTGAGAGGCCAGCTCCTATAGACCCGAATTGATCACGGCCCAACCGTGATGTATATCACGCCCGTGATGGGGACTTGCTTGATACCAGAACTGGTCACGGCCTACCCGTGATGAACGTCACGGCAGTGACACGTCTTCCAATAGCTCTTTGACTGGCATGTGAGCCATCACCCTCCACCACCTCGGTAAGTTGTTCCAATTTTTCTCCTCTCTCCGACTTGATTATTTACATTGGGGACAATGTAAGTTTTTAAGCTTGGGGTAAGGGTGTTTTTGCATTTTTGCATTTTTCATGTTGCATTCATATAGGTGTATTTTTGCATAATCACATGATTAGATTGCCCCTTGCTTAAAGTATGCATCCAATTGTGAGAACTTTGCGCCAAATGAATTGAGACAGTGAATTTTTGAACCCAATTTTCGAATTCTTGTGATAGGCTAAAAATAAAAATGCTTGAGATGATCTTCTGATAGTTGATAATTAGCATGTGGTTCCTTAGATTTGTGTTTCTCATTGATTTTGAACTACTAAATGTGAGATTTTTGAGCCTAAAAGGGGTACTCACTAAATCTACCTCATTCTTTGTGATTGAGTGTTTTATTCCTCTTGGATTATGTTCTCTAGAACATGACTTGAAATCGTTTTGAAACTTAAAAATTTTTGAAAACATATTTGAAAATGATTGAGGCACTAGGTATTTTTATGGTCTTCTGAGCTTTGACTGATTAAATGATACCCCTTAGTTACCCGATTTTGAGCCTAAAAGAATAAAATGCTTTTCTTGGTACCTTGATTTATTTTGATGAATGATGCTTGGTATGACACCTTTTAAAGTATTGCAAAAAGGGCAAAAAGGTGGTTCGAAAAATAAATTGTGGGATGAAAAAGTTAGCAAAATATTTCTCTTAAGTTGAAAATCTCCCCTTCTCCAAATTGAAAAAAGAATAAAAAAATATATATAACAAAAAAATGGAGAAGGGGATGAGAAATAGAAATTGAGAAATAAAAATAAAAAATAAAAAATAAAAAGAAAGAAAGGTGGAAAAGTGAATTAAATCCCAAAAAGGTATTTTAGAAGGTTGTCATGCTTTGCATTGTTTTATATTTTGTTAGCCTTCTTGAATGTTCCTTTTCTTGGTTCCCCCACCTAACAATTAATCTCATGGCCCCATTACAACTAAAACAAAAGATCTCTTGATTCTTATGTGTTTTCATCAATAAAGTAGAGATTTGGTTAATAGTCAAGCTTATGGTAGGGTACCTTCCTTGAGGAAATTGAGTGAATTGTCATATGTCCTTAAACACTTGAGTGAGGTGAGAAGAGTACCCGAATTAGTGAGAAGCATGAATCTAGAGAACCTAAGCTTCTAATTGGACTTGAAATTGATTGTCTCTTGGTTACTTATTTGGATGTTCCTATTACTTGGATTTATTACTCGGGTTCATGGTTCACTGTCCATGCTCTGATTGTTTATCTTGTCTGGTGATGAGTGTGATTTCACCTCATTTTTCATGTACATTTCTGCATGCATTTGCATATAGTTTAGGCATTTTTAGTTTGATTTTGTATAGTTTTTCCTTTGGAACGGATGAGGTGGTTTCTGTGTGTTGTTTTGCAGAAATTGGAGAAAAACTGTGCATATTTGGCTATAATGAAGCCTGGATGAATTAGAGCCTTAAAAGTCAAGAAAATGAGCTAAACAGAGCCCATCACGGCCTAGCCGTGATGCCCGTCACGGCCATGATCGGGTAAAACTGAAAAGGCAGAAAGGCTGAAAACAGAGTGCATCACACGCCTAGCCGTGATGTACATCACGGCCGTGACCCAAAACCACCACAAGTCAGAGACCATCACGGCTTGGCCGTGATGGATATCACGGCCATGAAATGGAGGCTCGCGACGCGAGCAAGGTCTCGCCCCGCAAGAGACTTAAAATGCCAAAAGTTTCAGAAACAGAAAGCGTCACGGCCTGGCCGTGATGGACATCATGGCCATGACGCGCGACGGATCTTTAAATAACAGCACAGCAGACAGAAAATGGGGACTTTTTGCAGAGGCTTGGAAACCCTAAAGAGGGCTGATGGCTGGGGGAAGGCTGGGACCTTAAAGATGACATCTCTCTGCTCTTGGATTGGAAGGAGATTGAAGGATTCGTCATGAAGTTTTCTTTCTCTCTTCTCTCTTTCCCTTTTGTAGACATATTCATGTATAGCTAATTTCCCCATTGTTGGGTTTAGATGTAGCTTTTCTGAACTTGATTGTTAATTGATTTGATTTCAATACAAGTTTCTATTTCTTTATGAGTATGTGATTCTGTGTTTAATGCTTTCCTTGGATTAGCTACCCATAGGAATGATATGTTGCTTTGATAGATGACTGAAAGGTTGGTGTTAAGGCATACTCATGAATCATATGCCAAGTAGTTCAAGAATCTAGACATAGGTGTTGAATGGTTGCAATCTTATAAGTCTTGACTTAATGCAAAATCACAGATTAATCCACCTAAGACATTAGGGTTTAATTTGGGGTTTTAGGCTCAATGCACCTAAGACATTAGGCTTGAGTACTTTAGAAAAGGCTTGATTGGTATAATTGAATTAGGACTTGTGTTGTTAGCCATTTCATTGCAATCAAGGGAGGATTAGTGTAGTCTGAACCTGACAATCTCAACCGTTATAAATTCTGCACTCCAAGTGTTTGTTAAAATTCCAAAAAGACAAAAAAATATTGTATTTCTTTATTTTCTGTTTTAATCTCTCATACTTTATTTTAGTCTAAATAGTTGTTAAGTTTGTGAATTGGTAATTGACAACCAATCCCTGTGGATACGATAACCGGTCTCACCACCGTATTACTTGATTGCGACGAGGTGCACTTGCCTTTATATTTAAAAATCACGCATCAAGTTTTTGGCGCCGTTACCGGGGATTGGTTTTGTCAATATCAGTAGTAACAAATGAGACAACTAGTTTAGACATTTTTTTTATTATTTTATTTTTCTGTATATAATTGATCTCTTTCTTTTGTTAGTTTTGTACATATTTGATTTTTGTGTTTCTTTGATCTTGGGCTTAATTGTCTGTGAGGTGAAAAATTGATTAGACAGGATCATGGACTACAATTATTATCAGCCATCTGATGCGGAAATGGAAATATCTGAGCTGCAGCTGCGGGTAGATATGCTGCAGTTGGCCATAAACATCCAACAAGTGAGTGATGAGCTGTCAAGGGCACAAATCTCTCCTCCACCAATGGTAGGTTGTTCTGATTGGGGAAATCAATTTCCCAACACTTCTACTCCATGGTGGGGGAACCCTCCAAACAATACTTGGATTGAGCAAGAGGAACATTGGGAATCTTCCACACCTTCATATCAAGATGAGCCATCCCCATTGGAAGTTGCTTGGGAGAACTTCAAATCCGCATTCCCAGTCGAGGTTGAGCAACCTATCCCGGATAGTCGACCTCACTTAGAGGCTGTTTTGGAGAACTTCATGGCAACAACAATGGAAGAATTAAAAAATCAAGAAGACACCATTCGAAGTTTCGGGGTACTTATTGAGAAAATCTCTAACCAACTATCCGGAATGTCAAAAGGGAACTTGATGGATGATGATGAAGGTGATGCAATAAAGTATGATGATGAAGATGATGCCAAAATGGATGATGAGGAAGAAGAAGAAGTGGGAGCAGCCGAGTCAAGAAGTGAAGAACCTGTTTGTGAGAACAAAGTTGCCCCATCCCCCATTGAACCCTTGACTAAAGAGCCTGAAAGGAAGAGGCAATCGGAGGACATCTATTTCACCATGCTTGGGGATGATGAAAAACTTTTGGAATTAGATGATGCTATTAGTTCCAATGCATGTGTTGAATGTGATGGAAAAAACACTTGTGTGGTTTGTGCGGAGATTTCTGCATATTTGGAAGGTGATGAATCTGGCAATGCTGAGAGTGAAGATTGTCGACAGGCTTAAGGTAACCAATGATCCTCTCGAATTGTTTGCCACCTCACATTTTAAAGCAGTCAACAATGGAGTTCATGCCTCTGCTTGAGGTTGAACCCCATTTCTATTGGGAAGATTTTGTTGATAAAGGGGTCATCTTTGACCCGAGAGGAATTGAAAAGTGCTTCCCATTTGAAGAAGTCAGCATGAATTTCGAGCGCTCACTTCCACATTTTTGCTGCAAATCGTGGGATCCAGGTGAATGATCTCACATGGTTAGCATCCCTTGGTCCTTATACCACAGGTTATGGGATCCAGGTGGATGCTTCTTAATAAGTCAAGCTAGTGACGTTAAAGAAGCGCTTATTGGGAGGCAACCCAACTTTTCTTAACCCTTCTCTTTAGTTAGTTTTTGTTTTTGATTTTCAACCTCTTGAATAATTTGAGAAGCTCAAGAGGAAAATAATAAATTGTCAATTGTCAAGTGTTGCAGGGTAATAAGGAAGGAAGGAGAAGCAAAAAGAGCAGGGAGAAACAAAGCCAAAAAGCATGTGAGCCAACACCCGCTACCGCCTCGGTAAGCCGTTCCAATTTTTTGCTTTATTTTATTTTTTCTTCTCCTCTCTCCAACTTGATTGTTTGCATTGGGGACAATGTAAATCTTTAAGCTTGGGGTAGGGGTAATCTTTTTGCTTGCATTGTAAATATTACATTCATATAGGCTTAAGTTTGCATGATCGCATGATTCAGTTACCCCTGCTTAGATTGAGCTTATGATTGTGAGAGCTAAGTGCCAATTTTTCTGTGATAGTGGATTTTTGAACCCAATTTATTTCATTCTTGTGATATGGCTGCAAATGAATATGCTTGAGATGATCTTGGATAGTTGATGATTAGCATATGTTTCTTTAGAATTGTGTTTCTCACTGGTTCTTGAACTGATAAATGTGAGCTTTTGAGCCATTAGGGGGTACTCACTAAATCTGCCCCCATTCTTTGTGTAGAGTGTTATTCCTCTTGGTTTGTTTTCTCTAGAACTTGACTTGAAACCATTTTAAAGCTTAAAATTTTTTGAAAACATTTTTGAAAATGATTGAGGCAATAGGTATTTTTCGGGCCTTCTGAGCTTTGAATGTGTAAATGCTACCCTTAGTTGCCCAATTTTGAGCTTGAAAGAAAAAAATGCTTTTCTTGGTACCCTGAAATGTTTTGATAAATATGTTTGATAAGGGACCTTCTAAAGTATTACAAAAAGGGTGAAAAAGGTAGTTGAAAGTTTGGGATAAGAATCAGAAAAAAAAAATAATTCTTTTGAGTTGAAAGATCTCCCCTCTCCAAAAAAAAAAAAAAGAAAGAAAAAAAAAAGAAAAATATAAAGAGATGGGGATGACAAAAAGAAATGAGAGCTAAAAAGAAAAAAAAAAAAAGAAGAAGAGAAAGGTGGAAAAATGTATTGAAAACCCAAGAAGGTATTTTAGAAGGTGTCTTGTGTTGAAATGTTTGATACTTGGTTTAGCCTTTTGAAATATCCCTTTCTTGTTATCCCCACCTAAAGATTAATCCCATGGCCACGTTACAACCAAATAAAGACCTCTTGATTCTTAGGTGTTTTCATAAACAAAGTGGAGATTTGGTTGATAGTCAAGCATATGGTAGGAATCATTCCTTGAGGAAAATGGAGCGAATTGTTATATATACTTGAACACTTGAGTGAGTGAGGCAAGAAAGAGAGCCAAGCAAATAAACAAGCTTGGGGTGAGCTTCAAGTGAGCAAGAGTGCCCGAATCAGTGAGAATGTGAGTCTAGGAAACTTAAGCCCCTAATTGGACTTGAATTGATTGTCTCTTGTTGAAATAATTGAATGCCTATTGCTTGGATCATTTACTCGGGTTCTTGGTTCACTATCCATGCTTTGACTGTTTATCTCTTCTGGCCTTAGTTTTTGCTTGAGGACAAGCAAAGTCTTAAGCTTGGGGTAATTTGATGAGTGTGATTTCACCTCATTTTTCATGTACATTTCTGCATGCATTTGCATATAGTTTAGGCATTTTTAGTTTGATTTTGTATAGTTTTTCCTTTGGAACGGATGAGGTGATTTCTGTGTGTTGTTTTGCAGAAATTGGAGAAAAACTGTGCATATTTGGCTATAATGAAGCCTGGATGAATTAGAGCCTTAAAAGTCAAGAAAATGAGCTAAACAGAGCCCATCACGGCCATGATCGGGTAAAACTGAAAAGGCAGAAAGGCTGAAAACAGAGTCTGTCACGGCCTAGCCGTGATGTACATCACGGCCGTGACCCAAAACCACCACAAGTCAGAGACCATCACGGCTTGGCCGTGATGGATATCACGGCCATGAAATGGAGGCTCGCGACGCGAGCAAGGTCTCGCCCCGCGAGAGACTTAAAATGCCAAAAGTTTCAGAAACAGAAAGCGTCACGGCCTGGCCGTGATGGACATCACGGCCGTGACACGCGACGGATCTTTAAATAACAGCACAGCAGACAGAAAATGGGGACTTTTTGCAGAGGCTTGGAAACCCTAAAGAGGGCTGATGGCTGGGGGAAGGCTGGGACCTTAAAGATGACATCTCTCTGCTCTTGGATTGGAAGGAGATTGAATGATTCATCATGAAGTTTTCTTTCTCTCTTCTCTCTTTCCCTTTTGTAGACATATTCATGTATAGCTAATTTCCCCATTGTTGGGTTTAGATGTAGCTTTTCTGAACTTGATTGTTAATTGATTTGATTTCAATACAAGTTTCTATGTCTTTATGAGTATGTGATTCTGTGTTTAATGCTTTCCTTGGATTAGCTACCCATAGGAATGATATGTTGCTTTGATAGATGACTGAAAGGTTGGTGTTAAGGCATGCTCATGAATCATATGCCAAGTAGTTCAAGAATCTAGACATAGGTGTTGAATGCTTGCAATCTTATAAGTCTTGACTTAATGCAAAATCACAGATTAATCCACCTAAGACATTAGGGTTTAATTTGGGGTTTTAGGCTCAATGTACCTAAGACATTAGGCTTGAGTACTTTAGAAAAGGCTTGATTGGCATAATTGAATTAGGACTTGTGTTGTTAGCCATTTCATTGCAATCAAGGGAGGATTAGTGTAGTCTGAACCTGACAATCTCAACCGTTATAAATTCTGCACTCCAAGTGTTTGTTAAAAGTCCAAAAAGACAAAAAAATATTGTATTTCTTTATTTTCTGTTTTAATCTCTCATACTTTATTTTAGTCTAAATAGTTGTTAAGTTTGTGAATTGGTAATTGACAACCAATCCCTGTGGATACGATAACCGGTCTCACCACCGTATTACTTGATTGCGACGAGGTGCACTTGCCTTTATATTTAAAAATCACGCATCATCTGGCCTTGATTATTACTTGAGGACAAGCAAAATCTTATGTTTGGGGTAGTTTGATGAGTGTGATTACACCTCATATTTTTTTATCATATTGCATGCATTTTCATGTAGTTTAGGCATTTTTAATTTGATTTTTGTTAGTTTTTACCTTGGAATGGGTAAGGCGGTTTTGTGGTGTTGTTGTGCAGGAATTGAAGATTAAAATGTTCAAGATCAACCATGATGGAGCTTGCATGAAGATGGAGCTTGAAAATCAAGAAAACTGAGCCAAACAGAGGCCATCACGGCCTAGCCGTGATAGCCATCACGGCCATGATCGAGCAAGGCTGAAAAGAAAAGAACGAAAAAGTCAAAACCTGTCACGGCCAGGCCGTGATGGCCATCACGGTCGTGATAGGCCATCAATGCCAAGTTTTCAAAGACAGAATTTGTCACGGCCTGGCCGTGACAGGCATCACAGTCGTGACGCACAATATCTGGAATTTTAAAACCTGATTTGATCTGATTTTGTAATTGCTTGGGATTCAAGTTAACCTACTCTATAAATAGGGCAATTAGGCTCGAAAATAGGGATCCATTGGGCTGCTACCTTAGGCAAAAATTAGGATTTCTCTTCTTCTCAATTTCTTCTCTTCTCTTAGGTTTTCTTTTATGCTTTTGTCAATCAAGCTTGCTATGAACATGGCAATGCTTGAGTAGTTGTTTTTATTTCTCTGAATTGGGGCTATGCCCAAGATTTGTTTTATGTTATGAATTGACGTACATTTTACTTCTTGTTAATTTCAATTTGCTTTCGATTTGATTCATATTGCATGAATTACTTGTGAATCTGGTGTGCACTTATTTGCATGTCATAGATACTCTAAGGAGGAACCTAGCGGTGAACTTAGGTATTTAATCTATAGGGATTGAACTTAGGACTTAAATCACGAGAGTTAGAAGCGGTCCTTCGAGGGTTCACTGAATTGTCACAAAGCTTACAGGGTTTGATTTAAATTCAATTATCACGAGAGTAGGGGTTGGTTTAATCAGGCACGGTTCTTGTATCCCGAGAGGGAACATTAACTTATTTAGGATAAATTCACCTTCAAATCAAATTCCGATAATTAACAAGAGGGGTAATCAATTTAGTAACATGAGAAGTCTTGTTGGTAACCCAATTCCTGGAAATCTCTTTTGAATTTGACAAACCCCTATTTGATTTACTTTCCTTTTTTCTATTGCATTTTAAATATTTGAATTGTTAGTTAATCCATTAAAAACCAAATCTTTTCCAAATCTTTTTCTAGTCCAGTTTAATTGATTTAATAATTGATAGTCATTTAAGATCACGGTCCCTGTGGATTCGATCTTTTTATTACTTGACGACGAAGCCCTACACTTGCGGATTTGATCCACATCAAACTACATTGACATGAGTCAACACAAGGAACCCGCACCCAGAAACCGAAGCGACGAGGGTCGTTTGGGTTTCTGGTTAGGTCGATGAAGACAACCAGGGTGAAGAGCGATTGATGTTGACGATGGCATCAAGGGCGGTGATGTGGAGACTCTTGAACGAAGATGATGATGATGATGACATTGCCATGGATGATGCTCTGCTTTCAAATTAGGGTTCATGCTTTTGAACTTTATTTTACAAAAAAAAGGTATTCTGGATCTAAAGATAAAATAAAAAAATAGTTAAAATTAATTTCTATTTTTAGTTTCCCAACCAGATCCCTTGGATCAAAACATAACAAAAAAAGTTGGATGGACCAAAACATAATTAGGGATTTATTTTTAATTATTGAGAGTGGCCTAGAAACTTAGTATCACATGTCAAAATATGGGGTGTAAGTTACATTCCACTCATGTTTGGTGCACAGTATAGAATCCACTCAAAAAGACGTTTCTCTTAGTGAATTCTCATGTGCGTACTATTATAAACAATTGATTTAGTAGATGACTATCTCATATTATCTCCTATCATATCTTACATATCTTCTCTTCTCTTCTCTTCTCTTATCTTATAAAAAACTGGTTGATATTAGGAGTCTACTATTATGTTATAAATAAATAGTAGTAGTCAGATTGTATTCTTGATATACTTGATCATAATATGAATAACAAATATGACAGCTAGTTCCCGAAGAACCAGCATTTGAATCCTAGTTCCGGAAGAACTAGCATCTGAATATATATTTTTATTCTCTCCATCTCTCTATTATTTTTCTATTTTTAACACGTTATCAACACGATCAAGTCTCTAATAGTGCAACGATTTTTATGTAGGTATCTTTTCAAGGTAAGAATTCATGCTAAATGGCAGGACATCAAAAACTTCTATTTGACGTATATCAGAGCTTGAATCTCTAAGCAAGGGAACAATTTTCCTTTCTTCTTCTCCCTAATCATAGCTTTCATATATGAGTTCTTTTATTCATATTCTTTTCAAGTGTTTTCACCATGTATCTCGTAAAGCTTGAATTCATCGCTTTTGATAAATTCTGGAAGAATCTATTATTAAAGCATCCTTGAAGGATTGCACAAAGCCAATAATTTTTCTTGGTAATGGTTATATGAAGATTTGTGCATGGTAGAGTTCCTGAAGAACTAGACCTTTGAACAATGATTGAAATTTAAAAGATCATTTGATCTTAATATAAATTGAAACAAAGGAAAGTAATGGAAAAATCATATATGCCTATTGAGAATGCTTTGGAGTAGCAAAAATTAGAAAGAAAACTAAATGGATTGAACATCATTTCCGGAAATGAATGCGGTGTATTATAATTTTGGGTACGACAAAGGTCGTGGTTATAATCATTTATGTGGCAGATATTACCAATATCGTGATGGTTTAAAATCTTCGTATGAGATTATGAGTGAGATATGCGAAAGTATTGAAAATAGTAAAATTATCTTAATGTTTTTAGCATGTATGGAAAGACCTCGATCATAGTTGTCGTATGTCAACACTTTGTTGGATGGATTTTTCAATCAAGGTAAAGATTGATTTTTGTCTATCAAATTCTAATGATGAGTTACGCTCCAATGATATATTAATTATTTCTCATGATGATTTTGATTGATAATTTTTGTAAAGTACGAATATTTGTTTTGACAAATGCAATGGTTACTGATAAAGAATCATTTATTCTTTGAAAAAGATAAAATAATATAATTCTTATGAGTTGTCATATTTTCTTTTATGAATATGATTAATATCCAAATCGATATTATGAAAATTATTCTTTTTATCATAATCTTATAAATAATGTGCGTTTGGATAGATTTTTTTTATTTTTTAGATTCATGTATTTTTCTAATTTTAAGCTATTGTTAAGATTTTTTTTATATATTTTTAAAAAATTAACTGTAATATATTGTCACTATAAAAAAATTACACGATATCGACTAATCATATATTTACACATTATTAAATTCTTCATAAAAAAAAATAACCATGTCATCTAAACTTAACCGTAGTTATATCTGGAAATTAAAAAAGAAAAAATAAATTCAATTTTAAATAACCTGAAATCTAAATCCTATGCATTCTTTAAGCAATGGATCTTGTTAACCATTACTCTCCTTAATGATATTTAAATCTTTCGCCATCGTTCTTGTATTTCAACGGTTCATGTATATGTTAGAAATGATGTTATGTGGACTTGTCTCTTTTAAGCATCATCATTAATTGAGTTAATCTAGGGAATATGTAACTTCATTAGTGTGGATCTTTCACACATTCTATAGAGCTTTTATCATCGTGTCTTGCTGATTAGACCTAAAAAATTAGGATAATTAGTGAGGTTTGATAGAATTGGTTCACTAAGGAATTAAGACTTCAATTAATTAAGGGAATTTGGCCTTCAACATACCAATTGGGATTAGGATAATTAGAGTTTCATTAATTCATAGGATTCATTGTCTATGAGGAATCTAGATTCAGAATTGGGTGAAATCAAATCTCTAACACTTCTATTTTTATTTTACCTTTAACAAAAACTTAAAAAATATTTTATTGCTCATTTTGAGCTCTCTTCATATCAAAGATAGGTCAAAATAATTGTTTTATTTGTGAATTGATACTTGGTAACCGATCCCTATAAACGATATCGTTCTCACCGATTTTATTACTTGCATCGATTTTGTATACTTTTCGTGATCTCATCAAATACCAAATCTTTTCTTCAATGAATGCATGATGCATCTTTTGTTGAGGAAAATAGGGCAGGAAAGAAGTCAACCATGATTTAGTCGGTAAAAACCAAGGTTTTGAAAATCGGACCGGATCGGCCGGTCCGACCGGTTTAACCGAGAATCGGGACCATGACAGGTCCGGTCAGCAGGAAAAACTGTCCCTATGGTAAACCGGTGCAAAAACCGGAAAACCGGTTCAAAACCGGTCATAACCGGTAGTGAACCGGTTTCCTAAAAAAAAAAATAGTATAAAAGGATTTGGGTCATCCTAGCCAAAACTCAATTCTTTTGTTTTCTAACATATGTGGGCTGGTTGTAGATTTTGGGTTGGTTTTCCTTATGAAGATGATTTTAACATATATCTTTATATTTATTTAGTTTAATTTCAAAATATAAAAAATTGTGCTTAATAATTTTAGTTGTTATGTTGTTTTTTTGTTTAATATTGTTACAAATATTATATTAAAAATTAAAATAATATTATTTAATTATAACCGGTTCAACCTCGGTTGAACCATTGAACCTCAAACCGCTGCCTTCACCAGTTCGATAGCCGATCCGATTTTGTAAACCTTGGTAAAAACGCGTGCATGAAGGATTTCTTTTGTTATAAACAGAGGTCATCAAATGAAAAAATAATCCGAGAAAAAAAATCAGAGAGACGGAAAAAGCTTAAAGAAAAAAGCTTTAGTCTCTGGTTATAATTGGGTTATGGATTGTGAGAGGTTGTGATGTTTTATAAATATTTTTTTTATTTCTCTTTTGAGTAAAATATCTGCAACAGTCCAAAGACGTATGTATAATTGGCCAAACTCTATTATCAATTTTGTCAGTTATTATTCCATATTTATTTTGCCTTTCACAAATCTGATTTAAGAAATTTACATATTCCTAAAACAAAAAATGGATTTTTGCCAATTTTAAATTGACTCAAACCCCAAAGTTATTTACTATATTATACCAATCAACAATTTTATTTATAAATATAAGATTTTGACAATATTAACCAAAATTTATACATTATTCATCATAAATCTGATAATATATATTCACCAACTTCCTAACCATTCACTTAAAAACTTTTTTTTGTTTGATAAACACTTAAAAACTATTAACCAAGATTTGCAAATTCATTGACTTGATTTTTTTTTTTTTTGGAGTAAATTACATTTTACTACCTTGAGGTTTGTGTATATGATAATAAACTCTAAACTTACTTAAATATTACACCCACCACATTTACATCAACTTTGTAACGGATTTTTTAACGAAAGTAACTGAATATTTTATCTAGTTGATCGTGGTTAGCATGTCAATTACTATTAAAAAATGTTAGTTATATTTGTCTTTTCTTACACACTTAATAGGTTAAATTACTTCTTTGATTTCTTATTTATTTTAAAATATTCATTTTGATACCTATATTTTAAAAATGTTCAAATTGATTCATAAATTTTCGAATGTTAAACAATCTAGTCATTTCCACTAAGTTTGATAGTTAAATTTGACTCTCATCAAAAAATACGGTTGGAATCGGAAAAAGTTCACTGAAATCTTCCTCTCTCTCTCTCTCTCCCTCTCCGCTTTTTCTTCCCTCCCTTCCTCTCTATATCTCTCTCTCTTCCTTCATCTTCTGAATGTTACGGTGAAGAGCTTCAATGGCTATGCGCACTGTGTGGTCGGCAAAAGAATTTTGGTTGATACCTCATTTTGTGTTAGTTTCTTAGATTAACACCGTTAGCAATTGTATATTGATCAGTACCATGACCAACAACCAAATGGCCAGACCCACCGATTCAATACCACACAATCAAGGCTAGAAGTCAAAAAACAATCCCTTGTTTTTCTCCATGAAATCGTCACCAATCTAACATAGATCCGGTTGTTCCTCTGCTCTAGTGATTTTCACCGCAATGTTAAGGTGAAGGGAGAGAGAGAAGAGAGATAAAGAGGAAGGGTGGGAAGATAATAGGATTGAGAGGGGGAAAGAGAGAGATCCGGAAGATTGCGACTAAGTTTTTCAGATTCCATCGATGTTTTCTGGTAACAGTCAAACTTAATGGAAAGAATCAAATTGCTTAACGTTTGTTAATTGAGGAACCAATTTGAACATTTTTAAAATAGAGGAACAAATTAAATATTTAAAACAAATGATGAACAAAAAGAGTAAATTAGCTTAATTTATATTCCAACAAAGTTTTCCAGATTCCACCGGTGTTTTCCTGTAACAGTCAAACTTAACGATCAAACTTAACGGAAAGAACCAAATTACTCAACGTTTGGTAATTGAGGGATCAATGTGAACATTTTTAAAATAAAGAGACAAATTAAATATTTAAAACAAATGAGGAACATAAAGATTAAAATAGCCTAATTTATTTTACTTTTATGATATACTTCCTCTGTTCTTTTTTTATGGTAATTTAAGATTTCTACACTCAGATTAAGGAATCATTAATTTATTTACATTTGTATCAAAATACCCTTATTTATAGTATCATTAATTATTTACAAATTCTAACTATATTTACTCCACACTCCACTAACCATTTACTATGTATCTTGAAAAGAAGGGAAGGTGCATTTGTATGTGTCACTTTTGTTTTTGGAACATGCAGTATTTATGGCTGAATTTAAGTAAAAGGTTTAGTGTAGTTTCAAGGCATTTCAATTTAATTTTATGACAATGGTAGATGTATGAGCCGAGATACAGAGTCCGGCACCCCGAAAGCATCAAGCTCGGTCACCCGAGCTGCTCACCGAGTTGGAGGATGAATATTTATATAGAGTATGAAGCTCGGCCAATCACCTCGCCGAGCCTAAAGACAGAAAGATGAAACCGAGTTCCCGAGCTCGACTGACATCATGAAAGCTTTTACGCTTAATCAGCTCAAAGCTTGGGGGGCTTGTGTACTGGCCGAAAAGTGAAACCCGGCCACCGAGTTCGAATACCCGGCCCAATCCGGAATTTAAAGATAATAAGTTAAAGATCACTTAATTAAGCGCTAAGATATTAATATTAAATCCTGATATTATCTGAAATAACCTTATCTGGTTAAAAGAGATAATATCCCTTAATTTAAGGAATTACATCTCAAAAGAGATTTAAGAGATATTTAAGAGATAAATCAGATCTCTAAAAGATGTTTAAGAGATAAATCAGGTGTCTAAGAGATAGGGGAATCCTATTATAAAAGGAGGAGTACCCATGATAGAAAACTCAATTTTCACTGAACTCCGGTGACTCTCTCTTAAGCGTATTAGAGAAACTAGCGTCGACCAAGAGACTATCAGAGAGTCCTTGCTCCCTAGTATTCATCAGATACAAGATTAAGAGATCGAGATCACCGCACCACCAAGGGTTGAACCTAGAACTACGTCTGGCTTTGATTCCCATTGGGATACGTAGGATCGGAATATCAGATTCTGTCAAGCCAAAGTCTAAAACAACCCCCTTGGTTTAACGTTCTATGGCGAGATTCCGACAAGTCGGATCTCGGCAGGAACATTTGGCGTCCACCGTGGGGTCGGGTAAAACTCTTCCTCGGTCACACTTACAACCACCATTTGCGGCGGTATTACAGAAGGCATCGGAGGTGGAACGAAAAGCTTAAAAACCGTTTCCCCTCATTGTTCATGCTTCATCTCCACCCGCAGATTCCTTACCTTAAAGGCTGGTACCCGAGCCTCAGAGTAGAGCTCCTTTCTTCTTTCCCCTCCATACACCGTCAGAAAGCAAGGAACGTGAAGACTGATTTGCGCCAACCTGAAAGTTGCGACGTGGTTCCGCCGTCACCGTCATCAGCAACCTAGCTCCACGCTTTAATCAGCTTCGCTCTGTTCAGATTTACCCCGACGTTCCGGCAACGACGCGTCACAGTAGATCCCCTTGTCCCATCGACGCCGGTACCGAATGCCCAGATCCTCAGTTCTCTCCGCCGTTGTCCACGATCTGCAACCCAGATCCATGTTCCTATGTGACATTCAAATAGAAGGAAAGAGATGAAGAAGGTAGGAAGAAGGATGCATGGATATTCACCAATCTCTGTTCTGCTCTCTTCGCTGACGACCCTGCTTCGTTTCTCCTCATGCTTGCTCTAGTTATATCTGGAGACCCTGTTCATCCAAAGCAAGGGTGTCTGCAGATGCTTCCCATAATCATTATGTTGCAGATTCACAGAGACATTCCTTGCGACCATATCTAGGCTTTGTTGGTTATCTATGCCAAAAAATGGATCCTCTTCCAGAACAAGAGCGTTTTGAGCTTGGTTACAAGAATTTTTTGCAGTCACCGTTGCAACCTCTGATGGATAATTTAGAGGCTCAGACTTATGAGACTTTTGAGAAAGATGCCGTGAAATACATTCAGTACCAAAGAGCTGTGTGTAAAGCATTGCTGGACAGGGTTCCTGATGAAAAGGCGTCTGTGAAAACAATTGTATTGATGGTCGTCGGTGCAGGACGTGGGACTCTTGTACGGGCATCCTTACAGGCCACTGAAGAAACTGGATGCAAGCTAAAAGTTTATACCATCGAAAAGAACCCAAATGCAGTTTTTACTCTTCATAGAGCTCGGCCACCATATCTCGGCTTCGGAGCTCGATCAGCACAGCTCGGCCTCGAAGAGCAGAAGAAGACGTCTCAGAGAGCCCGGCCAGCACAGCTCAGACTAGAAGAGCTCGACCATATGGGCTTGAGGGAATGCCTAAATTAGAGGTCGTGAAATGCTCAGGTGATATTGTTCTTTAAATCTGGTTTAAATCTAATATGATTTGATATGTTTTGCTCCACGCTTGTGTTATGTAGCATCATGTCATATTATTTATATATTTGAGCAAAGTAATGTTCGGATGATACCACTCCCAGAGTCACAAAATTTGCGACTACAAAGTGGTTGAGCTCCGGCTCCCTTGAAAATAACAGGTCTAAGCTCCGTGCTTCCCTTTCCACCAGGTTGAGCTTTGCTCCCTTAAAAACCCTCAGTTCAGCTCCAGCTCCCGAAAGACCGAGCTAAAATCGACCGACCAGGGTCGAAGTGCCGAGCCAATAAAGGTGCTTAAATCCTAAAGAGGCCGGCTCTGTCCCGAGCCTATAAAGGTGCTTAAATCCTAAAGAGGCCGGCTCTGTCCCGAGCCTATAAAGGTGCTTAAATCCTAAAGAGGCTGACTGAGTCAAAATCGACCGAGCAGGGTCGAAGTGCCGAGCCTATAATGGTGCATAAATCCTAAAGAGGTGAACGAGCTAAAATCGACCGAGCTGCCGTCGAGACGCCAGACCTAAAGAGGCAAGTGCCTAAAGAGGTGACCGAGCTAACATCGACCGAGCTGTCGTCGAGACGCCGGACCTAAAGAGGCAAGTGCCTAAAGAGGTGACCGAGCTAAACTCGACCGAGCTGCCGTCGAGACGCCGGACCTAAAGAGGCAAGTGCCTAAAGAGGTGACCGAGCTAAAATCGACCGAGCTGCCGTCGAGACGCCGGACCTAAAGAGGCAAGTGCCTAAAGTGGTGACCGAGCTAACATCGACCGAGCTGCCGTCGAGACGCCGGACCTAAAGAGGCAAGTTCCTAAAGAGGTGACCGAGCTAAAATCGACCGAGCTGTCGTCGAGACGCCGGACCTAAAGAGGCAAGTGCCTAAAGGGGGTGACCGAGTTAAAATCGACCGAGCTGCCGTCGAAATGCCGAGTCTATAAAGGTAAAAAAAACAACTTACTACCTAAAGAGACTGGCCAAGTTGAAGTCGACCGAGTTGAGGTTGAAATGTCAAGCCTACAACGGCAATAACACCTTAACGCTTGAAAAGGTATTTCAAGGCCTAAGAAGGTGGGTAAGAACCTACAGGTTCTGACTATTTCGACTAAATCGTGTAACACGCTGAAACTAAACAAGTACTAACTTAGAAAAATAGTTGCAAAAAGTAAGGTGCATGTCGGTCCATCAATAACCATGGGCCAAGCCCAGAATACATAAGATTTCAAAATCAAAAGGGCATCGCCCAAAAACAACGTGTTTCCTAACCTACTAATACAAATTCATGAGTCAAGGTCATCCTCGGCATTTAGAGGGAGGGTAGCAGACTGGCCAGGTAGGCCCACTTCACCTTCATCTTCGGGTCCCTCCTCGGCCGCTTTCCCCTCGCCCCCTTCCCCTTGAGATACGGCCTCCTCATCCTCCAGCTCGGTGAGCAGAACTAGGATTCCATCTCGACTAAAATCCTTGTCCACGTCAGCACAGGAGAAGTCAGCACTCGGATTGAAATGTTGAAGCTGCTTCACGGCTCAGGAAAAGCCATTAACATGATCCCTCATGATAGAAGCCTCAGCTTCAGCCAGATCAGAATGGGACCTCAGATTCCCCTCCTTCTCGGTTTCCAGCAACTTCCGCAACTCAAGACTGGCTTCCTTCTCGGCTTGAAGCCCTTCCACGACCTTCTGAAGGTTAAGCCGGACGGTTCTTTCCATTTCCATCACGGCCATAAGGGTGGTATTGCCTTTTATCAGTTCTACCTTTTGGGCTTTCAATTGCCCAATTAGCCGAGCTTGCTCTTCACACTTTGCCATGGCTTTTTCAAGCTCATCCCCGGTGCGCAAAGTTCGGGCAGCTTCCGCCTTCATGCTTTTCATTATTAGAAAGCTCGTGACTCGAAAAACAGGTAATGGAGGAGACTCAGAAGAGCATAAGCGACCGCAACTTTCCTGCTCGCATCATGGCCCAATTCTAGAAAAAGCCGAGCATATGCTGGCTTAATAACTTGGGAACCCGCTAAAGGGCCAGAGTTGAAATTGTCTAGCTAAGAACAAAGGGAAGAAGCCTAGAAAGTCGAGGTCGAGCATTACTCCCTCGCACTAAAAAGCCGAGGTCGAGCTATGCTCCCTCGCACTACGCACCGAAAAAAGTCGAAGCCGAGCAATGTGTCCTTCCTCGCAATAAAAATCCTAGGTCAAGCACAACATCTTCGCACCAAGATAAAGTCCACAGCAGATCATGCATGTCAGAGACCCAGGGTTCGAAGGAAATCCTGGTAGTGTTCAACCAAATAAGCCGGAATCCCAAGTAAGACTGGGCTCTGCACAAAAATCCGAGCAGTGCTCGGCCAAGCAAGACGATAACCCAAGAAAGGCTTGGTTCTACAAAAAACAGATTTCCGAGCAATGCTTCCGCAAATCATAGTCCAAAGTCCTCAGCACCAAAAAGCGTGTTAAGACATGTGGGTTGACATTTAAGCTCTTTCACTTATTTCAAGCTCGGAGCTTGGGGGGCTAATGGGGATAAAGGAAGGATATTCTTGGAAATTACAAAGAAAGGATATCCCTTAGCCTACATCTCAAAGAACTTGTAGGAAAACTGTTTTCTCACACAAATTGGAGAAGATGTTAGGAAAGTTTACTCTGAGAGACACCTTCAAGATCAGGAAAAATAATTCGAGGTCAAGTTTCAAAGTTAGTGGGTATTTCAAAATCCACCAAATGAAATGATTATGAGCTACTCGAAGAAAATGTTAAGAGCTCTCAAGAACTTCAAAGACCAAGCTACAATTCGGGAAAATGTGAGTCAAGTTCAAACTCTCAAGATAAGCATCTTGAAAGCATCAAAAATTAAAGGATGAAATACAAGCACTGAGGTAAATTCCTAATGACCGAGTTTGAACTTGACTCTGCAAAAGATTGGTTCGAGCCTGAATCACTGATAAGTCGAAACTCAGCTACCAGCTTCTAAAGTTGTCTTTACAAAGGTAAGATTGAAGTATCTTCAGTTCAGAACATGTTACTGCCCAAGAGGTATCAGCCGAAGTAAGAGGATCTATGCAAATCCAGTACTTTATCAACAATAAGGACAAGCTCAGCTTCTTTCATAAAGCTCTTTCGCTGAGCTCAAAGCTTGGGGAGCTTATATACTGATCGAGATGTTAAACTCGGTCACTGAGCCTACCAAACTAAAATATTGGACGAGAAGTAAAGCTAGATCTCCAAACAATCAAAGGGAAATGATTACTAGATTGCCCACCGAGCCCGCTGAACTTAAGAATTGGTCGAAATGTGAAGCTCGGCAACTTGAAACGAGAAGCTCGGGCTCCCTACTCGGTTGAGTTCCAGCTCCCGACTACTGGGTTGAGCTCCGGCTTCCGTCCACTCGGTTGAGTTCCAACTCCCGACTACTGGGTTGAGCTCCATCTTCCAACTACTCGGTTGAGCTCCGGATTCCAACTACTCGGTTGAGCTCCGGCTTCCAACTACTCGGTTGAGCTCCGGCTTCCATCCACTCGGTTGAGTTCCAGCTCCCGACTACTGGTTCGAGCTCGGCTCCCTACTCGGTTGAGCTCCGGCTCCCGGCCACTCGGTTGAGCTCCGGCTCCCGACCACTTGGTTGAGCTCTGGCTCTCGACTTGTCGTTTGAGCACGCAACTACAGTGCAAGCCTCGGAAATGAAGCCGTAAAGGCCACGCGCCGCACAGGGTAACGTTTCCTTTCCATCTCGGGAACCGAGAAAGTATGGACTTAACAGGAAACGAGTAATCATCCCCACCTCGGCTAGCCCCGGCTCCTGCGAAAAAGCTTCCACGCCATTGGCTCAAAGCTTGGGGGCTTGTGTATGAGCCGAGATACAGAGTCCGGCACCCCGAAAGCATCAAGTTCGGTCACCCGAGCTGCTCACCGAGTTGGAGGATGAATATTTATATAGAGTATGAAGCTCGGCCAATCACCTCGTCGAGCCTAAAGACAGAAAGATGAAACCGAGTTCCCGAGCTCGGCTAACATCATGAAAGCTTTTATGCTTAATCAGCTCAAAGCTTGGGGGGCTTGTGTACTGACCGAAGAGTGAAACCCGGCCACCGAGCTCGAATACCCGGCCCAGTCCAGAAGTTAAAGATAATAAGTTAAGGATCACTTAATTAAGCGATAAGATATTAATATTAAATTCTGATATTATCTGAAATAACCTTATCTGATTAAAAGAGATAATATCCCTTAATTTAAGGAATCACATCTCAAAAGAGATTTAAGAGATATTTAAGAGATAAATCAGATCTCTAAAAGATGTTTAAGAAATAAATCAGGTCTCTAAGAGATAGGGGAATCCTATTATAAAAGGAGGAGTATCCATGATAGAAAACTCACTTTTCACTGAACTCCGGTGACTCTCTCTTAAGCGTATTAGAGAAACTAGCGTCGACCAAGAGACTATCAGAGAGTCCTTGCTCCCTAGTATTCATCAGATACAAGATTAAGAGATCGAGATCACCGCACCACCAAGGGTTGAACCTAGAACTACGTCTGGCTTTGATTCCCATTGGGATACGTAGGACCGGAATATCATATTCTGTCAAGCCAAAGTCTAAAACAACCCCCTTGGTTTAACGTTCTATGGCGAGATTCCGACAAGTCGGATCTCGACAGGAACAGTAGATATAAAAAAAACTGTCAAATATATCTTGGGTTTATAAAAGATCCATTGTTTTGGAATAAAAATAAACAAGTAAAATTATAATAGAAAAAGAATGCAGGGAGTACTTTTTTATGATAAGGGAAAACTAAAAACAACTGGGTAACAAAACGGGCGCTGTCTTCAATCCTCACTCCCAAAGTGGAGGATGGATCCTCTATGATTATGGGCCATTGATTTAATAAATATAAAATTAAGGGCTGAGATGAGCTGCAGGTAACTTATACAACAGGTTAATGAAATCTTTCTTAGTTTCTTTCTCTCTTCGTGTTTACCACTCCTTCACCACCATTCATTCGTCCTCTCTCCTCTGTATGCTTTGTAAGAGAACGCGTCATTTGAGATTGCTGAAAGGGTGATTGAGCATGTATTGAGATGGCAAAACCAGAAAATTGAGGGATTTATAAGCTTGTTTATGATTTGTGTGTTATGGGTGAGAAATTGGAAGAGTTTGAAAGGGTGAAGAAATTGATGTTTAATATTTAATATTTAATAATGAACATGTGAGGAATGCAGAGGTGCTATTTTTGTAAGAAATGGATTTTGATAAGCCTATTATCTAATATCTCCTTATAAAATCATGATTTTTTTTAAATGATATTGACAATTTTCAACATATTTGCTGGTAGAGTTTTGGAACCATTTGCTTTAGATAATATGTAGAACCATATACTCTCCAGAAAGGCAGAAACGCATGACAAATATAACCAGATGGGTGGCATCATTTTCCAACCGTGCTTGGTTGTTGTCACGCGGGGAGTGTTGCTTCCTCTTCGAAAATCATTTCATGTGCTCTAGCTTCTTCATCTCGTAGAAAAAGATCCATATTTTGGTTTGTAGTTTACGCCGGATCATGGTCTGAGACTGGAGACTGAGGGAGAGAGAGTGGAGGAGGTTGGGAGAAGAATGAGGGTTAAGTTCAGATCTGAAGAAAAAAAATGTTTTTTTTTTTAAAAAGAAGATATTTTTTAATAATAAAATGTTTATCTGGGGACTGGCTGTGACCGGTTAAACTTCATGGAGTATCCATCCTCAACTCAGCTGCGGGGGGATCGAAGACGCTGCCAATATCAATGGTAGATATTAATTGTGTTTCCATCCTCTACATTTCCTAGCGAGGATTGAAGACAAAACCGGTTTGAATGGTCCCCAACAATTGCAGACTGTTTAGGCCTATATGTTAGTATGGGTAAGTTTAGGGGCAAGTCTTCAATCCTCACTCTTACGAGTTGAGGATTGATCCTCCACTGAAAAAATGACCGACACATGAAGTAGCCGGTAAACATGGACCATTTTCGAATTTTTTATAATGTTAAGCAGCCGGTTCCTTGGTTTCTTTGGCCAGTTGCACGAGCACTTTAAGACATATAGCAATTTCAAAGCCACGAAGAGCCATTTTCAAAACCACGAAGAGCCATCTCCATGAGCAGCAATTGTCGACGGTGGTGGTGCTGAGTCATTGTTAACATTTTGAAGACGACATTGCTACAATTTACATCATAGATTCTCTAGTGGGGTGATTGATGGTGCCAGAAGAATGAAGTATTGATCGTGCAGATCTGTGGTTGTCGGTCATGGGTGTAGATCCGACAATGAGGAGCGACGATTAGGAGCAGAGGGCCGGAAAGCAACTTGCTTTAGACCTCTGGAGTTTGCGTATCCTTGGTTGTGTTCACGGCGTCTAATACATGGAGGAAGACTCAGATCACCAGGTTTGTTATCCTCTGAAAAAAAAATTGGGAACCCTAACCCCCAAGGTCTGTTAATGTTGACATTTTATTTGTATGATTCAAGCATTGAAGATGAAACCCTGAATGAGTTATTTTATTTGATTTTTTTGCAAACTTTGAACTGATTAAATTGGATGCATGTAATAGGTTATGTGGTTAATAATAGTTTGCTTGCTCTAGTATTTTGCATAACGTAATGTTTGCATAATTTGGAAATGTATAGATGTGTAAACATTGGAGAAGAAGTAGGTTGAATCAGTTGAAGTGTTCAAGTTAGTTTTAATGATGAAGGATAAAGATTTGGCAAAAAAATGTCAATTGCATATGCGATGATGACAACGTGAAATATTGGGGTTTTGTGTGGTTTACTGTAACTAATTTGGTTGCTCAAGGAATAGAAGATATATCACTGTAACTATTTTGGTTACTGCAACAATGTATAGACATCGTTTGGGAACATAGGCTGTATAGAATTTTTTGGGATGGGATGATGAAGATAATTTGGAATTAATGAGGTGTTTAAAGATGGTGGTTAATTTTGTCGGCATGTATTGCAGGGCATAGAAGACATATCAATGAATGATGAGGACAGACACAATGATGGGGAAGAAGATTTGGGAAGTTTGGAGGAAACTGAATATGAGCAAGAAGCTAATTCGGAAGCAGAAAGCGAAACAGGGGAGGATGTATTGGATGAAGATGGAGAGCAAGAGGAAGATGAAGTCCAGGTTGATGATGATGCAGGCGAAGATGTTTCAACCCGAGTGATGAAGATGATGAGGATGATCCGGTTGTTTGTAACATAAGTGATATTGAATTTAGGCATTTTAACAGGAAGTGATGTCATTGACATGGTCTTTGCCGATGTAGACATTGCTTATGGTTTCTATAATGAGTATGCCAAAATCAAAGGGTTCAGTATAAGGAAAAACAAACGTGGTAAAAACAAGGACAAAGAAATTACATGGCAGCAATTTGTATGTTCTTGTGAGGGGTTTCGGCAAAGCAAATACATGAATTTGCCTAACCGCTTGTATGAGCATCGTGTTTTGACAAGATGTGGATGTGAGGCTGAATTGCGTGTTGGCTTAAATGTAGACAGCGGTCGATGGCATGTTACACGATTCTTTGATGAACACAGCCATGATTTGCTTGGGAAAAAATATAGTGGTCTGTTAAGGTCACACAGGAAAATGTCAGATGCAGATTTTGCACAAATGGAGAGCATGAGGAAGAGTGGGATAAGCATTCCTAAGATTTATGGTTCATTTGCTAGCCAATCCGGAGGGTATCATAATGTTGGTTTTAGGAAAAAGGAGATTTACAATCGTATTCAAAGGGATAGATGCAGGCAGCAAAGCGACGTAAAGGAGGTACTGAAGTTACTGAGCGAGTTACGGTCTCAAGACAGAACTCTGTTTTGGAGCCACAAAGTGGGACCGGATCGTAGGTTACTACATTTGTTCTGGTGTGATGGTACATGTCAGATTGACTATGAAGTCTTTGGTGAAGTGCTTGCATTTGATGCAACGTATGGTAGGAATAAGTATAAGTGCCCTATAGTTGTTTTTTCAGGAGTTAATAATCACAAGCAGACAGTTGTCTTTGCGTGCGGTATAGTGTCTGATGAGAAAGAAGAAACATATGTTTGGTTGTTACAACAATTCATTCAAGCAATGAAAGGCAAGACCCCAAGGTGTGTCATAACTGATGGTGATCTCGCAATGCGGAATGCAATTGCTATAGTATTTTCAGAGGCGCATCACAGATTGTGTGGATGGAACTTGATCAGGAATATAACAACAAACGTAGGTGATATTCGGTTCACACAATTGTTTAAGAAATGTATGCTTGGGAACCTTGAAATATGTGAATTTGAAGACAGGTGGGCAGCTGCTGTGGAGGAGTATGGGTTGGCTAACAATGATTGGGTGCATCAGTTGTATGATAAAAAAGCAATGTGGGCTACATCACATATAAAGGGGAAGTTCTTTGCTGGGTTGAGGACGACGTCCCGGTGTGAGTCATTGCATTCTCACATGGGGAAATATGTACAGTCACGATTCCGGTTGAGTGAATTTGTGTTTCATTTTCAGAGATGCCTAGAGTACATTAGAAGTAAGGAGGTTGAGGCTAATTTCAGATCAGCATATGGCGTGCCAGTTATGCAAACTGAGTTTGTTGATTTGGAGCGGTTTGGTTCAGTAACATATACCAGAGAAATGTTTTATGTTTTCCGCAAGAGGCTGGTACGTTCGATTGGGTATGTGGTAGTAGACTGGATAGTAACTGCAACTTCTAAGATTTTTGTGGTCAGACGGAATTGCAATGAGTCGATAAAGTGGCAAGTGGCATTGTATCCTAGAGAGTTTGAAGTTCGTTGTTCATGTCTTGGGTTCGAAACAGATGGCATTCCTTGTGCTCATATACTCCGTGTGCTTGTGCTACTAGATTTTGATCACCTTCCGAAGGGTCTCGTATTAGATCGATGGATGAAGGGTGCGAAAGCTGGCAGTGAAAGTAGACATCTTGATGGTAATACAAGTGGCAACACTGCATTGTATAATGCTCGTTACACTGCTTTGTTAGACAGTTGCCGGAGGCTCTGCACGTATGCAACAAAGAATGTTGAAGACTTCAATGATATCAGAGATAAGATTGCTTTCGAGCTGGAACAGTTGCAGGGTAAGTATAGGCAGCAGCAAAGATATGGTGACAGTAATGCGGACGACCTTCCAGATGGTTTTGTTGGGGTTCCAGTTGCAGGTGGTGGTCAGGCACGAACCGATGCAGCGGCTGGTGGTGGACACGGACACAAGAAGCGAACGAGGTGTGGATGTTGCAAGGCATTTGGGCATACAAGGAAAACCTGCATTCATGCTCGTCGGATAGGACAAATGCAAGCTTCGGAAACAGCAGATACATCTTCAGCTTTGTAGGAAGGTAATAGCCATGTCTTTGGGTATGAGATGCAGTTTGATTTGATTTGGTAGTATAAATGTGTTTACTTGTAGGATTAACATGTAAGTTGAATGCATGAGAATGTCACATATAAATATCGGACGTGGTATGTCGGTAGGTATAACTCGAATGGATACTACATTTGCTTATTAAGAAGTCTTTTAATTTTGGTTCTGAATTTGGACAGTATATTATGTGGTGGGTGATGACTGTGTAGTTTCGTTTGTGTAACTACATGTGATTGACTACGAAAAAGTGAGAACCTCCACTTTTGGGTGTCATATGTATGCTGTATATGTAATTAATGGAGTCACTTGAATAATTACCATTGAGTTTAGGTCATTGTTAGTTGACCTTGGTATATGATGTAATATTGGGGCTGGGTTTGTGAGAGCTTAAATAAGCTCCTTATGTAAAGTGCTTATTTGATTTTGTTTTACGTCTTCGCTAACGATGTGTGTGGGCAATGAAATTTCTGTCGATTGTTGTAACAGATCGTGCTACTGAAAATCCGTTGCTGATTATGTGTTTATATAGATGATAGATCAATTATTTTAGAAATGTTTGTTTCTCTAATTCGGTGTGTGGAACTTTGTTTTTCAATTTTAGAAAGGAATTTTTTTGATTTCATCTTGCCTCTCCCATGTTTGATAGAATTTCTGGACCATGATTCATACACTGATTGATAATTGACTTCACTCTTGCTTGGAGTGAATGAATGTTATGTTTAAGCATTGGCAAAAACAACTTGTGCCTTAGGATGTATGAATGTTACAAGGTATGGGATCTTCCTTTGTATATAGTTTCTCTAAATTTGGGGCATCTTCATAATATCAATATCAATTGTAACGGAAATATACTTCTTTGCCGACCAAATACATATGCTTTCATGATACTAGCACTAAACCCATATATTGCTGCATGCAGTTACAACATGAATTTTGAATTAAAAAGACAAATTCTTTTGATCATTTAGGATGCAATAGTTACAACTGAGGAATGTTATCCGGTAGTGTGAAAAACTCAATAAAAATTCCAGCTGATGTAGATTATGACTTTGATGTTGAAAGGGAGGTTTAGTACACAACTACAACATGCATGGTTTCTGTAAAATCCTATCATAAAATGTATTACGCGTAATATAGGAGCTGAGTTCAAATAGTCATCTGGGAGTTTGGAAGGTAATCCAGCACTTGAAAAGTAACTTTCATGTGTAGAATTACACTTCATCCATTAATGCATATAATAATAAAGCATGATTTCTCTTCAATTGATTAAAACAAGCTTACAACCATATTAACTAATAGCTTTTCGTACTTTGTGTTGAAGTCCCAACTCTTTTCTTCTCGTGTGTTGAATCCTATCGTAAAATACTAAATTAATAAATGATTTTCACTTAAACAAAGTACCAATATGAAGGAAATTCTTCTACTAATGCAACCAAAATATTGTACCAAGTTTAACATGACTTGGGTTCGTATTCTGGAATTCTAATGGATAGACAATATGCAATCTTATTGTAAATTCCCGTTGAAATCAGTGTTTATGCCCCTAATCTATTTAAATTTTTGTGTAATTTCTCTCTATGATCTAGAAGCATGTTTTAAACTTCTTAAACTTATAAATATAACATGACAGCTATTATTAGTAAGGTCAGAGGTACGAACAATGTTCAAAAATGCCGGTAAGCAAGTAGATTATCGAGTATCCAATTGCCTTGGAAATTAAACAAAACAAGGAACAGTTGGTCCTTGGTCACCGGAACAACTAATTCACGTGTTACACCGTATAAGCAAACACTGTTATATGTTGATGAATGCGTGTTCTTCAACTTCAAGTGTAGGCAGTGCAAAGCAAGATATAAAAAACAGTCCCCATATTATTGGCTAATTTTTAAGGAAATATACCTGATTGGTAACGGAAAATATAAAATATACCTGATTGATAGAAATAAAGATAAGTCATTACAAAATATGTCTTGTACATTACAAACATAGCGCATAGTTACAAAATATACCTGATTGTACCTATTTTCATTTTAGGCAATGCATGCTTGCTGCATGTCTCACGTTACATTGTGATGCCAATGGAAACAACAATAAACTTGATTTCAAAACCATACAAAAAGAGTTTGTACTTAGTGTGGTATCATTTGTAAGCATGGTTGGATTACATGGCCAGAAACGAAGTTGCAAAATATCCATGCTTCACACTAATTGCAAGCTTCAGAAAATCATTTCCTAGAATAGTTCCAGAAAACATTGATGTTACTCTGTATGATCCGATGTAATTCATTAACTGGGTCCATAACCAGTCCCACAGCAGTCTTGATCCTAACCTCATTGTCATGTAGCTGAAAGGCATTAAACAACAAACCCAGTGAGTGGCATATTTATGTAGTAATTTGCAACAATTGTAACCAATAACTCATACAAGTTCATTACCACTCCGATAAGGTTTGAAGTAAAGCCTTGTCCCATCCCTAGCCAGTCAATTACCCATGTAGCTGAGTTATTGCTACAACAGGTAAAAGCCATAAAAAATTAGACATACAAGAAATAAAAATGCCGACATCAACATGTTTGATAATATGTACAGCTTAAGAGTGGTAGGCAGAGGAGCCATGTCTACCTATGACCCAAATTTGGAATCCCCTTTGGGTCCAAAATTGGCCAGTTTGCAAAATCATGTCGAGTGCGGATCATCTCATCAGGATAGTAACCGGAGTCAATGAGCTTTGTAAGAATATAACACTGAAAAATTCCAAGAGATTTTGTTTTAGTTGCATATTAAATGATGATGCCGATTTATTTAATGAAATTAAAATATTCATATATATATATATATATATATATATATATATATATATATATATATACACATGTGGATTGCTTCTTAAAGTTGAAAAAGCCATACCACTTCCCCAATGTCTCTTTTTCTTTCAACATTTCTTGCCATCTCTGGATTGGTGTCTAGCTTAAACAGTTTTCGTTGTAGGACACATATAACCAACAGATACCAGTGTCCATTTTCTTCGTTGATAGGACAATAAATCTATTGAATCCATCGTGGTGCATAAAGTGTTAGTGATGCATTAAATATAGGATAGGTATCAAATATGGTATAATTAAAATTGAACACTTACGTAAGTCAGCTGTCGAGTCTTGGGCATGTAATGATCTATATAGTCAACATAATCATTTATTAGATCACCATCACTGTAACCTCTTAAGACTTGATCCTAGTAAGATAAATAATAATGTAATGAGGTGAGTTGTAAAGGCTATGTTATTAAAAGAATTGGAAATTGACTTTCATGACAATTTGTCCAATAATATTGTGGTAGCATACTGCAAATGCAGGTGGTAGACACCAAGTAGTGAGAGTTGCATTCCGGGCCTCATTCCATGTAACCTTGTAAGCAAGCATTTTAATTATCTACAACAACAATATTAATAATATAATGGTCAGATTTTCTTAATTAGTATAGACATAGTAGTTAAATATCCAAATTGTTACTGACCGTAGATGAAATCCGATTTCCTGGACAAAGGCACAGAAAATCTGCTCTTGACAAGCTTTGATCTCCATTTTGGAATATAATCTCACTGTTAATTGCATATCATCCACACAAATTACATATGATCATGTGACATAGTATACAGTCAACAATATTGATGGATACATTAAGCATACCTTGAATCTTGATTTTACCTCCTGTATATGGTAGGTGGAATCAATTAGTATTCGGTGTACCTTCAGTATGACATCAATATGTTACTCAAGTTTCATTAATATACCTTGGGTATGACATGTCCATAGGCTTTTGTGTCAGCATGTGGTTGCATTGTATTCGTGGTGTTACCAATCTTTGAGGGTGTCATAGCTTTCGTAGGCTTCTTTGCTACAGCCACTTTACGGCCACCACCCCCCATCCTCTTGCCCCTCAGTGGTATACCTTGTGAAGACATTCCAGACTGTTTTTTATCTCCATGGTTTATTGCCTTACCCTTGATTTGAGATGGATTCGGCTCCTTAGGTGTAGAGAACAAAGACCTTTTACCCCTCACCCACTCATCATTGCCATCTTGTTCATTATGTTCCTGCAGATATTACATACAAGTAAATAAACATGCATACATTGTAGACAAATAAGTTGAGCATGGTAAATGAAACTGAATATGAAATATTCCTAACCTGACTAGTTGATTCATTTGGAATGTTGGAAAAGTTAGACAGGTTTAGCCTGTCCCAACCCCTTGTGGCTTTGTCTGT
The DNA here is from genome assembly GCA_030762895.1 of Sophora flavescens. NCBI lineage: Eukaryota > Viridiplantae > Streptophyta > Magnoliopsida > Fabales > Fabaceae > Sophora > Sophora flavescens. The sequence continues at coordinate 131,720,355 of CM061066.1, forward strand.
GAGGGTTTCCATATATGCTTCGGTTCCATACCTAGCCTTCTTGGTGTTGGAAATTTTATTGTTGGGACCAGCTTCATCATCGGATAATTCCATTATGTATGTGTCGTCAAGCAAAGGGTTAAGTGTGTCTGCTATACTTATCCTTCGACTTATGGTTGGGGTGTTGAACCGGGTTTGTTGCATGCATGCAGGACGTTTCCCTTTGTCACCCATTTGGGTAGGGTTTTCAACAACCGATTTCATTGCATGAGTTGAGTTGTTGATCGGGTGATCCTCACATGCATCTGGCCTTGATGTCATACACAATGTCAACTGCAGATCGACCACCGCATTCCGGATACAGTCCATGACAACCAAAATAGCCGCTAACTTGCTGTCCAAGTTCTGGATTATGTATGACAACCAAATTAAGCAGATAATGTTATAGGGTATAGGACATAGTACAGAGATAATTTTGTTAAATTTACAAAAGTGGCATAGGGTTAACCTCCAAGCTGGTTATCATCTTTTCGTTTGTGGCTGTCTTCCCATTGGATGAATGTACATCAGCTCCTTGCTCACCCTACCGGTGCAGCAACATGTGTACGTATCGCAATAAATACTATTAGTTATCAACTGGAAACACTAAACATTTATAACATTTGATGTTTGGCAATTACGAAAAAAATGTACCGTATTTGTGTTGACATGTTTGAGGTAGCTGTGAGATGCATTGGCATGTGGTTGAACAACTTCATTGTCACCACCTTCATCGTCATTAATTACTTGAACAGAAGCCATTGACTGCATACGACAAGATGAACCACTTATGTTGGTGGAGACAAGGTTAGATAGTTGCATGCGCTAATATGGGTCCCGATATTATCACTGGTTCAAAGGGCTTATATCGCATATCTTGTGGTAGTGGTAGTGGGTTTACACACAACACACTGCACCTCATTATTTAATTCAAATTGAAAGGACAACCCTCTGCCAGCAATGATGTTGATTTCAAATTTATTTTATAATTCAACACTTACCCGCCCAGATATACCGCCAAAATGGGTTGCTTGGGCTTTGTTGCATCGATGCCATTAATGACACTGCAACAGATTTACAGGTGCAATGAATAAACCTCTACTTGATTGTTTGCATTATTATAAAATAAATTTTATTCTTCTTAGTTCTAAGTTAAATATGTCCTGTTAGCTTTTGCAAAAGCATCAGCATGTGTAAGTAGAAAGCAATCATGCGAAGCTACCAAAGCTAGCATACTGATGTAGGGTCTGGTTTTCCCATACCTGATCTTTCGAAATTTCCACCATATCTAATCATTAAAGATTATGTCAAACCTACCACTAGTAGTGAACGAAGAAAGTAAACGAAGGAAAAGCCATTAAGTTCCAACATGCTTTCAAACTACAACTCCAAACCATCTTACATTACACAAGATTTGAAACTACAACTACAAGTTCCAACATGCTTTGAAACTACAACTCCACTACATTTTAACCAAAGTTCCATCACTTTCGGATGAAAAATCCATAACACACAAGATTCACGATATGCAGCCATAACATAATCACTGTCAACCACTTCAAATGCTCGCGAATGTGACAGACTTCCCTATTCGTCCGCGTCAGGCTCTCCCCGATACTGGAAAGTCGAGCATCACGGCTGTTAACCTCAACGTCCCCTTCATTTGTGTTCAAGATCTCTGCTGTTATTGGTAAACACCATGCAAAGAAACCACAAGCCTGCCTGTTACATGTATAAAACAGTTTGTTAGGATTCCTATCGGTGTTAGACACCTTGATCTCGGCGATAGCACCACACGTAGTGCACCTTCTGTTCACATACGCTAGCCTTAAGCGTGAACCCACTCCACCTGAGGAAGTTGATGCCATAAAACCCCCTTGTAAATGAAAAAAAACAATGTCTCAATGAGGCCTCAAATAGGAACCTTAGAAAATGAATTCCAGACTGTTCAGAAATTGATTACCTGTTATAAGATCGTTCACGATGTTGCTCGGTGAGTTGTGGAAACGGCAGGGTGATAAAGTCTCACGGGTGATAAAGTCTCACAGCTGATGCTACAGCCTTGTCAATGGTGGCTTTAATATATCATGTCAGAGATCGCATCGTATGTAATATAAAATTGTAAACACAGTAGTTAACAACAGTATATGTACATACAAATTATGATACTATATTAATATATTCAAACCGTAGCCGCGCCCTATATTTAAACTTATCATGTACATATTTTTGTATTACTATTTTATTGGTTTAATTTTAAAACCTCCATAGCAGATAATGTTATATCGTAATGGCAATCACAGTGACTGTAGCTGACAAGACCAATCCGCATAACCGCCCCAGACAACAAATTTCAAATTTAATGATGCTATCTGCACTGAATCTGACTACAATTCAGACTGTAATTGTGTTGACTAGATTTTCGGAAAAAATGGGTGAAAAAATCGGAAAGATAAAAAAATTATATTTATCCCCAACAATATATATATATATATATATATATATATATATAATGATAAAAAAAATTAATGAATTTTTTTTCTTTTTTCTTTCTTCTTATAATGTAAGGTGACGACTTACAAAGGTATATTTTGGTTGACTAGAACCTCTTATACATCATATACTATAAGTAAATTTAATCTACATTACCTAATATGTCAAAATGATTGCCAAGAATGTTAGTCTTTAAAATGTCATTCATTCAACCAAACTTATCTTAATTCCCGAGATTGAAGAAGCTGAAAGTTTGAAGGATAAAATTGTGGGATTGCCAACAACATTTAGCAATATATTATAATTCTTTTATTTTTTATTTGGTACTAAATAATGTATTTATGTCATAAAAGGGTTCTCAAAATAATGATCTTGGACAAAGAGTTCTAAGTCAAATAAGTTTTTATCCAAAAATTTCTATTGAAGAAGACTTGTTCAATGCAAATTACATCATTAAAAAAATTAGTTTTATCGTAATTATCTTAAAGGTCATTCATATAGTGAAACACCATTGATTGATATTGTGAAAAAATTACAACCAAATGCATAACAATTATACTCTATTGAGAATATATATTAAACTCTATTTATATATATATAAAGATTTTTATACATATATATTTATTATGTAATTATATATTTATTTATGAATCATGTTCAACCATTGGTTGAACCAATTGAACCACTTAAATCAAACTCACGTCTCATTTTATTTTTAGACTTTCATTTTTATGAGACATGGGTTGTGGTGTGTTGTCCAGATAAGAAGCAAAGTTTTTTTTTTATGAAAGGAAAGTTTTTTTATTATAATTTATTTTTTAGCCGAAGATATTTAATGAACTATCTGTTTTGGGTTACCATATTCAAAAACTCTCTAACACTTATTTCAAAACAATACTTTTATTTAAGAGGTAACCAGTTGCATACTTTACCTACTGATAAAGTATCAAAACCACCAAATTATATAACTCCGTCGAAGGTGCGTGTAACCTAATGTTATTATAACTTTGGACCACTCCAGCCGGTAACCAGTTGCATACTTTACCTACTGATACTTTTTAAACCGGCTGCCCAACTATGCATCTGGACCGTTCACTTAAAAAATGCTTATATCAACGGTTCTAATTACATGAGTTTCAATCCTCCCTTGCCGAGACTGAGGATTGAAGACGGAGCCGTTACTATTGGCCGAGTCTTCAATCCTCACGTGCGTGAGGTGAGTTTGCATCCCTCAGTGGAAATTTGACCGGCATAGAGAGTGACCGGTAAGTAATGGGCCAATATCAATTAAAATGAATATTGAATCAGCCGGTTCCATGCTAAGATATCCGGTTGGTGTACTTTTTGGACATATCAAATAAGAATACCATAAATAGCAAATAATATCACAAGAGTTATAAAAAAATAATAGCAATAATAATTTACACCAATAAATATTCGTCAATTATTACAGTAGTAAAAAAAAAATTTCCCTTATAAGAATTAAAAGAAAGTTACCAGCAATTTTAAAGGAACACTGCTAAAAAAATTATACTATAAGTATAGGGAGTAACGATAACATTAATGCTATTACAAGGTAATTTTTTTTTTATACTATAATAATTGATGAATATTTATTGGTGTAAATTGTTATTGTTATTATTTTTTTATACCTCTTATTATTGCTATAAATTGTTTTATTTTTATTTTATTTTTAATACTGGTAGGCGCTAGTTTGACTGGCGCCTTTGACTTGGAAGGTGTCAGTCTGACTGGCGCCTTTGACCCGTCAGAATAAAAAAAAAGGAGCTTAAATAAGCTATTCCAAACGTAACCTAAATTCCTTTGAGAGAAGCCTGTAGGTAGGTAGTAGCATATTTATATCTTATTTGATAATTGATATATCATTTACATAAAATAATTTTCTTTCAATCTTTAAATCAACAATATTATACTTTCAATCATGTTGAGTGTTCACATTTATTTATTCTAAATAAATAAAAGATGTTTATTTTATATATTATTTATATTCTTAGTGCTAGCATAAATATAATAATATTCCACTTCAATAAAAATTATTATTTGACTAAATTAAATTCTCCAATTTAATTATCAAATAATAAATAATTCTTTAACAAAGATTAGAACACTCGTTTGTGTGTGACCTCGTAGGTTCAATATTAAGTTGGTAGTAATTTAATCAAATCAGTTTACTAATCAAGGTAGGCGTCTAGCAACACTCCTTAACGTCCAGATAGTATGAAGTAATGTCTTTTACTTTCAAGAACCAGTAGAAGAATAATATAATATTTTCTTCCATCATTAACAGCTCTGGGTTAACTCTAGAGTATGGTATTACTGTCAAACTCTAGTAAGTTAACATGTTATTTAACGAATGACTTAAGAAACCCATATCTTCATTCATTCAATTGCCCTGGTGAAGGTCTTAATTTTATCATAGAGCTCAAACTCATTACCACAAGTTGATGGATTCCTTATTGATTAATCATTAATTCTACAAGTATTTAATTATATTCAATGTCCATTCAACTAACGCCGTTAGGTCTCCGGGATTAAAATATAATAAATAACTTGTTATTTATTACTATGATAATCTTAGGTCAAAGAAAACTGTTACATTTCTTCTTTAGAAATTCCTATTGACAATTTAAAGGTGATACTAACCATTAAGAATTCTCAATTGAGTCAGTTCAATGATCATATCCACATGTGCATCATCTATATATATGATTTAATAAATGAGATATATTAACCTTTATCCAATAATGACCGTCACATATATATTGATCTATCCGGATTATTGATGTCCCAATCACAATAATCATATGATCAAGAATAATTTAGATTAAAATTATAAAAGGCTTGCTTCTCATTATCATAATCTCTATCATGATAACAAATCTCCAATCTTAATCAAGGACCTTATCAAATTAACTATTTTAATTGAACAGTAAATATGATAATGAAATAAAGAATTAATATCTAGAAAAAAAAAGAAACAAATAATTAATAATTTATTAAAACTAAAGTTGATTACATGATAGATTGGATCTTGGGCATACAGACGATGTTGGGACGTCGGCACACGACACAGAGAGGCCACACGGTCATTCAATCAAAGAGAGGCCATCGCAGGTGAGCAAGTCACTTTTAGAAGGGTGATCGATTGAGATTTCACCAGAGTTAATATTCCTGCCATGTCGGCAGATACAAAAGAACTTGACTATGAGTTGACTCGGTCTATGTCTGAGTTGACTGGTTTTTAGACGGGTGAGTTTTTAGAATAGTCTGAAAACCTAGTTGTACTAAAAGATAGACGGGTCATATTTTTAGACGGGTGACCTCAAGTCTATTTCCTGCACACTTGTCAGATTTATCAGTATTTCACAAGGTTCAATATCATCATACTTTATCTATTTGGAATCATCAAAATTTAGAGAATTTACACATTGAATGTGTTCCAGACTTATTAGGTCTCAACATTTACTATTAAATGTTTAGAGAAGTACGATACCAAGTTATTGAGAGAAGAAATGATTAGTGTTAATTTATAATTTTAGTTTTAAAGTGGACAATTCAATGAAAAAAAAATTGAAATAGAAGAAAAATCATAATATAATAGATAAAATAAGTTACAAAAAAATTCATATCATTACGAAGATCATTAAGGCATATTTAGTATTAGTGTTTAAATGAATTACACTGAGAAATGATTAATCAGTTTAAAATTCAGTTGTTGCTTTAAAAATATATATTTACTATTAAATATTCAAGAAGTGCAATACTAAGGTAAAAAATTGGTTAATGTTAATATATAATTTTGCCTTAAAAAATTCACATTAAAACATTAATGTTTATTTTCTTTTTTTTTTTGGTTGGCATGTCTATTTTCAAATATTGTGCTTTTTTCATATATTCTTTATACATGTCTTATTTTTTAAATTATATTTTTAATACTAAGATTGTGTAGTAGACGGACGGTATATGCTTACTATTTATATTTAAGAGACATTATTTGTATTATAATTATAATATCAATAATTATTATTAAATTAATATTTATTACACTTTATTATAAACAGTTCGGATAAAATATTTTTTTAACAATTTTTTGTATATAATTCATCACAGAAGATTTTAAATCACAAAACATAAAAATTAGCATATTCTTCGTGCATTGCACGGATCCATATACTAGTATTATTCATTCAAGAATATTTTTCATATAAATTTTAAAAATATTAATAATATAACGAACACGGTTAACATAACAATATTAAAGTTAAAAACCGATTAAAATATGTAGTTAATTGATATGGTCGATTAAAATATGGAGTTAATTGATATGGATTAATAGTGTAAAGATTTTTACATTGTCAACCAGTTAAAAATCGACATCATTAAAAATATTTGATTCTTATGCTAACTACCTTAAAAGTCATATATACCTTGATTTTTGATAGGTTGACAGTATAAAAAAACTTTACACTAATAGTGTATATCAATTTAGCTCTTAAAATATTATTAAACAAATAATTTTTTTTCTAGAAATTTTTTTATTATTTTGATTTTAATATAATTAATTAAATTGGATATCGAATTTATAATAAAATTATATGTTGAATACCTAGTATGTGATGGTTAGTGTTATGGTTATTTAATATGTATATATAGGTATGAATGTGCATATATTTTTATTCACAATTTTTATCCATGAACATATATATTATTTAAAAAATTTACAAGATATTCTGATTTTCAGATTATTTATTTTGAAAATGATTTTTTATTTATTTATAGTAGAGGGAATGTTTTTATTTATTTTTTCAGCTTAAAAGAAAAAAATAAATACAAACTAAATGCCCACTACAACAAGAACACAATTATTGTTACCAGACTAGGCCCAAACAAAGATTTTTTTTAGAAACATGGCCCAAATGACCTTCACTCTCACACTTCCTAAACCTAAAATTAGCATAGGATCTTTCTGCAACTTGAAGTGCTGCTCGGAGGAGTTGACGGTGGCTGGACGGCAGGGACGGCATCGTGAAGAAGCAGTGGACGGTGATCTTTGTGGGGACGACGCATTTGTTGGTTCTTGTCTCTGCGATGGTGGCGACGCGTTATGGTCTCGGTGGGGCGATGGGTGGCAAAGTTATGAAGCATGATGGTTCTAGCTGTGCGGATAGCGGCATCGCGGCGGAGGGGCTGGTTCGTGGTGGTGCGCGGCGGAGGTGGGTTGTTATACTGTTTCGTGGTGGTGCGCGGCGGAGGTGGGTTCGGGACGATACGATGACCGTCGTGCCTCAAAATGAATGATCTTGGCCCAAAGGCATCCACCGACTTTCAACTACAAAAGGGGAAACTAGATATATATCTCCACCCTTTCAATCAGTAGCCGGTCACCATAGGTTACCTACATTACAGATTCAACAGGTTTAGTTCCAGCAAATCAGGTCCGTTTAAGTATAATATTAATAAATCAACGGCTGATATCATTAGAGGATCCCTCCTCCCATGTTGGGAGGGAGGATTGAAGACAGCGCCGTAAGTTTAGGCCTATATGTTAGTATGGAGGTTTTGTCTTCAATCCTCACTAGGAAATGTAGAGGATGGAAACACAATTAATATCTACCATTGATATAATAATAAAAAATTTGAATGGTTTAGATTTGAAGGGGTAGGATGGGTAAGTTAAGATTTCTCTCTCTTCTCTCGATGTTCAGTTATCCATCTCTGTCTCAATCCCTGACCAGGCTATCGTTAAACCTCCATCGCCGCCAAGGACGGCGATGCTGTTGGATTGGGCCTAGGGGAGGAAGTCGTTCAGGGAAAGTTGGGGAGTCAGGAATGTGGACGGAGTGGAGCCCGCCATAGAGAACGACGACGAAGGTTTTGAAGTCTGATGGTTGAGATGCAGAGCGTAGCAGATTCAGAAGGCCACCGTTGTGCATCGCGATCACACAGAGAACCACCCTCCTTTGGAGTTTTGACCTTTTACACTTGTGAATTTGACTTTGGAGGTTCCTTTGTTATTCAGTTTTTGGTCATGAATGGAGAAGGAATTGAAGGAGGTGCTCTGCCGCAGAGGACGTCGCTGTTGGCACGTGTCGCTGTTTGGTTTCCGACGAGTGGTTACTTTTGGAAGGACTTTTGCAGTGATGACTGTGGATTCGCTATGGCTATCTCTGGTGGTGCCTTACCCTTTTTCCAGTTACTCTACTTTTATTGTGTTGCTCATTTTGATTTTATTTGTTTAGAAGCATGGGTTTTGTCACTCTGTTTACTTCGTCTTTTGGTTTCTTCAAAATGTTGGTTTGAATTTGATAATCAAGCTGGTTGGGGAAAAGATTTTGACAAGAAGCTTGAAGTGAGAACTTTGAATTTTTGCAAACCATCTCCTTCTTAAAAGCGATTTTTGCTATTATATAATTGATTAAATAAACTATGGACCGGAAAATTGGGGCAGCAGAGGAGGTATGAAATGGGGCTATGGTGGTAAGGGTTTGGTCGGTGAAATTGCAGGGAAGAAGACTTGATTTTTTTTTTAATTTTTTTTACTTTATGACTTATCACAATGCCCGTTATAGCCTTGGAGTATGGAAACACAACTTGTAAGATGGAGGATTAAAGACTTGCCCGTTCAAACCCTTATTGGCTAGGAAGTCTGCACACGTATTAATTTCTCGGAAAACATGCTTCACTTGCACTTACCGGTCCAGTATTCGAATGAAAGATTGAATTTCTTCGAGGAGAAATTTTAGATGAAGATTCCAAGTTCACAGCTATCGAGGAATCACATTCCAGAATCACATTCCTAAGACCAAGATCATAGGCTTATTTAAAACCAACAACATAGCACACAATCTGCCATAAGAATATCACAATTGCCTAAATTGCAGTAAAAACCTCTAACAAAACCTCTAACAAAATTGCCTAAATTTTACCATCATATTTATTACAAGGGGCACAAGGTAAAAACTTACAGATCATTGCATTGGAACCTGGTTTTATTATTACACTTAATCATGTCCATTTCATTTCTAATGATGTAAACTAAGAGTCTGTTTAATTTATTTCTTGTTTTCTGTTTTCATTTCCTGATTTTAAGAATAATTACAACAAAAATAATTACAAAATTCTTACATTGCTTTCATTATATTCCAAAGATTTATACTGGAATCAACTTTTTGTTTGTTTTCACTATTTCCTATACAAATATTTAAAAGTAGAAAACAGAATGAAAACAAAATAATAATTTTGTAATTATCTTTGTTGTAATTATTTTTGAAATCAGAAAATGAAAACATGAAATAGGAAATAAACCAAATAGACCATAACCCTAAGTATGCGTGATTTGGAATTGGCTTGTAAAGAATGTTTGATTTGCACTTAATCATGTCCATTTCATTTCTAATGATGTAAACTAAGGGCCTCTTTAATTTATTTCTTGTTTTCTGTTTTCATTTCCTAATTTTAAGAATAATTACAATAAAATTAATTACAAAATTCTTACATTGCTTTCATTATATTCCAAAGATTTGTACTGCAAACACTGAAAATAACTTTTTGTTTGTTTTAACTATTTCCTATACAAATATTTAAAAACAGAAAATAGAATGAAAACAAAATAACAATTTTGTAATTGTCTTTGTTGTAATTATTTTTGAAATCAAAAAATAAAAACATGAAATAGGAAATAAACCAAATAGACCCTAACTCTAAGTATGCGTGATTTGGAATTGGCTTGTAAAGAATGTTTGATTTGCATATGAATGACAGTTGATGCTTATGCATGGAAACAAGCTTCAATTTAACTTAAAAAAAAAAAAATGAAACAAAAGGCAGAAGAGCCAGAATGTTCAATCACAATGCCGTTCAAATCAGTGTGCTACACCCAAGAGACAAGGACTTTTAAATTGCCCGGACCTTCAGTTTGAGATCTATCACACTGCTTGCACCTTAATTATATCTATTTTTTCTGTATGAAAAACCCTTTCAATTCCTATTATTTCAACTGCTATTTCATTCTTAAACTTAAATGGAGGGTTGAGAGTTGAGGGGAAGCTACTGAATATAAGGGTTTCTAAATGCTAGAATGGAAGTGCTGATTAGAGGGAAATAAAGAAGGCTTTAAATGTTAAGTATTTTATTAAATAAAGTAATTTCACTGAACATCTAAAGGCATTGCTGCATAGTCTGTCAAGTTTGTAGTTCTATGTAGGTTGTGTTGGACTTACAACCCCTTCCCATTCTCAATGTCCCCAAATAGGAAGGTGCGTTGTCTTTGTCATGACACCACATAATATTATTCTATTTTATGATTTCATCTTTTTTGCCTGATATTTTCATTTATATAGAATCTGTTTCTGGAGGTTATAACTTACAAGTTCATATCATTTGGTATTTCAAATAGATCTGCATGTTACTAAAGGCTTTGCCATATCTTGTATAGGTGATTCATAAAGCGGTACCTACTTTGGTAGACCTTGAGGAGATTACTACTCTATTTATAAATGAGTGTTCCCAGTCAAATGATCCTCGCTGTTGGAAGTCTCACATCGCTTGCCTCAAATCCTGGTGTACGGTTTAAATATCTATTGGGCAACTCCACTTATTACCAATTGGTTTTAGGTTGGAACCTAACATGGTATTAGAGACAGAGTCCACCTTCTTGTGTATTGCGTATCGCCTGTTATGGCAATGTGGAGCCTGCCTCAAATCCTAGGGTGCGGTTTTAGGTTGGAATCTAACACTTACCTCTCACTGAAACAAAATAAGTTCCTGATTATGCCGAGCAATTAGTTAAGAAGCATACGCGTGCTTGGTTATTCAGAGAGGCAGCTATCAAGCATGGTGGTGTCCATACCGAAGGTGATGGCAGTGCCGTATATGCCTCATAGATGGATGATTCTGAGCATGCTACTCATGTACTCCTCCAAAGTTCATCTTCTCTATTTTTCATTGCATGTTTTGTGATTTTCTCTGATTTGGAGCTTAAATGTTAACATGCTGCAAATGTTAATATGTGTGCATTAGGAGATTAGGCTCCATGACTTTGAGTGTTCCCTGGTGAAAATTGTTGTATTGTAAATCTGTAATCCAAGTATGTACACAAATCTGTTAGTTCTGTTATAGTTGTTAGAGACTTAGTTAGACAGTTAGCTTGTTAAAGGCTATAACTGCTAGTGTGAGCAGTGTGGGACTAGCCTATATATGTAATACAGAAAAGAAATAATTCATATACATTGTTCATTCTTTCTTTCTTCTACTCTATCCTTCTCTAAATTCTTGTGAGTGTGTGCAGCAGTGTGTAGTTCTAACAGCTTGGTATCTAGAGCTATTAAGAATCAGGGACCTGTGAAGAAAGGTTGAGGCGTCCTGTGAAGAAGAAAAGAGGCTATCATGGCTTCATCGAATGGAGGAAATGGAAGTTTCCTTTCCAGTTTGCCGATCCTGGATGGCAAGAATTATGATCATTGGGTTGTAAGGATGGAAGCCATTCTTGGCTTTCAAGAAATCCTGGATATTGTGAAAGAAGGTGTCACAGAAAGGGACGATGCAGCAACCAAGAAGAAAGACTACAAGGCTAAGTGCTTTCTTCATCAATGTGTTGATCTTGTCAACTTTGAGAAGATCTCCAAAGCCAAAACAGCCAAGGAGGCCTGGGATGTTTTGCAGAAGGCTTATGGAGGTGCTGAGAAGACCAAGAAGATGAGACTTCGGTCCCTCAGAAGACAGTATGAGTTGCTGTCCATGCTTGAACAAGAATCAATAGCTGAATATTTCAATAGGCTGCAATTGCTTGTAAACTCGATAACAACATGTGGAGGCACAATCTCTGATCGGCAAATGGTTGAAAAGATCCTTACAACCCTTACCACTAGGTTTGATCATACAATGGTTGCAATTGAGGAGTCTAAAGACTTGGAGGGAATGAAGGTAGAGGAGCTGCTGAACTCACTAGAGGCACATGAGCAGAGACTGAATGAAAGATCCAAAGTAAAGGAACCAGATCATGCTCTGCAGGCCCAGATGTTCAAGAAAGGTAATGTTGATTACAGAAAAGGCAATGCTGATTACAGAAAAGGCAAGAGAGGAAACAAGGTGAAGTCCAACAGAGATGGAGGTTATGGTTCTGGCAACAATTCTTACAGCCAGGATCAAGTCTCCTCAGCTGAGCAAGGAGATCAGCACAGCAAAGGAAGAGGGGGAAGGTCAAGCAGAGGCAGAGGTGGAAAGAAGAAGGTTGATAAAAGGAAGATTCAGTGCTTCAACTGTAATAAATGGGGGCACTATGCAAAAGAATGCAGAAACAGCAAGGTGGAGAGGTCAAGATCAGATGATGATGAGGCCTATGTAGCTCAAGATGATGGCTCGGATTCTGACCAAGTATTGCTGATGGTGACAACCAACATAGAAGGGGAGAGCAATACATCTTGGTATCTTGACACAGGGTGTTCCAACCACATGACAGGACAGAAAGATTGGCTAATTGATCTTGATTGTAGTGTCAAGAACAAGGTCAGATTTGCAGATAACAGCACTATAGTAGCTGAGGGAATTGGCAAAGTCTTGATTAAAAGGAAAAATGGCAGACCTGCATATGTGACTGATGTTTTGTATGTTCCCTCAATGAAAAGCAACTTGTTGAGCCTTGGACAATTGCTAGAAAAGGCTTCACAATGAAGATGATGCAGAAGCTCATTGAAGTCTTTGATGCAAAAGGAAGGATGGTGATTAGAGCTCCACTGTCAAAGAATAGAACATTCAAGATTGATTTGAATGCTTCAACAATTCAATGCCTCTCAACCACTGTAATTGAGGATGAAAACTGGCTGTGGCACTACAGGTTTGGACATCTCAATTTCAAGAGTCTAAACCAGTGGGCAAAGAAACACATGGTGCAAGGAATCCCTCAAATCAAACAACCAGAAAAGGTGTGTGAAGGGTGCTTGATGAGCAAGCAACCAAGAACTGCATTCAAGAAGTCTGCACCAGCAAGAGCCACTGATGCCTTGGGAGTTGTTCACTCAGATGTATGTGGCCCTATTAAGACACCAACTCTTGGAGGAAACAGGTACTTCATAACCTTTGTAGATGAGTTTACTAGAAAACTGTGGTTGTACTTGATTGAGGGAAAGCATGAAGTCTTTGATGTGTTCAAGAAGTTTACTGCCTTAGTTGAAAGACAAAGTGGAAAAGCTATCAAAATTCTTAGAACTGATGGTGGAGGAGAATACAGTTCTAAGGATTTTGAGCACTTCTATGAAAAACAAGGCATTGTGCATGAGGTAACTGCCCCTTATACACCTCAACACAATGGCCTTGTTGAAAGGAGAAACAGAACCCTAATGAATATGGCAAGGTGCATGCTGAAAGGAAAGGAAATGCCACAGTGTTATTGGGGTGAAGCTGTGTACACTGCAGCCTATGTCCTTAACAGATGCCCCACTAAAAGAATGGAGAATGTGACTCCAGAGGAAGCTTGGACAGGAAGCAAACCTAGAGTTGATCATCTAAGGATCTTTGGATCCTTATGCTTTAGACATGTTCCTGACCAAAGAAGGAGAAAGCTAGATGACAAGAGTGAAGCTATGGTTCTAGTAGGATACCATCCCACAGGAGCCTACAAACTGTACAATCCATCTTCGAAAAGGGTTGTAATCAGCAGAGATGTGGTTATTGATAAGAAGGCAACCTGGAATTGGAAGGAACACAATGCTGGGATGAAAGTCAGTATTTTTCATTCACTTGATTCAGATCATCAAATGTCTGAGTTAAGTGAAGACTGTGCAGCAAGTGAGCAGACTCAGAACAGCAGGCCACAAAGGAATAGAGCACCACCAGTAAGATTCACTAGTGCACAAAAGGGATTCCACGTCGGTTATTTTTGGCTTTCCACATCGGTTTTGAAACTGATGTGGAAACAACCGATGTGGTTTATTGCCACTTTACACATCGGTTTTAAAACCGATGTGTAAAGTATATTTTAAACATCGGTTTTATACTAACCGATGTGTAAAATTAATTTAGAAATTGATAAGCAGTTGTAAATTTAACTTTCTACATCGGTTTTGCTTAAAACCGATGTGTAAAATTGACTTTCTACATCGGTTTTCTAAAGAACCGATGTGTAAAGTTAAATTTACACATCGGTTTTAAGCAAAACCGATGTAGAAAGTTAAATATACACATCGGTTATTGAGAACCGATGTGTAAAATCTCATTTTTTTTTAATCTATTATTTACATTTCAATCATTCCTGTTTTCACTAATGCAGATCAATAAACAAACCAGCAGTACCCTGATCAAACAAGAAACAACAACAGAACACCAAACCAGTTTTGACACAATCATTCAAAAGCAAAACATACTTCATTCAATTTTCTTAGCACAGCCAATTAGCTCTTACACATATGGTTAAAAATACTGACATTTCATCAAATGACTAGTGAGCACAGAATCTGAAAACAGAGGGCATCAGGCCTAATTAATTTCGAATGAATGAAAACAACACTTTATCAAAGCTACATCAAAACACGAGAGAAGAAGAATTGAACCAGCACACGAGCACTAATACATATCATCAGTCAAAGGTACGTACACTATAGCTAGTATATGATAAGTTTTTAAACTAACTACATATATACAAACTATGGGTGGTACACTTCAAGAAAGAAAGTTGCCCAACGCCTCTTTATGATGTTGATGTCAGAACCAGACAATGGAGATGGATTGTTGAATATCTGCAAGTTTAATTGGACAAAAGATTATATCTTTTAAGTAATAAACTAACATAAAACATATAACGAATCTATACTATTACTTCTAATTGTGTCAATTAACATTTACCTCACTCCATCTTTCAGTGATCCCGGAGGAGATAATTTCCAACATCCACTGCATCACATAGTAGCCACATTCCCATGACCCACGTTGTATACGTGACTACGTACAAATGAAACCCAATTAGAATATGAGGAATTAAATAAAATAGAAATCAATTATTGTACCCACTGCATTTGATGCATTTGAACTAATAAATATCTTACGCTGGGAATAATCCATCTGATAGCCCGAGTACGCCTTTCACCACGCAACATGTGGGATGCATTAATAGACCTATCATGACAAAAACATTAATTAAAGTAT
Organism: Sophora flavescens; assembly: GCA_030762895.1. Taxonomy (NCBI): domain Eukaryota; kingdom Viridiplantae; phylum Streptophyta; class Magnoliopsida; order Fabales; family Fabaceae; genus Sophora; species Sophora flavescens. The sequence goes on from CM061066.1 coordinate 131,736,021, forward strand.
ATATAATAGATTTCAGATAATTAAAACAACTGCATTACTGATTATAAAGTATTTTAACGCTTACGTTTCGATGATCATCTTCAGTTGATTCGCCGGCTTATGTCCCAATGAGCAGAAGAAGACCACGACGTTCATTCTTGGGTACAAGAGCAACAGTTGTCAATGCTTGCTGTATTTGCGGAACAATTAGTGACTGTAAGTCATATATAGTTATACTTAAATTAATAACCGGTACTTACTTATTGAGATAAGGCGCAAGATAGAATTGATGATCGTCTCGGGCAAGTATATCACGTATGGTAGTGACCGGGTCTTCCGATGCTACGAGAACATCACCCTGAATGAACATGGGGTCAATGAACCCATAAAGGGCGAGGTTACCCTGATCGACTAACATACGATGCAGATACCTAATATATTGGAAAAACATGTTAATTATCATTGTATTTAAAAATTAATTACGTACTTAACTTATAAATAAAATGTACTTACGTGCACCAAAACGATATATGTGCAGAACTGGCCATTTCTTTATTGAGTGCCATCTCCATAAGTTCTTTCTTTGGTATATCTGAGTTCACGGTGGCATCATGTTCCAACGTTACCAATGCTGCATCATCCTCCATGGTGACAACTCTGTATAGCAAGATCTTTGAAAACATCACCATGGCCAGGTGCCCCTTTGTCGATCCCCTAAACAACATAGATATATATTAGTAATCACGGATAATTAAGTTATTTAATTCGTTATGAACTAAATGGTCAAATGAATACCTTGACAGAGCGGACATCTCTCGGTCTTCCTAGATCCGACCTTTTAGGCACAATATCATTTCCAACATCCTATAACAAATACAAATAAAGCATTATCTTTAAACAATAATAAATATATTTCAACTATGAATATAGAAAAACACAACTAACCGAATACCTCGGATGCAACAAGAAAGCCGACCAGTCTTCTTGGCCAGGAGGATGAAGTTACCGGGGCCCGACCCACCTTGTTTGAACCTCCTCGGTGGGCACGGGGACTCGAGCATCAAGCATCTCGAATAATCTCAACAGACACCCTCGAGATGATCATCCAGGTAATAACCGATGGTGTATGGTATTACCTAACTTATTATATGCCCTACCCAATGCCACTAAGCGGCGATGATGATGATGATCATCAACATACAGCTCACACCTATCGTGGTCGTCATCATCATCGTCATCATCATCATCAAGAAGAAGAAAACATCATCATCATCATTTTCGGGATGATGAGGAGGATCACATGAGCCCTTAGTGCTCACATGGACAGAGGGTTGGATAGAGGGTTGGACACCGCTGTCATCTCTTTGGGACAAAGAAGTAAATATTGCCATCTGCTGGGCAAACCGCTCGGCCATCTCCTGTCAAGCTCACTGCAATCTCCTGTTTTAGTTGTGCTCTATCTGCAATCGAATCCCCTGTGGCATTGGTGTGAAGATGAACCATGGTATTGGCGAATGCCGACTCCCCATCCAACACCAATGACACGACCGGGTGGTCTGCGTTTACCGATGGCGATGTAGATAAGATATCATTGCGTCCTCTAGGAACAAAGGTTCCTTGGGTTAGCTGATCATCCAAGGCATCCTATCACATAAAAATATCAGGTCACATTACAATTCGGTAACAATCTTAAAATGACAATTACAACAAACTATACTTACAATCCTCTCGGCTACTTGGCTGGACTCCTCGTATGTATATTGTCCCGTTTTTCTTTGTCGGCCCCTCTTCCATGAACGATGGCGTGGGGGTGGAGGTGGATCAACAACCTCCGGAAGATTTTCAGCATTAGGATCCGCCCGAGATGCTGCCCGCCGACGTGCTTTCTTTTCCTCTTCAACCATTTTCTTAACAACCTTTTTATATCCCCCATGAGACATGACATGGGGCTAGACATTCATGCTTTGGTATTCCTGCCACTTTTTCCTCTTCTCCTGTTATAAATAAAAGACAATTAAATTACATAAGTATATGAAAGTAATGCAATTACATAAATTTAGAGACAAATCAAATAAGTTAACCCGAAAGTGGGATCACGTCGGCTCCCGAACAAAGCGATCCCACGTCGCCTTGTCAAGAAACGGATACACCTCAAGTGGGTTCTTTTTACTTTTTGGACCGAATATATAGTATCCGCCAGTGTCGGCCTTAAAACCCCTCCAACGCTCTCCAAAGATACTTCAAAGAAACGCTTCTTCATAGCGTATGTATCCGGTATGTCAAATGTCAACTACATTAAGACCAAAAGAATCAACGAATTACTGTATGATATTATTAAGATAAAAATAAAGTAGATACAGACAAACACAGGACGTAGAAGTATAGATACCAGAATACTCTCCCATATCTGCTCCTTCACGTCCGCCGGTACATCTCTCCACCTATCAATGAGTATACTAGGCCTGTTCCTAGCAAGGGTCGTCACAAAACTGGTAAACCGATCTTCCATTGGCCCAATAGGTTTGAGGTTATCATCAAAATCTACTCTTATCCTCTGATTTGACCCACGGTTGGCAGTCAAATGCCTCATCCGTGTGGCACGTCTACCCTTTCTACCAGTGAGACGGGGTCTCTGACCCTCTTCATGAAGGAGGTGTATCCTCATGATCAGCCATGTATACCTGTTTAAACACAAAACAAAAAAAAAACTTGTTAGTATGTCAGGATAAATATCAAACATAACTTATAAATATCGATCAACGTACATAAACATAACTTATAAATATCAACGTAAACACATAATATGCCAAACTTGATGGTAATATCAAACTAAACTTACTTTGTGGTCAATTAGTAAAGTTCTCCCATAACCCTTCTTAGTGATCATTATGAGTAGCATGTACATCATCCACTTCATTTTCCTCATTGAAATTAGGCACTCGTGTTGAGAAAGAAGGAGTATCAGAAATATCAAGAGTTGAATCGTGATTTCCCTCACTACCGTTATACATGTTTTTTCCCTGGAGAACCACTGACCACCTTTTGTTAGAAGGATCACGGATATAAAACACTTGTTTTGCTTGGGATGCCATGATGAAAGGTTCCTCTTTATTACTTACCTTACTAAGGTCCACCAATTTGAATCCTAACTCATCGGTTTGCACACCATTGTTACTGTCGACCCACTGACATTTAAAAACAGGTACTCTAAACTTCGTGTAATCAACCTCGCATATCTCTTCAATGATTCCAAAGTATGAAACTGATGCCATAACAGGGTTTTTATCTTTCGAACTAGAGAAATGCATGGACTCAGCGACGACCATAACCCCACTGTTTTGCATAGTACTTTTGTCATCCTGGGACTTTGTATAGAAGGAAAACTTATTGATATCGTACCCACTCCAAAGATATGACATCAAAGTTAGGCCCCCTGTGCTAGCCATTTTAATGTAGCAGAAGCGAGTGCCATCCTTTGCAATTTTTTTCTTTAAACCAGTTCAAGAAAGTCTTGTTATGCTTGTTCAAACACCATTTTTCATTCATTCTAGGGTAAGTTTCATTGATGATGCTTTTATGCTCACATAAGTATGGTTCAACCTCATCGGTGTTATTCAATATATACAAATGTGCTTGAAGCACTTCCTCCCGATCCATGCTCTTAACAAAGTGATACCTCGTGTACCCTTACCATCATATCTTCCTTCGTGATTCGAGACTTGGAAGCCCTACAGTTCCGCTTCCGACATGTAGTCCGTACAAAACTCAATAGCTTCTTCTCCGCAACATACCTTTCAACAATAGATGCTTCGGGACGGTGTGGATTTTTCATATATCCTTTCGGGATCTTCATGTATCGCTCAACCGGTACATCCACCTTAAATAAACGGGACCGCACAATCTAATCTCCCTCACTAGATGAACAATCAAATGAACCATGATGTCAAAAAATGAAGGTGGAAAATACATCTCCAATTGGCACAATACAATGGCTGCCTCATTTTCCAACTCATCCAAATTTTTAGTGGCAATGACCTTGCTACATATAGCATTGAAGAATAAGCATAACCTAGTAATGGCATGTCCGACTTTTTTAGGCAATATGTCACGAATGGCCACCGGTAGTAGTTGTTGCATCAAGACATGACAATCATGAGACTTTAAGCCAACTAATTTGAGATCTTTCATTGAGACAAGTCTTCCGATATTTGAAGAGTAACCCTGTGGCACTTTGACTCCCGTAGACATTCACGTAAACTTCTTTTCTCTTTTTTTGATAAAGTATGACATCTTTGGGGGCAAATAAGTCTTCTTATCCCCCACTTTAAGTGGAGCTAACTGCTCTCGTATACCCATCGCAACTAGATCCAGCACGAGCATTCACACCATCCTTTGTCTTGCCTTGAATGTTGAGAAGCGCCCGATTAAACTGTCACACACATTTTTCTCTACATGCATCACATCAATACAATGTCTTACATCAAGCTTGCACCAAGTATGGAAGATCAAAGAAGATCGACCTCTTCTTCCATATTTTCTTCTCTCGTAGCCTTCTTTCGGGTCTTCCCATAGATAACATTAGTGTTGTTCACCCTTTCATAAACTTGCTCTCCAAGTCAAGGCCACCGGAGCAATTTCATTCTCCGGAAGTCCATTGAAAGCTTTCCTCAATCTACGATAAGGATGATTACGTCGGAGAAATCTCCGATGCCCAAGGTAGACCGTCTTCCTTCCATGTTGCAGTTGATGGTAACATGTGCCTTCTTCACATATTGGACATGCTTTATGCCCCTTAACACTATACCCACACAGGTTCCCGTATCTTTGGAAAGTCATTGATGGTGCAAAATAACATGGCACGCAATCAATGTCTCACGGCAATACCCGTCGATCACATCAACGCCTTCATCCCACATCATTCTCAAGTCTTCAATCAAGGGACTCGAGATAAACATCAATATCATTTCCTGGCTGTTTAGGACCCGAAATCATCATACTTAACATAATGTATTTGCGCTTCATGCACAACCAAGGAGACAGTTGTAAATTACAAGGAGAACAGGCCATGAACTATGAATACTACTTAAGTTTCCATATGGATTCATTCCATCGGTAGCAAGTCCAAGCCTCGAGGTTTCGGGCTCATTCCCGAAATCCCGAAACAAACTATCAATTCTCTTCCATTGCAAAGAATCGGCGAGGATGGCGAAGTGTCCATCACACTTCCTCTCATCTGCATGCCATCTAATGTTCTTTGCGTCATTTACATTAGCAAACAATCGCTTGAACCGCGGAATCACGGGAAGATACCATAACACCTTCGCAGGAGGACCTTCGGTGACCACATCACAACTAGAATCACCATCCTTCACTTTGTAGCGTGATACCCCACACCTGGGGCACTCGTGCATCTCTTCAAACTCTTTCCTGTACAATATGCAATCATTGGGGCAAGCGTGTATTTTCTTATACTCCATACCCATCGGACACAATATCTTCTTCGCCTCATAGTTTCGAGATGGCAATGTGTTGCCTTCTGGAAGCATTTCTTTCAACAACTCAAGCAATTCGGTAAAGCTTTTATCGCTCCACCCATTTCTCGCCTTCACATTGAACAATCTTAACACCGCTGACAACCGTGTGAAATTAGTGCACCCCGGATACATAGCCACTTGCGCATCACTGCACAAAGTATCATACACATGTGCGCGCCAAAAAGACTCTTGCCCAACATCACAGATCATGTCCTCTAGTCCATCGTCCATTTCCACGTCATCAACTTCCTCTCTATCCGACACCCTCGGCCTGTCTAACGATTCACCATGGCATATCCATGTTGTATAACTCTTGCAAATCCCCTCACAAATAAGATGATCATGTATCTCCTCAGCTTCTAGTCGTCTCTCATTCAAACAGTTAACACAAGGACAATAAAACATTCCGTTACCACTATCAGGAGCATTTGTTTTTGCAAACTGTAGAAAATCTTCCACTCCATTCTCATACTCATCACTTGTCCGTCTAGCATTCATCCAACCGCGATCCATGACTAAACCAATACCTTCGTACTTAGTCCAACATATTCATCAACCACTTCTTATGACAGGGTATGGCCCTATCCCATTCGAGAAGAAACTTTTTCAACATTCGGTTAACAGTTAGTCCTTAACTCTCATGCTCATACTCGACAAAATTTCGGCAAAGCATTTCCCGCGGTCTCCGACGTACACTACTTGAACGCGATGACATCCACCGCGATAAAGTATGCACCGGAGAGAACGAAAGGAAATGTATCAATCCGAACTTTCATCAAGTATATAACATTAGAACCAATGAATAACTATTTTAACTGAATTAAGAAAAAGTTTTTTCCCAAACTGTCCAACTTTGGACAATTCAAGATCCAACACAATGAGCGGTACATTAAGCACGTACACGTACGCTCATTAGTATTGCATCTCAAACGGGAAACTAAGGCTTTACTATTTATGTAGCTTGCATGAAGATGGGGCTTGAAAAGTGAAGAAAATTAGCCAAACAGAGCCCTTCACGGCCTAGCCTTGAAAGCCATCACTACGTGATCGAGTATAGCTTAAAAGAAAGAATGGAAAAGTCGAACTGGTCACGGCCATCCCGTGATGCCCATCACGGCCGTGACATGTCACTGTACCAGACCCTCACAGGCAGAACCGATCACGGCCAGCCGTGATGGTGGTCACGCCGCGTGACAGACCAACCAGTGAAGCAACCTCCAAGCGCGGAACCTATCACGGCCTGGCCGTGATGGCCATCACGGCCGTGACATGCCAATCGAACCAGACCCTCACAGCAGAACCGATCACGGCCTTGTTGTGATGGTGGTCACGCCGTGACGGAACAACCAGTGAAGCAACCTCCAGGCGAATCCGTCACGGCCCAGCGCGTGACAGACAAAAGACGGCCGTGATTCGGGTGATACCACCACTGGAAAAATCCAGTATTGGAGCAACAGAACAACACATGCAAGTATATTATCCAACCATTTCGAGTCAAAGTTCATAACTTTTCTAAACAAGAAACAAATATATACCTGAGGGAGGAGGAGGGACGAGCAAAAATGGCGCTCTTCACGCAAACGAGGGTAGCTCGCGGATGATCGTTCTCAGTGGTTCTCTTACGAAGCAGAAAATGAAGGCTCGCAGTCGCAGTGGTCTTCTTTGTCTACGATTGAAAAGGGAAAAAGGACCTGGGAGTTACCGGAAGAAGCGGCGACGTGAAGAAGGGAGCGAGAGAGAGAAAGAGAAAGAAAGAGAGAGAATGAGAGAGAGAGAGACGCATACCTGAGGGAGGAGGAGGGACGAGCAAAAATGACGCTCTTCAAACTAGGGTAGCTCGCGGATGTGAGTGCAGTGAGAGAGATGGAAAGCGGTGACAACGCAGCAACGAGAACAAGCCGCGCGTTAGCGAGAGGAGGAGGGAGTGTTGTGTTTTAGGCATCGTTCAAATCGAAGAATGAGGGCGCAAAACACAAGGAGGGAAATAGAAAAATTGGGACTATTACACATCGGTTATTAGGAAAACCGATGTGTTAAACATCTTATACACATCGGTTATGACAAAACCGATGTGTAAACATTAAACTTTTAAATTCTGATTTTTTCTTTTAAATTTTATACATCGGTTAATAAAAACCGATGTGTAAAAGTAAAATCTAAATTTCTATTTTTTTTCTTTATAATTTTATACATCAGTTATATAAAAACCGATGTGGTTACTCACCATTTTACACATCAGTTCAAAAAGAACCGATGTTGAATGTTAAAAATTCCGAGTTTTAATTTTTTTATTTTAATTTTACACATCGGTTATAAATAACCGATGTGGAAAAGTTTTACACATCGGTTATTCTCTAAACCGATGTGTAATACTTTCGTTTTAATTTCAAAAATGCCACCGCCTCGTTTTACACATCGGTTTCTACTAAACCGATGTGTAAACTCCGATGTAGAATCCCTTTTCTGCACTAGTGATTGACAGATTATGAGTTTTTCACTGATCAGTAAATCACAGCCGAAGGTGAGTTAGTTCACCTAGCTTTCTTTGCAGACACAGAACCAATGAACTGGGAACAAGCTATCAATGAAGAGGTATGGCAGAATGCAATGAAGGAAGAAATGAATGCAATAGAGAGGAACCATACATGGGAGCTTACTGAACTTCCACCTGACAAGAAGCCAATTGCTGTCAAGTGGATCTTCAAGGTGAAACTGAAGCCAGATGGTTCGATAGCCAAGCACAAGGCCAGATTAGTGGCAAAGGGGTTCTTGCAGAAAGCTGGAGTGGATTATACATAAGTGTTTGCACCAGTGGCAAGAGCTGAGACAATAAGACTTGTCATTGCCATTGCAAGCTCAAAAGAGTGGCCAATGTTCCAAATGGATGTAAAATCTGCATTCCTAAATGGTCCACTAGAAGAGGAAGTCTATGTACTACAGCCTCCAGGTTTTGAGGTAAAGGGAAAAGAAAGTAAGGTGTATAAGCTCCACAAGGCCTTGTATGGCTTGAAACAAGCCCCTCGGGCTTGGAACAAGAGAATTGATGCATTTCTACTGAAGCAAGGATTCTCAAAGTGATCTGTGGAGTTTGGTGTATATGTGAAAAGCAGTGATGGTGCTGGCCTGATTTTAGTATGTCTCTATGTAGATGATCTACTTGTAACAGGAAGTGACTCAACTGAAATCGACAAGTTCAAAAGGAGCATGCACTTGGAGTTTGAAATGACAGACCTAGGGACCCTCACTTATTTCCTAGGGATGGAGACAGAATACACAAACAGTGGCATCATTCTACACCAGAGAAAGTACTCTCAAGAGATACTTAAGAGGTTTCAAATGGACTCTTGCAATGAGGCAGTAACTCCAATGGACAGCAATGTAAAACTGCAGAAGGGTGAAGCTGAGAAATGTGTTGACAGCACCCTCTACAAGTAGATTGTAGGTTCTCTTAGGTTCCTATGCAATAGCAGGCCAGATATCTGTTATGGTGTTGGCTTGATCAACATGTTTATGAGTGATCCTAGAGCCTCACATATGACTGCTGCTAAAAGACTGCTGAGATATGTGAAAGGGACCGTCAACTATGGAGTTCTATTTCCTAAAGGAGCATGGCAGCTTGAGGAAGGACTTGAGGCTTGGTCAGATTCAGATTGGTGTGGTGACAAGGTTGAAAGGAAGAGCACCTCAGGTTATCTGTTTAAATTTCAGAACAGCCCAGTTTCATGGAGCTCTCGAAAACAAAATGTGGTGACCCTTTCCTCTTGTGAAGCAGAGTACATAGCTGCCTCCAATGCAGCTTGCCAGGCTCTTTGGCTGGAATCTCTGCTGGATGAAATGAGGATCAAGTATAGAAAACTAGTTCAACTCTTTGTTGACAATAAATCCTCCATAAGTCTAGCAAAGAATCCAGTGGCACACGGCAGGAGCAAGCACATTGAAACAAGGTTTCACTTTCTAAGAGACCAGGTGAACAAGGAAAGGATCAAGCTGACCTATTGTAGCACAGAACTGCAAATTGTTGATGTTCTAACTAAGCCAGTTAAGATTGATCAGTTTAGAAGGTTGAGGGAAATGCTGAATGTAGTGTGTATAGATACATTGGATTAAGGGGGTGTGTTGTATTGTAAATCTGTAATCCAAGTATGTACACAAATCTGTTAGTTCTGTTATAGTTGTTAGAGACTTAGTTAGACAGTTAGCTTGTTAAAGGCTATAACTGCTAGTGCGAGCAGTGTGGGACTAGCCTATATATGTAATACAAAAAAGAAATAATTTATATACATTGTTCATTCTTTCTTTCTTCTACTCTATCATTCTCTAAATTCTTGTGAGTGTGTGCAGCAGTGTGTAGTTCTAACAAAAATGTGTGTTGATCCTCATTTTGTTCTCCCCTTTGCTTAAAATTTGTTTTTTGCTCCCTGTGTTTGCTTGAGTTACATGTTTATTTTTAAAACCCCTGTTGTTGGTAGCTTGCATGAGTTAAATGTTTGGGAGGGGGATAAAGCACTTTATTTATGTATTTTTAATTAATAGGTTCTGTGTTAGTCTTATGGTGAAGCTATGATCATCCCTGGAGTTTATGTATTCATTTTTTCTATACAGCTGCAGCAAGTCTCCTTCTCTTTAATTAGAGGATGTTACTAGCTGTATTAATGCTATGCAATATGCATCTTGAGTTTTACCTTCTTTCTCAATCTTTTTACACTATTTTTATATGGTCTGAAGAAAGATAATGTAGTAGGGAAATTTTAAATTGTCCTAAATAACTTCAACCAGTTTGTTTATCTTATTGCAGGATGACAATGAGGTGCCTAAATATTAGAGAATGATGAAGACTAGAAATTAAAATCATGTTTATCTTTCTTATGGAATGTTGATACTCTGTTATAGAATACCATTTGTTTAACTGGATTCCATGTTCTATTATATCATGTACAAAACTATTGCTTGAGTGTATGTTGATACTCTATCATTCCTTTTGACCGTTACTTCTTGATATGATGTGGCTATTTGGAAAGTCAACATGGCTATTTGAGATTTTAGGATGTGAATTGTTCCTAATTTGCAGCATTTTCTCTCAGATATGACAGAAAATGAGCTGGATAGACTTGAGTTGAGGTTCTCTCAGTTGGATAGACTATAGTATTGCTATTATTTGTTGAATATTGAATACACAATAAAATATATTGGCTGCAGCAACGTTCAAATATTGTCTTTTAAATATGAAATGAAAAAACAAAAACAAAAAGATAATCGTGAAATCAAAATTAATAAGCGTTGTGGAATGACGTTTCCAAATATGTAATTCAGAATAAGCCTTCTATTATCTTTCATTGATTAAAACAAATATTTCTTTTATTACAATCTTATTTATTGTCACTAGACTTTTGTACCCGTGCGACACACGGCCTCAATAATTTATTTTGTGTATTATATAAATAAAAGACTTAATTATAATTTTGATCCCTATAATTTTATAAATGATTAATTTTTGTTTTTATAGTTTCAATTGCTCAAATTAAGTCCTTATAATTTCACAAATGGATATGACATTAGTGCCGGTAGTTTCACGAACGAGCTCTGTACGTACATTGTCTTTTAGCTTTTTTTGCTTTCCACTTTAGTTTTAGTGGTTTTTTGAACTAATTAAATAAAACTAATCCTACCCTAACGTCAATTCACAAAGGTTAGTCAAGTCAATAGCTCTCATTAAATATTGAATAGTAGGTTGATGGCAGGATCGGATTTGTACGAATTTGAAATTAGGTAGACTTGATTTGAGCAACAGAAATTATATGGACTAAAATCGCCAACTTTTGAAATTATAATGACCAAAACTGTAACTAAGCCTAAATATAAATGAGAATTATGAGATAAAATAATAAAATATAAAATAAATTTAATTTTAAGTTGTAAAATATTTAATTTCATGACATTACATTAATTAAAATAAAATATAAAACTATGATTGCTTTAATTTTATTACTTAAGATTATTGTAGTTTATAATAATATTACATTATAAAAAAAATAAAAATTATAATAATATATTAATAGAGTTGAATAACATTAGTTAGTAGGATTTATTCAAAATTTTTAGAAGTGTTCCAACCTCTTTAAAACTATTAAGATATAAATATATTCAAAACTTAGTAAAAAAAAGTAAGTAGCTTTAAAATAATTTAATTTATAATTAATTCGGTCAATGAATTTATTTATATTGTCTATATTATTTGCAAAAAGTTAACTAATTAGAAAACAACTATCTAAAATATTCATAAAAAACTATTTAAAATACTATACATTAAAGTAACTAAAAAAGATAAAAAAGTAATAAAACAATTTTTTAAAATATTTACAAACACTGGATAAAGCTTTTGAGAGAATCAACCCTATCTTTTGATTTAATTATATTTTTGATCCCTCTAATTTTTTTAGTTGTGCAATTTTGATCTATCAATTTTTTTAAAAGCATTTAGTCCTTCAATTTATCAAATGTGACAAAAAAATGTTAAAAAAAATATATGACAAAATTGGTCCTTAAATCCTTCTACCGTTAAATTTCTAACGGATCTGTAAACCATTTACCCAATTTTTTTTTTTTTTTATTTATTTTTTTTGTAAGTTGTGGCAAAAATCAATATAATTTAATAATAAATAAATAAATGTGTTGAATGGTGGGGCTTGACCACCTTCTTCTTCGTTCATACCCTGTTTCACTTTCTTCTTCAACCTCGTTAGGGTTCGTGCATAGTTTGCTGCAAATAGATTAGGCAACGCGTTGGTCGCCTCGGCGAGGACGAGGAGGGAGATCACGACGAAGGCACTGTGGGAGACCGTGTGGTGGCACATGATGGTGACGAAGAGCGTGGCAAGGTGGCGCGCTTTGAAGAGGACTTCACCGAGGAAAAAGACGAGGTAGTGGACCAGATCCATGAGGAAGTAGACGTTGTTGTAAGCTCGTGTTGGCGGCGGCGAAGCCGTGGTTCGAGTCGAAGAGGATGGCAGAGGATCCGAGGATCACAGAATATTCTGGTTTTAATTCTGATTATGATTTTGTGTTGTGTCTTTTTTGGATATTGTTCCAGATCTGATGCGATCGGTGGTGGAGGATTCAACCATGGCGGTGGCCGTCGTGAAGGTGGCCGGCTACAACAGAAACGCCGGAGGAGGCGGTTATGGCGGTGACAGAGACCGAAGTTACAGTGTTGATGGGTCTCACTACTCTAGGGGTGCTGGTGATAAATGCCTTGAGGTGATTTGGGTTGGATTTATGATTATTGTCAGTAGTGATTTGGGTTGGATTTATGATTTTGGGGTGGTGGTGACGAACGTCATTAACGAAGCTTCTTGTCATATGCGCAGTCAGGTACGACAAAAATATTCATTTGTTCACCATACATTCAATTCATCCAAAGAATTATCCATCCACTGAGTTACTAAATCCATTGGATCACTATATGAAATCAAAACAAATTTATTGGATAAAGTTTATAAAAAAGAACTAAAGAACAAACGGCTGCTTCACAAAATAGATAAGACCCTATTTCAACGTCGGGTTGGGCTAAGATGTATCATCTATATTTTGCACCATCTATATGTGGTAACTTTTGGACCAATCAAATTGTCACATGGGTTTTGTCAAAATTTCAAAATTTCTAATTCTATTTATAATGTAGTCAAATATATGAATACAATATATTGTAGTATAGTATATGTACTCTTTATATTTACAAATTTAATCCATATTAAAATAATGTTTTTTTTAAAAAAAAAGATTATATTATAAAATAATATTTTACAATATAATCAGTTTTTTTAATCAAAAAACATTATTTTAATATAAGTTAAATTTGTAAATACAAAAACAACATATATTATACTACAATATACTGTATTCATATAGTTTGACTACATTATAATACAACTAGAAAGTTTGAAATTTTGACAACTTATGTGGCAATTTGATTGGCCCAAAATTTACCACATTGATGGTGTAGTAGGTGGTGTAAATTGTGGGTGGTACACCATAACCCAACCCTTCAACATCACCATAAAAAAATATTACCAACCAACTTTTTAATGGATCCTCCCAAAAATTAAAGAAAGAAATAATTATTACCATGAAGACCAGAGGTCCTTAACCTGCCTCTAACCTTGGTAACACTGAAAGCATAATTTTATTGGAGTAAATAGTCAAAATGGTCCCTGAAACTGAGGTCGTGTCAAGTTAGTCCCTCAAATTAACGAAATTTCAAAAAGGTCCCTGAAACTGTCAAACGTTGATCAAGTTAGTCCCTCCGTTAGTCAGGGTTCGTTGACTCCGTTAACGGCGCTTATAGTGTCAATTTAGTCCCCAAAATATACAACTTAAAATCAAAAAAGTCCATGAACTTTTATATATGAAATCAACTCAGTCCCTGCAAAAGCCAGCTTACCATCTGCACTCTTTGTTGTGATGGCATGCCAATTGAAGGGGCTTTAGGTGCAAAACTAGTGTTCATGTATGTCACTTGTGGAGATTTAAGAGAAGCGAGAAAGATATTTGATCAGATTCTCAATGATAAGGTTTTTCCGTGGAATCTTATGATGTATGAATATGCAAAAATTGGTGATTATCGTGAAAGTATACATCTTTTTAAGAAAATGCAGAAATTGGGGATTACAGGAAATTCTTATACTTTTTCATGTATCTTGAAGTGTTTTGCAGCTTTGGGAAAGGTAGGAAAGTGTAAAATGATTCATGGGTATATTTATAAACTGGGTTTTGGTTGTTATAATACTGTTGTTAACTCTCTAATTTTAGCCTACTTTAAGTGTGGAGGAGTTGGCAGTGCACACAGGTTGTTTGATGAATTGAGTGACCGAGATGTTGCCTCTGGAATTCTATGAGAATTTGCTTCTTATGTTCTACCATTTAGACAACAGTATCAAATAAATAAAGCTGCATGACAAAGAATTTGTGTTATACATTCAGTTTAAGCATTCAATATAAAATAAAAATGATTAAACTAGATAATTATATAAACCGAGAAGCATATACATACAGTCTGTATTGGTCCAGCTAGCACCTCCCAGCACTGGTTCAAGTCTTCACTCAAGCGAGCTTCGTTAACCTAAATTGTAAAATTATACTATTACAAGAAAGCTCAATGTAAAAACAACAGCCTATTGTCTTTTTTCTATATTTAATAGAAAAACATGAGAAACTTGCACTACAGGCATGCATATAGTTAGTGACTACAACTTTGTATATGCATCATTCTGTAGCGAACCAAACAGTTGAGGCAACCAAAAGGTATCATTTCGTAATGCTTTATTTCCATTACACAAACATAATTATGCACATTCTAAGAGAAAAGCAAACACAAATCCATGTTGCATTGAATACCTGAAGCTTCCCTATTCCTTAAGTGTACTTTTGGAGGCAAGAAGAGAATGGCCTATCCCTACACCCATGTTCCTTAAGACAGTTGAGTCAGTCAAGTCCCCTTGCCAAAGAAAAAATTCAGAAAATAATTATTTCCAAGAGCTACTCACCATCAAATTATCACTGCCATTAAATTAAATTAAGCTAAAAGTTCCATTATACTACAATTGCTCGGGTAACATCTTTTAACAGCATAATTATTTGACTGACATGTTAGCAGCGACATAACTTGACAATAATCATGCCTCTTGCAGCACATGAACACTAGTTTTGCACCTAAAGCCCCTTCAATTGGCATGCCATCACAGCAAAGAGTGCAGATGATAAGTTGGCTTTTGCAGGGACTGAGTTGATTTCATATATAAAAGTTTAGAGACTTTTTTTATTATAAGTTGTATATTTTGGGGACTAAATTGACACTATAAGCACCGTTCACGGAGTCAACGAACCCTGACTAACGGAAGGACTAACTTGATCAACGTTTGACAGTTTCAGGGGCCTTTTTGAAATTTCGTTAATTTAAGAAACTAACTTAACACGACCTCACAGTTTCAGAGACCATTTTGACTATTTACTCAATTTTATTGGCAAGTAGTGCAGACTACATAAATTTGAATGGTAATCACCTAATCATAATTGAAAGTAACGAATACTACACAATCAGGAAAATTTTGATAAAAATCAAGGGTGGTTGTTGGATAAGTAAAAGTAGCCGGTAAAACTCATCCATCCAAGAATCAGTGGTCATTCACAACAATTATGGGAAAAGAATTATGGTTGTTTAGTATTTTCTGAAAGCAACATATACTGTCTATATATGTTAATTGAAATTCCAGCATAAGAAGAATCTGATTACAGTAGTTTAGCCTAAACTCATCTCAGCAACAGCAACATCAAATTTCTAGAATCATCTTATGACATGGACCCAAATGGCAAAAACACAGATCTTCAAACAATTGCAAACTGAAGTAACAGCAACGGGTACAGAGTTGAGATCTTAATGTATTTTATCAAATTAATGGTAAATAGACTATCACTTAATTTAAATACAAGTTCATTTTAAAAGAATATTTTCTATTTTAATATCGTAAAAAAAAATCGCATAAATGAATTATATATTTTAGTGATTAACTCATTTCATACTGAGTTAAATGGAAATAATTTCGTAAGTCCATTAGAAGTCCGTCTTGGGACTAGTGATCTTTTAATAATTTAGAGAGAGAGGGTAGGGATGGGAAAGAGAGAGAGGGGGAGAGGATATTTTAAATTAATAAAATTATTTAATTGTATAAAAAAATTTATTCTTTAAATTAATTTTTATGGATGGATTGGATATCCATCCATAGAAAAGTTGTTAATGGATGGATTGGATGAATTTTATTAAATAAATTATGGATGAATTGGATTTTTTTAATGGATCATAATAGATTAATGGATCATTTTCAATCCATTCATTACAATCCGCATAAAAATTTATCTCGTCCATCCATTTGCCATCCATATGCACAGTGATGAGCAGCGCAGGTGAAGGATATTAATAAATCATAATTAAGTTTTATTTTAAAAATAAAAAATAAAAAATAACTAAAAAAGATTATTTTTGACTAAATACTAAATAGTTGACACATGGCAGTTACACGTGTACAAGTTTTTGCTGGATAGCATATATTACCTTGGTAATTTGACAGAGTAGCGGGATGGAAGGACCAATTTTATGACATTTGATGAATTGGAAGATTAAATATATTAAAAAAAATTGATGAATCAAAATTGTACAACTGAAAAAATAGAAGGATCAAAAGTGTAATTAAACTCATTTTTTTAATACATGTATTAATAAATAGCATAAAAATACAACATATATATTAATCTTTAAATTAAATAACTTAAAGTTAAAGATGCAAACACTTTATTAAATATGTCTTTTTGTCTTGTCGAATAGATTTACATTTTTTTTTTGGATAAGTGGACTTTTTTTTTATGAGTGAATAAGTGGACATATTCTATTTGAGAGAAATAGATACATGGTATATCAGGGAACGATCGTCCATGATTGTTTATAAGATATAATTGTTATATTGAAAATACGTGTGTTCATTGTTAAAAGAGTTATCTTTATATCTTATTATCTTATAAGTACAATCTTGAAAGTGAGAAAGGTTATCAAGACCTTTCTTTTCGTTTTGGTCGGATAATTTTTTTTTTTTTTTTTAAGTTTCATGTATTGATTATTTTTACAATAAATAAATAAGACAGGGTCACTAGTGTAGTAAAGGCTTTTTACGTCAGTTAAAATTGATTTTATATGTCAGAATATTGTCTGACGTAAATACAGCTGACGTTAATAGTTTTATATTTAACGTCTCAGTTCTTTAACACAACTGACGTTAATATTGTTAAAACTAACGTTAGTTGTGTTAAAGAACTGACGTTAAAGGTTTTATTTTTAACGTCAGTTTTCTAATACAACTGACGTTAATAGTGTACTGTATATTTTATAAAATACTATTAACATCAGTTTTTTATACAACTGACGTTAATAGATTTTTTTTTTTAAATTCAGTTTTAAAATATCACTCCCCTCAACTATCCCTGCATTCAGTAAATATCCCAGTAACACAGAATATCACACACATTACAGAAGCAAACACTATCCTTAAATTTCAATATTAACAAAAAGAAAAGAAATATACAAAGGAACAATGGGGGGACTTAAAACCAAAACTCATGTATAGGAAAAACATAACTATCTACAAGTATATATATATATATATATATATATATATATATATATATATATATATACAAGTTATTAATTAGTTTCTAATGTCTAACAAAAAAACTATTCATCTAAGTATTGCGGAGGTAACTTGTCAATTCCTTTTTCAGTCGCATACTTGAAGAAGAATTCAGCAAAGCGCATCCTCAAGTCTCTAAACTCATCTTCTTGAAGAGGCGATTGGTCGTTAAATGCCTACACACGTTCAAATAATAACAATAACATTAACGCAAGTCATTTTCAAAACTAATAATATATAATTTAACAAGTTGTTTAAATATTACCTTATTCCATCCATCCATAATAGATGCGGAGACTATGTTCAGCATATGAAGCATCACATAATGGCCGCACGACCACCCGTCAATTTGAAATCGAGACTACAAACAAAATTAATTTCAATGTCAGTTGAATATACATATAAATTAGTAATTATAATATTAATTATTTGATAAATAAACTACCAAACCTTGAGGTAGGTCCATTCAGGATTTGCTTTAGCCTTAGAAGTCCTACTTCTCCCGTTGGCGCAACTTATGCTACTCGCTTTCATCACGCTATCATAAACAAATAATCATGTCAATTAACAAATTCATATATCATGTGTGTAATAAATTAAAAACAACTGATATTAAAACATAAATTAAATTTAAGATTAGTTACTTACTTATTTACAGCTTCCACCACCTCCTGTGGCGACTTTTGGTGGAGAGAGTATAAGAATATGACAGTATGCCTAGACGGGTGAAGTACGAACAACTGCCAATGGTTTTTCATACAGTAAGGAGCCAGATATAATTCTTTCCGATTGTCTCCCAACAAGTTCCCTATGTATTTACTAAATGCATCGCCAGCAAAGAATTGGGGCAGAAGGACTCATGGCTCTAAGAAGCCGTAAACTGATGCAACGCCCTTATCAA
This sequence comes from Sophora flavescens, assembly GCA_030762895.1. NCBI lineage: Eukaryota > Viridiplantae > Streptophyta > Magnoliopsida > Fabales > Fabaceae > Sophora > Sophora flavescens. The sequence continues at coordinate 131,754,662 of CM061066.1, forward strand.
GCTGAAGATGATGGAGATACCTAAGATATGAAAAGGTGTGGTGTTAATTACATAATATATATATTGAAATTAAAATAAATTATTAAATGGAAAAATACCAAAAATAAATAAGTTATAAATTTAAAATTAACTTACGTGCACCAGAGACTCAAAACCGTGCTGGCCATCCAGACGTTATTTCTGCAGGCGTTCCCGAGATCTTCGCCACAGAAGGAAAATATCCTTTGTTGATCTGGGCGTGCCACCCATCCATTGTGCTCCGATGGACATTCAAAAATCTCAAATGCATAATCCTCACCAAGTGAGAACAAACGAGTGACAGGTGACAGCGACACCGACGTCGACTTGGCCTTCAATTTATGAAAAATAAAATAGATAAGTTGTTGATAATTAAAAAAAACACAAGTAATTATTTGACTAATTTGGACATTAATAATGAATACATACCTTTGTTAACATTTCAAGCTCACGTCTTTTGAAGTCCAACTCAAGCTCACGCCTTTTCATTTCCAACTCATGCTCATGGCGTTGGACTTCCAACTCCCGCTCCCTAGCTGCCAACTCATCGTCCTCCACATGTGCCCTACTATAACTCTCTTTTGTGCTCACATGTGAAGGGTTGGCATGCCCTGCGGTGTCCTAGGATGAACCGACGGAGGAAAGCTCTCTGACAAGCGCCTGCTTGAATTCTGGGTTGGATAGTAAGCTTTGCATCAGATGTGTTGTAATAGCAGGGTTGGACATGAGGTGCTGAGTAATGTCATCCAAAATTGATGCTTCATTGACCACCCGCTTTCGTGAAGCAGACTTGCCATAATATTCTTTGATGGTCACGTTCCCAGGAACACCGAAAACCCGACCAGGATGGTCTTTCTTGCCTAGAGTAGTCATCAAGACTTCCCGCCGTCCAGAAGGGACGAATGAGCCCTGGGAGGATTGTGCTTTAAGATCCACCTACAATGAAAAAATGTGCAAGTGAAAAGTATTAAAAATATCTATACAAATATCAATTGAAATCAAGTTCATTATTTACTTACAATCTTATCTGCCACTTCGCGAGTGGCATCAACTTTAAAAATCCCGTCTTTGTAATGCGGTCGGCTAACCAGACATCCTCGCGGTCGATGTCCCAAGCTGAGGACTTGATGGTGTGCCCTCAGGCACCTCTCCTCTTTCAATCCTGGCAGAGTGCTCTTCCTGCTTCACCCTCAGCCTATCCGCCATGATCTCCTTGATCCGAGTCTGGTACCCACCCTGAGACATGGTGTGGCGATGGACGTTCTTCACCTGATTCTGCCGACCCTTGTCTGCCTTAGCCTATTCAAACAAAAACACATAATTAAATACAGTTAAATGATCTATAAGAAGCATACAAAATTAACTTAATCAACCAACCTGCAATTCTCCACCCTATCGACTCCTAGCAAACATATCCCATGTATCCTTATCAATCCAGGGATAATCCGAGAACATTTTATCAAGCCGCTTCTTCCTAGATACATAGTACCTGGTAAGATCATGCTTGACCCATTCCAACGCTTTGATGCCATTTTCATACATTTATGACGATGATCCTCGTCATTTGGCACATTCCAAGCTACCTACACATTAAATACATAACAACTGGATGGATTATAACTCGGATAATTATCTAATAATGTAAATCAAACGAATGTAAAGGTAAAATACCGTGATAGCCTCCCAAATCTGATCCTTAACGTTCAGTGGAACGTCATTCCAGTGGTTGTAGTTGATGCTTACGTGTTGCTTCGCTTGTAGAAACACCCACTTATTAAATTCTTTAGCACGGGGTCCCTGGGCATTTAGATTAGCATCGAAGGACACCTCAAGATTCTGTCCGCTTTGTCTGTCCTTCTCTAGTTTCTTCAACGACGTGGCTCCTCTACCCCGTTTCCTATGAGCCTGTGATGTCTGTATGGAAAAAAAATGATAAAATAGAGGGTTGTAACATTATAAACTTACATTAAAAAGAAGAACTAAAGATAGTATATAACATGTAAACTTACACTAGAATCAGGCGTAGGCGCGATTGGGTCCTGCGTAGGTCCCACGGTGTCCTCCCGTGCATGTGGGCTATCCAACTGATCCATATGTATGCCTGTTCAGAAACAATATATATTTATTAACATAGGTTATAACTCAAAATAAATACAGAAGTATAACTCAAGCAAATCCCTTCACAAATCAAATTAGTACGTATATCCTTCACCGTACATTTCCTCGTATTCAAACACTTGACACAAGGACGACAGAACATTCCATTACTATTAGGAACATTCCTTTGAGCAAATTCTATAAATTCTCCCACCCCCTTCAAATACTCAAAGACTAGTGCGCTTACAAACCATCCAACTACGATCCATAACTAGATAGGTTCTGTAGATATACAAAACATATATCCAAGGCGTTTAAAAATTATTTCAAATTTACACCATTTTCAGGATTCTTAAGACAAAAGAAATAAGCAGATGAAGATAAATTAACAAAACAGAATTCCAATGAGCAATATATTGTTGATGTCACATGCTACAAGCAACTCTAAATTTCTTCCCATTTTGAAATAGGTCATGATAGCAGAAGAAAAACAAGAGAAAACACAAAACCCACGACCAGAAATAGAGACATTCCAAACAACTCAAACTCACAGTTTCAAGTTTCAACTACAAGAGACTACAGTTTCAACATACACTCAAAACCAAACATAAAAAAAATGTGCCCTAAAGACTCACCAGAAATAGGTGCTCGCGTGGTGGCCAACGTTCCATGTGGTTACTGAGAGCAGAGGGACAAGGAGAGTTAGTGTACGGGAAGGGGAAAGAGAGATGTCAAGTTATTGCAAAGAATGAGTGGGAAAGACGGAGTTAGGGTTAAGAGTGTACCTCACGGTGGTGGGGAAGAAGCCCTCGCGGTGGTTGCGGTGGAGATGAGCTCGCGATTAGGGCAGAGTGAGAGTGAGAGTGAGAGTTGAGAGTCAGAGTGAGAGTTGAGAGTGAGAGAGAGTGTGAAAGAGAAGAACAGAGACGTACAGAGAGAAGTGCAGAAGGCGCGCGGGTGTAAACGTTATAATCAAAAACCAAAAATAAAACAACATTTTACGTCAGTTGTTTGTAGCAACTGACGTTAAAGGTAATCTATTTAACGTCAGTTGTCTTAAGCAACTGACGTTAAAAGTGATAAAATCACTTTTAACGTCAGTTCTTTATATAACTGACGTAGATAGTGATTTAATATTTACAAAACTGCCACCGCCTCATTTTTAACGTCAAACATATGGTCAACAGACGTAAAACGTTCTCGTATATTACATTATTTCCACTAGTGGGTGACCACATACGGTGCACGTATCACTGAAGAACACTGCAGCAAAATTTACCAGATTTATATATAGTACTAATAGATGAGTAAATATAATTTATATTTACAATGAGATTAATGCTAGTTATTTCTTAAGTGAGATTAATGCTAGTACTAGTGCAATAAGTGCTTTTTACGTCAGTTAAAATTGATTTTTTACGTCAGAATACTGACTGACGTAAATACAGCTGACGTTAATAGTTAATATTTTAACGTCAGTTGAGAACTGACGTTAAATATAACACTTTTAACGTCAGTTCCTTAACAAAACCGACGTTAAACTAAAACTATTAACGTCAGTTCTTTAATACAACGGACGTTGATTTTGTTAAAACTAACGTCAGTTGTTTTAAAGAACTGACGTTAAAGGTTTAATTTTAACGTTAGTTGTAATAAACAACTGACATTAATAGTGTACTGTATATTTTATAAAATACTATTAACGTCAGTTGTTTGATACAACTGACGTTAATAGGTTTTTTTTTAAAAAAATTCAGTTTTAAAATATCACTCCCCTCAGCTATCCCTGCATTCAGTCCCAGTAACACAGAATATCACACACATTACATAATTGCAAAGGAAAATTGAACAATGGGGGACTTAAAACCAAAACCCATGTATATATATAAATAAATTTTAGTTCCAATGTCTAAAAAGCAAAACTATCTAAGGATATATATATACATGTTATTAATTAGTTTATAAAGTCTAACAAAAAAAACTATTTATCTAAGTAGTGCGGAGGTATGTTGTCAATTCCTTTTTCAGCCGCATACTTGAAGAAGAATTCAGCGAAGCGCATCCTCAAGTCTCTTAACTCATCTTCTTGAATAGGCGATTGGTCGATAAATGCCTAGACACGTTTAAATAATAACAATAACATCAATGCAAGTCATCTTCAAAACTATAATATATAATTTAACAAGTTGTTTAAATATTACCTTCTTCCATCCATCCGTAATAGATGCGGAGACTATGTTCAGCATATGAAGCATCACATAATAGCCGCACGACCAACTGTCAGGTTGAAATCGAGACTACCAACAAAATTAATTTCAACGTCAGTTGAATATACACATAAATTAGTAATTATAATATTAATTATTTGATAAATAAACTACCAAACCTTGAGGATGTTCCATACAGGATTTGCTTTAGCCTTAGAAGTCCTACTTCTCCCGTTGGCGCAACTTATGCTACTCGCCTTCAGCGTGCTATCATAAACAAATAATCATGTCGATCAATTAACAAACTCATATATCATGTGTGTAATAAACTAAAAACAACTGATATTAAAACTTAAATTAAATTTAAGATTAGTTACTTACATATTTACAGCTTCCACCACCTTCGGTGGCGGATCATGGTGGAGAGAGCAGAAGAATATGACAGTATGCCTAGACGGGTGAAGTACCAACAACTGTCAATGGTCATCCATACAGTAGAGAGCCAGATATAATTCTTTCGGATTGTCTCCCAACAACTTCCCTATGTATTTACTCAATGCATCGCCAGCAAAGAACTCGGACAGAAGGATTGACGGATCTAACAAACCGTAAACTGATGCAACGCCCTTATCAAGCTGAAGACGATGGAGATACCTAAGATATGAAAAGGGTGTGGATGTTAATTACATAATATATATATTGAAATGAAAATAAATTATTAAATGGAAAAATACCAAAAATAAATAAGTTATAAAATTAAAATTAACTTACGTGCACCAGAGACTGATGACATTGCTATTCATCCAGACGTTATTTCTGCAGGCGTCCCGAGATCGTCACCAACGAAGGAAAATATCCTCTGTTGATCTGGGCGTGCCACCCATCCATCGTGATCCAATGGACATTCAAAAATCTCATACGCATAATCCTCACCAAGTGAGAACAAACGAGTGATAGGTGACAGCGACACCGACGTCGACTTGGCCTTCAGTTTAGGAAAAATAAAATATATAAGTTTTTGATAATTAAAAAAAACACAAGTAATTATTTGACTAATTTGGACATTAATAATGAATAAATATCTTTGCTAACATTTCGAGCTCACGTCGTTTGGAGTCCAACTCAAGCTCACGCCTTTTCATTTCCAACTCATGCTCATGGTGCTGGACTTCCAACTCCCGCTCCCTTGCTGCCAACTCATCGTCCTCCACATGTGCCATACTAAAACTCTCTTTTGTGCTCACATGTGAAGCGTTGGCAAGCCTTGCGGTGTCCTGGGATGTACCGACGGAGGAAAGCTCTTTGGCAAGCGCCTGCTTGAATTTTGGGTTGGCTATTAAGCCTTGCATCAGATGTGTTGTAATATCTGGGTTGGTCATGAGGTGCTGAGTAATGTCAGCCAAAATTGATGCTTCATTGACCACCCGCTTTCGTGAAGCAGACTTGCCATAATATTGTTTGATGGTCACGTTCCCAGGAACACCGAGAACCCGACCAGGATGGTCTTTCTTGCCTAGAGCATCATCAAGACGCCCCGCCATCCAAAAGGGGACGAATGCGCCCGGGAGGATTTTGCTTTAAGATCCATCTACAATGAAAAAAATGAAAAAACGTGCAAGTGAAAAGTGTTGCAAATATCTATACAAATATCAATTGAAATCAAGTTAATTATTTACTTACAATCTTATCTGCCACTTCGCGAGTGGCATCAGCTTTAAAAGATCCCGCCTTTGTCATGCGGCCGGCTAACCAGACATCCTCGCGATTGATGTCCGACGGAGGACTTGATGGTGTGCCCTTAGGCACCTCTCCTCTTTCAATCCTAGCAGAGTGCTCTTCTTGCTTCGCCCTCAGCCTATCCGCCATCATCTGCTGGATCCGAGTATGGTACCCACCCTGAGACATGGTGTGGCGGTGGACGTTCTTCGCCTGATTCTGCCAACCCTTATTTGCCTTAGCCTATTCAAACAAAAACACATAATTAAATACAGTTAAATGATCTATAATAAGCATACAAAATTAACTTAATCAACCAACCTGAAATTATTCATCCTGTCGACTCCTGACAAACATATCCCAAGTATCCTGATCAATCCAGGGATAATCCGAGAACATTTTATCAAGCCGCTTCTTCCCAGATAGATAGTACCTGGTAAGATCATGCTTGAACCCATTCCAATGCTTTGATGCCATTTTCATACATTTATGATGATGATCCTCGTCATTTGGCACAGTCCAAGCTACCTACACATTAGATACATATATAACAACTGGATGGATTATAACTCGGATAATTATCTAATAATGTAAATCAAACGAATGTAAAGGTAAAATACCGTGATAGCCTCCCAAATCTGATCCTTAACGTTCTGTGGAACGTCATTCCAGTGGTTGTAGTTAATGCTTACGTGCTGCTTCGCTTGTAGAAACACCCACTTATTAAATTCTTTAGCACGGGGTCCCTGGGCATTTAGTAGATTAGCATCGAAGGACACCTCAAGCTTCTGTCCGCTCTGCCTGTCCTTCTCTAGTTTCTTCAACGAGGTGGCTCCTCTGCCCCGTTTCCTATGAGCCTGTGATGTCTGTATGGACAAAAAAAAAATGATAAAATAGAAGGTTGTAACATTATAAACTTACATTAACAAGAAGGACTAAAGATAGTATATAACATGTAAACTTACACTAGAATCAGGCGTAGGCGTGATCGGGTCCTCGCGAAACCCCCACAAGGTGTCCTCCCGTGCATGTGGTCTATCCGGTTGATCCATATGTATGCCTGTTCAGAAACAATATATACCTATTAACATAGGTTATAACTCAAAATAAATACAGAAGTATAAATAAAAATAACTAGATAGGTCCTGTAGATATACTAAACATCTATATATCCAATATAAGGACAATACGGGAGATTGAAAACTATAGTTTTTGAAGATTGCCAAGCACTGGTCACGGCCTGGCCGTGATGTCCATCACGGCCGTAACGTGCCAACTAAACCAGACCCTCATAGGCAGAACTGATCACGGCCTAGCCGTGATGAGCATCACGGCCATGACAGATCAACCAGCAGAGCAACATACACTCAAAACCAAAAATAGAGACATTCCAAACAACTCAAACTCACAGTTTCAAGTTTCAACTACTGAGACTACAGTTTCAAACCAGCAGAGCAACATGCATGCACTCAAAACCGTGAATAAAAAAAATGTGCCCTAATTAAAGACTCACGTAAATAGGCGCCGCGTGGTGGTGGGGGGAAGCTCGAGTGGTGGCCAACGTTCGATGTGGTTACTAAACAGCGGAGGACAAGAAGAGTTAGTGCGCGGGAGGCGGTGGTAAAGAGAGATGTCAAGTTATTGCAAAGAATGAACGGGAAAGACAGAGTTAGGGGTTAAGAGTGTACCTCACGGTGGTGGCGAAGAAGCCCTCGCGGTGGTTGCGGTGGAGATGAGCTCGCAATTAGGGCAAAGTGAGAGCGAGAGTGAGGGTTGAGCGTGATGAAAAGAGAAAAGACGTACAGAGAAGTGGAGAAGGCGCGCGGGGGTAAACGTTATAATTAAAATAAAACAACATTTTACGCCGCTTTTGGTAAAACCGACGTTGAAGATCATATATTTAACGCCGCTTGTCTTAATAAACGGACGTTAAAACTCTCACACTTATTACGCCGGTTGTTAGTAATAATCGACGTTAAAGGTCATATATTTAACGTAAGTTGTATTAAGAAACCGACGTTAAAAACACTCCTAACTTCTTACGCCGGTTGTATTACACAAAGGCGTTAAAGGTTTTAAAACATTCATTCCCTTGACTACGTGCTACTTACCCATTCACCTTTGTACCTAATCCTCTTAATGAGCATTAAGTTTATAGATAAGTTTTCAAGAAAATCGAATAACTTAGTAACTTCATCCACTCGCTCCTATAAATAGCTTCCTTCCATCCTTTTAATTAATTTTCTCGCTTTCACAATATGGCTCTGCCGTGGAGATTAACTTCATCACTCTTTCTTCCTATTCCTAGACTCAAAGGTCTTTGTCTTAATGGTCAAACAACTTCTGAGTTTGAGTAAATTACATTGCATGGATATTAAGGTTGGGTGAATCACGTAATGTGATTCTCTCACTTTATTTCATCCCCATCATCCCTTTCACTTTGCTTTGGAAGCAAGTGATTGTGGATTCAAGATGATGCATCAAGGAACTCCACTGAAGAAGAAAGATGCAAAGATCCATTTCACTTTGCTTTCGCTGCTATTGACTGAGGATTTACTTTGCATCTTGGAATTCAAGTGAGGGAGGTGATGCATCCATTGGAGTTTCTGATGACAGGACTGAGAAGAAAATGATGTTGATGCAGAAACTTTTTTATATTTTAGGGCTATGTTGCAGAAATTTTTTATCTTTTAATCATGTAATTTTAACTTATGAATCGCTTCAATGTCATACGATTTGATTATACATATATATAACTTGTTTTATGTTAAGTGTTTATTTATTTTAATTTGCACAATAATTTGTTTACTAATTCAAGCTAATTAATAAAAATTAAAAATAAACTTGTATAAAAAAAAGGTTTAGAAATAAACTCAAAGACTATATGGAGTGATCTGCGTTAAGAGGGACAACAGGGACATGACAACCAATGAAATGAGTTTCATAATTATTTACGCCGCTTATTTATAGAACCGACGCAAATAGTTTACCCACCACCTCATTTTTAACGCCAACTTAATTGATGACTCGCCAAGTTCCCGTGATATTAATTACATTATTTCCAATATTCATTCTCGCACGCTTATAACATATAGGATTATTTACGCCGCCTATTTATTTAATCAAGTAAAAATCAAACTTTTAACGCCGCTTGTATAAAAACCGACGTTAACAATTAATATTTTTTATTTAAAAACACTTTTAACGCCGCTTTTTTTAAAAACCGACGTTAAAAGTGTATAGATATCTCGCAAAAACATTCATTCCTTTGATCGCATCGTGCTACTTACCCATGCACCTTGTAACTCAATCCTCTTAATGAGCATTCGGCTTATAGGTAAGTTTTCAACAAAATCGTAATAACTTAGTAACTTCATCCCCGCTCCTATAAATAGCTTCCTTCCATCCTTTTAATTTTCGGTTCACAACATATGGCTCTGCCGTGAGATTAACTTCATCACTCTTTCTTCCTATTCCTAGACTCAAAGGTCTTTGTCTTAATGGTCAAACAACTTCGAGTTTAAGTAAATTACATTGCGGGGTGATAAGTCTGAGTAAATTACATTGTGTGAGTTGCTCACCTTATCACCTTCAGGAGAATCACCTGGAGGGCTAATCAGTGCTCGGGGTCACAGCCCAAAACCTCGGCTTTGGCAGCAAAGTGACCGTCTTGGAAGTCTCTGGAACCACCGCCTTTGCTTGAAACGGATCCGGTGCACCTGTTTTTGCCTCTCTCTTGAGCTCTCTCATGCCCCCGTTTCTCGAGGTCTTGGAGTATATATAGTTTTCCCTTTGGCATATTTCATAAAACACTCGATGGGATGTAGCTTTAATGTTTAGGATTTTAAACCCTTTCAATGTAACTTTTTATAGGATTTTAAACCCTTTCAATGTAACTTTTATAGGATTTTAAACCCTTTCAATCTTCTCAGACGATCTCCAGTATTACACTTCATGAATGAGATCCGGTTTGGGTTATTGATTCAACTTATACTTCGCACATATATTTTAGTTTTCAAAACAGAAACACAAAACATCAAAGCAATTCATGTGAAACGAAACTTTGAGGAAGGCAATGCGGAAAGTAATCGTGATACTAGATAAAAAAATTATTAAAATAACTTTTAATGTCTGTTGATGTAGGGATCGACGTTAAAAGTAAAGAGACTTACTTCTAACGCCGCTTCTTTATCGAATCGACGTTAAAATGCTCACTTTTAACGCCGGTTCTTTATTGAATCGACGTTAAAAAGTGAGTCACTTCACTTTTAACGCCGCCATTAAAACAACCGACGTTAAAATTGAATTAATGAAGCTTCGATATTTACAAAATCGCCACCGCCTCCTTTTTAACGTCTAGTTTTTTGGTTAATCGACGTAAACCTTTACCGCCTAACGTATATTTTCCACTACAGGTAGTTTATTTTCCTATGTACATGTGCCGGTCGTCCACATTATCCACACCATCCAAGCTTAATGCTTGGCTCTTATTCTTTCTATGATTCTATATCTCAACCAACGATTAAAAAAACATTTTCCACATTACAAGAGCGTGGAAAGACATCAAAGGTTGCATTGTGTTTGGTTTGTCATCATCTGTCAAGTTCAGTACACATGGCTAATTCAGAGAATAACAGTACTCACACCCTTCACAATTCCAAGTTTGTTGATGGTAAATCACAAGAATTAGAAGATGAAGAAGCCTTCTCTTATGCTATGCAACTTGGATCCTCAACTGTGCTTTCCATGTCACTTCAATCAGCAGCTGAGCTTGGTGTTTTTGATGTGTTACAAAAAGCAGGACCAGGTGCTGAGTTATCAGCTAAGGAGATTGCATCCCATATTTCCTGCAAGAACCCAGAAGCACCCTTAATGTTGGATCGTGTCCTTAGGCTTCTTGCATCTCACTCTATACTTAAATATACTGTCCTTCATGATGATGACCAAAACCTTGGATCCTTTAAGATGCTATATAGCATGGCCCCTGTGGCTAAATTCTTTGCTCGTGATTCTGATGGCTTTTCATTAGGTCCCTTTATGGCATTGATTCAAGATAACGTCTTCCTTCAAAGCTGGTCAGTTCCTGTCCCTCAACTCCACCACTAACTTCTCTTTTTGTTATTATAAACTGGGAATGTGTTTGAGGGGTTGAATTTTCAATTTTAATTATAAGGAATATAAATCAACTTAATTAATAATGGGGTTCAACATAACTGTAATATTTTAATTTATAAAAATATTAAAATGTTTTTTGTTACTATGTTAATTTTTTTATTTATACATGTAATATTTTTCTTTTAAAAATCAAAATCATGCTAATAATTAAGGAGCATTGGATGATTAAGGTGATTAATTTGAACCAAACCACACCATCACAGGGCTTATTCAGGTTGGCTACAGTGAACCTATTGAGAATTTGCCAAGTGAAAAAAAAAAATAGTAACAAAAAACATTTTTATATTTATAAATAATAATAAATATAAATAATAAAAGTTTGATAAAAAATAAAAGGTATTTTCTATTTGTTAAAATAAATAGGTTAAAGTAATTTTTTGGTCCCTATACGTGACACTTATTTTCAATTTGGTCATTCTACGTAAAAAGTTATCAATTTGGTCCCTATACGTGACATTGATTTTCAATTTGGCCGTCACCGCTAATTGGTGTCATATAAGAGGGACCAAATTGCAAATGATTGTCACATGAAGGACCAATTCAATAAAAAAATTGAAATTGATCCCCATGTGACAATTATTTTCAATTTGGTCCCTACATGTGACAATCATTTGCAATTTGGTCCTCTTATATAGGGACCAATTAATGGTGAGGACCAAATTGAAAACCATGTCACGATATAGGACCAAATTGATAACTTTTTATTTATAGGACCAAATTGAAAAAAAATTGTCACACGATAGTGACCAAAAGATTACTTTAATCAAATAAATATAATATTTTTGTAAATATAAAATCATTGCTTTATGACTAATTTGACCAAGTAAAAAATATTGAAATTTAACTTATGACAAGTGTCAAATTGAATGGACCATATTAATCCACTTTAAGATACACCATGCACCAATTTAATGAGGGTGCACCATAGAATTCCTTTCTATAAAAGTTGAAAAGTAAAAAACCCAAATGATAATCCTGGATAGTCCAGGTTTTGTCACTGAAGGAGACACCACTGCATCACTTTGGTGAGTGACGCACCATAACCTTCACCACATTTAGATATAATTCTTTAGGTATCGGATGTAAAGCTATGAGACTAACCATCGGGTCGAATGATGGTAAGTGACGACTTTAGGATTGAAATCCTGACCTTGTAGGCAAAGTTCCCGTGACTTTTGGGTAGTTTAGATTTAATTCTGATACATAATTATGAGAGAAATTTGAACCCTGAATATACTACTTGAAGAGAGTATATGTTATGGCACGGTAGCTTCCTATTATGTACCGGCACGGAAAAGTTTCCTTTATAAGAAGATAATGGATATCATGGATCTACTGATTCTCTTCCTGTCTGTCCAATTGTGCACATATGATATTTCTACAGAATTTGTTAAGGAACAGCTCTGTACTGCTTACCTGTTTGCGAAATTGAATTGTGGATGTAACATGATTGTTCTATGGATCGACGATTGTCCCCACAAACCAATATGAGTCTTTTCAGCGTGTTTTGTTCTTACTCACACACTTCCTCGGAAAACTTTCCACAAGGTCACCCATCCCATAATTGCTCCAAGTCAAGCACAATTAACTGTCGAGTTCTTAAGTGATGAGCTACCGAAAAGAAGATACATCTTATTGATATAAGTAGTACCAATCAATTCATATAAGTCATCATCAACTGTATAGTCTCATACCTACACAGTCTCCGGCAACCACTCCCCGCCCTCGTCAACCCCGGGTGTCACATGCTCTCCAGCTTCCGTTTGGTTCGTCCCTGAACCACATCGTACTGGAAGAGGCATATACCATTTGTAACATACATGACTGTTTTATGGATTGACGATTGTCCCCACAAATCAACACGGATCCTTTCAGTGTATTATGGAGTTCTTGAGTGATGGGCTACCGAAAAGAAGATACATCTTGTTTGTATAGGTAGTACCAATCAATTCATATAAGTCATCATAAACTGTATAGTCCCATACATACACAGTCTCAGGATCCATCTCATTCCAGTATGTAATCGGTTCATTCACGTGTCCCTCTGCCTAGAAACCTGACAGGAGCCGCTCCTTGTTCGTGTCTTCTTGCACCGACGACCACTCCCCGCCCTCATCAACCCGATGTCACAGTGCACATATGATATTGTTTGTATAGAAGATCTAATTGCATGCGACCAAAAACGAGTATCTAATTGTATGAATTATTATGAAAGTAAGTTGTTATTATCTAGTGGCTAATAGTGGATAAACTCTTGCTTATTCTCTAGAGCATTAATATGCAACTGCCCCATTATAACAGCAAAACCAAGCGATTGCTAGATTATGTTGATGAATTAAATTAAGATTCAGGAGGCTCATTTTATGAGACTCTTCCATTTCGAGTTTCTTCATTTACTCTATAGTAAAATAACTGTGTATTCATTCTTAGGTCCCAGCTGAAAGATGCAATTCGGGAAGGGGGTGTTCCATTTGACAGGGTCCATGGCACACATGCCTTTGAGTATCCAAGCTTGGATTCAAGGTTCAATCAGATTTTTAATATTGCAATGTTAAATCATACCACTATAGCTATGAAGAAGGTTCTTGAATGCTACAATGGTTTTGATGAAATAAAAAGGCTTGTGGATGTTGGTGGTGGACTCGGGGTCAACATTAACTTGATAACTTCCAAATACCCTCATATCCAGGGTATCAATTTCGACTTACCTCATGTCATAGAACATGCCCCTTCCTATCCTGGTATGACTTTTGTTCAAGTCTGCATGTTCTAATTATGTGGGGGGTGGGCGGGGGGGGTGTAGTCTGTAATTTCTTTGTTAATATAATATACTATCAGCTATGTATTTTCAATTTCAAAATTAAGAACTGCCTAAGGTTGCAGGAGTGGAACACGTTGGGGGTGATATGTTTGAAAGTGTGCCTAAAGGAGATGCCATCTTTATGAAGGTGAGTGGAAGTTGGACTTGGTGTTTGGTAATTTACTTAGGCCCGTTTGGGCAAACAACTTACTTAAGCGTTTATATAAGAATGACTTATGTGAATAACTTTTATATCATAAATTCCTTTTAAATTAAGTTATTTAGTGTTTTGATATAAATTTGAAAAAACACTTTTAAAGTTTATAAAATATGCAACAAAAAAAAACTTCATGTATAAGCTTTGACACAAGGTTTTTCAATAAGTTAAACAAAAATTGACTTCACAAGATAAGCTAAAAACAGCTTTGGAGTTAATAAATTACTTATTTAAGCTTATCCAAATACTATTTTTGTCTATATATAAGCACTTATATGAATAGATAAAAACTCTAATAAATTATAAGTCGTGCAATCCAAGGGAGGCCTTAGTTTTGGCAGTGGAACAAGTTCTCAAGAAAAGACACTTTAGAAGCTGCAATTATGTATTCATGTCCAATCTTTCCCCAATTGTTACAGGCTTGCACCTTTCCTTGAATAAGTGTTTATCAATACTCTATAGCACCACATCTTTTGCACTTTTTTTTTTCCCTTGAACTTCCACTAAGCAAAAAAATTATTTAAATTATGCCTTTGGGACAAGTCTTATCCAAAGCTGAGTGCATATCCAATAAGTGAAAATGACATTTTATAATATATGCTGACTTAATTATATTGTAGTGGATACTTCATGATTGGAGTGATGAGGACTGCTTGAAGCTGTTGAAGAACTGCTATGATGCTATTTCTGATGATGGAAAAGTGATTGTTGTGGAGGCAGTGCTTTCTGATATACCTGAGACTAATGCTGCATGGAAATCTGTCTCACAAATAGATGTTCTGATGATGACTCAAAACCCAGGAGGGAGGGAGAGAAGTGAGCAAGAATTCTTGGAATTGGCAACGGGAGCTGGGTTTAGTGGCATTAGATATGAATGCTATGTACGTAACTTCTGGGTTATGGAGTTCTTCAAGTAGATAGCATAGCATGTGCTACTGCACTCTTATGCAATTGGAACTCTTTGCTACTGGTATTTTGGCATTTCAAAAAATAAGACTGGAATTGTCAACAAAAAAAGACACTGAAGTGTGTACTATATTCGTTATTTTGATTTACTACTAGTACTGTCTTAGATGTATCATCCATCAAAATGGTGCACACATGTACCATCCAAGTGGCAAAATGTTCATATTTTGCTATTTGGGCGATTTGACTTTTCAACATTTTTTTATTGGTCAAAATATATAAATACTATATTTACTTGGTATTTGCACATATGGATCTCAATTATTCGTATTTGCATATAAATATTTTTTTATTAAATTTAAAATATATTTCTAAAATATAATTATTTAAATTTTTATTTAACTTTTTTTTTTATTTTGTTAAATCCATAATTTTTCCTTAATTACTTATGTATAATTATGTTGAGTGAAATAAAATAATTTAACACGTTAAAATCTCTGAAGTCGTGGTACCCATATTTAAATTTATAAATTATTGAAGTAGAAAAACAAGTTAACAAAGTATCCAAGGAAGATTCATTAAAAAAAGAAAAGTACCCAAGGAAGATGTTAGACTTTTTTCTTTATTCTAATAATCAAGAAACAAATTTTTGAGACTTAAGATTTACTTGGATTTTATTTTTTTCTTTCACCAAACAAAAGATAATTTTTTTATAATAAAATTTCAAATAATATTTTGTTCATTTTAATTAATAAAAAATGGGCCTTTATGCAAATATGAAAATACAACATCTTGTTTTGCAAATACATAAGTACCATCGACTCTTTGACAGGATGAAACTTGTTAAAAAATCAAACTGCTCAAGTGACAATTTAAATGGTCCTGATTTTTTCACTTGAGTGGTGCATGGTGCATCACTTTAGTGGGTGGTGTACCACAATCCAGGGCCGACCCAATGGGGAAGCTGGTGAAGCTAGGGCTTTAGGCCTCCAATTTTTTTTTACTATCTATTTTAATAATATTTGTTTAAAAAAAATCTTTAAGAGTCAATTGTATAAAAGACTAAGTCAACAACCGCATAAAAGACTCCTAGTTTTCTCATTTCACGTCATACTCATATAATGATTCATAATTATAGTAACGTTAATATTTTTAGTATTTTGATATAAAAAATGAAATGATGCTATGCTCTTCACTCACTCATCCCTCTCTCTCCAACTTTTGCCTTGCCTCCTGAGCCGGCCTAAGGAAGAAGCTAATAAAGCTAGGATTTTAAGCCTCCAAATATTTTTTTTTTACTATCTATTTTAGTAATATTTTTTAAGATTTTTTTTAAGGATCAATTGTATAAAATATTAAGTCAACAACGGCATAAAAGACTTCTAATTTTCTTCAATCACGACTCATTTCACGTCATATTCAAATAATGATTCATAATCATAGTAAGTTAACATATATAGTAATTTGATAAAAAAAATGAAATGATGCTCTGCTCGTCACTTACTCATCTCTCTCCAACTTTTGCCTTGCCTGATTGCCTCAATCACGTCATTTTTTCTGCTGACTCTCTCTGGTTGTCACATTATCACATACTCACCCTTCACTCATCTCTTACATCATTTGGTATTTTGTTTCACAAAAATAAAAAAATCAACCCTTCAATTTTTAAACTCTCTACTCTGTCATCACGTCATCATCTCTGGGTCAACTAGAAAATTTGAATCAGGTTATTCGAAACTTCAAAAAAAAGAAAAAAAGTTGAGGCTTTAATTGAATCATAAAAGGGGACTATCAAGAAATTTTTCAAAACAAATAAGAAAGTTGAAAATACAGGTGAGGATGAACAAGTTAATAATATAGATATTGATGAAAATGAAAATAGAGAATAAGTAGCAGTTAATGAACAAGAAAGAGAAATTAATAATTTAGAAGAATCCACTATTAAAAATATATATGATCCCAATCAATGGACAAATATTAATACAAGTTTGAGAGATTTGTTTGTAGAAAAAGGCCATGTTAGAATTACTAATATAGATTTTCCCAAGGATGAATTTTCAAGACACTTTTCTTCATCACTTTACATTCAAAAGTTGACCAACGGTGAAAAACATGAAAGAAAATGGTTGATCTATTCCCAAGATTTGGATAAAGTATTTTGTTTTTGTTGCAAATTGTTTAAAGCTCTTCCTAGTGTAAGTAATTTAGCTAATGAAGGTAGTCGAGATTGGAGAAATATAAGTAAAAAGTTGAAGAGTCATGAGACAAGTAATGAGCAGTTAACATGAGTCCACAGATTGATTTTTTGGAAATGAGATTGTTAAAAAAAGAAACAATTGACAAACATGTTCAAGAACAAATAAATAGAGATCGAGAACATTGGAGAAATGTGTTATTCAGAATCATTGCAGTTGTTAAAACTCTTGGAAAAAATAACTTAGCCTTCCGTGGAACAAATGAAAAGATTTACCAAGAAAATAATGGAAATTTTTTAAATCTAATTGAAATGATTGTAGAATTTGATCATATAATGCAAGAACATATTCGTCGAATTAAGGATAATGAAATTCATAATCATTACCTTAGACATAGAATACAAAATGAATTGATAAATTTGCTAGCAAATGAAATTGAAACAAAAATTTTAAAAAAAAATTATCAACGCAAAATATTTTTCAATTATACTTGATTGTACTCTTGATGTAAGTCATCAAGAGCAAATGTTTTTTGTATTACGATGTGTGGATATTTATTCAACCCCAATAAAAATCTTTGAATATTTTTTAGAATTTTTAAAAGTAGATGATACAACCGGAAAAGGTCTTTTTGATGCTATTATGAATGAAATAAATATTATTGGACTTGATATTAGTAATCTAAGAGGACAAGGTTATGTTAATGGGTCTAATATGAAAGGAAAACATCAAGGTGTGCAAAAAAGGTTTTTAGATATTAATCCTAGATCATTTTATACTCCATGTGGTTGTCATAGTCTAAATTTGGTACTTTGTGATATGGCTAATTGTTGTCCTAAAGCTACATCCTTTTTTGGAGTGTTACAACGTATATATACCATATTTTCTTTATCTACGAAAAGATGGAACATTTTACAAGATCATATCCCTAGCCTAACTCTTAAATCATTGTCACAAACACGTTGGGAAAGTCGTATTGAAAGTGTAAAAGCTTTAAGATTTCAAACTTCACAAATAAGAGATGCTTTATTGAAATTAGGTGAAGTTAATGACCAACCTAAAATAAAAAGTGAAGCTGATTGTTTAGCAACAATTGAAAGGTCTTATTTCATTTTTTGAAAAATATAGGAAAGACGGATTTGAAAATGCTTTAATTTCTGCCAAAGAAATTGCTATAGAAATGAATATAGAACCAAAGTTCCGTGAAAAACGTACTATTCGTAGAAAGAAACAATTTGATGAGATTATTGACATTGAAGTTGTAAAATCTCCTCATAATAGATAAAGCAATCACCTCATTTTAAAGTAGATTTGAACAATTTAAAATGTATCGAGATATTTTTTGTTTTCTATTTAGTATTGAGAAATTAAGGTCATTGGATGATGAAACTTTAAAATAAAATTGTCTTAACCTTGAACGTTCATTAAAACATAATGACAACTTTGATATTGATGGATTAGATTTATTTACAGAACTAAAAATTTTAAGAGAAATTATACAAGTGGAAAATGATATACCAATTGACATACTTAATTATATAATAAGGATTGATTCTTTTCCAAATGCATATATCGTTTATAGAATAATGTTAACGATTCCTGTAAGCGTTGCTTCAGCAGAAAGAAGTTTTCCAAAACTAAAATTAATAAAATCTTATCTAAGATCGACAATATCTCAACAAAGATTAAATGGACTAGCTTTATTATCGATTGAAAAAGATTTGTTAAATGAATTCTATTACAATAATTTAATAAATGATTTTACATCCCAAAAAGCACGGAAGATAAACTTTAAATAAAAATATAATAATTTTTATAATTTTTTATTATTTGCTTTAAAAGGCCTCACTTTGGAGTTCGCTTTAGGCCTCCAAAAACGCATTTTTGAATATTGACTATATTATTTACAAAAAATACAATATATTGTGATTTAAAAAGGTAGACAAATAATTGAACAAATATGAAAAATACTGAAAAAAAATTGCTACTTTAAAATATTATGCTAATGATTATGTGCTATGCAAAGAGTTCAACCTTCAAATATATTTTGTTTTGGATCAAGAGGAAAATAAAGACAAAGTTAAGGCCTAAGCCTTATAACCCCACAAGCATCAACAAGCATTAAGGAAGAGATCTGAACTGTGTAACATCTTCCTTGGGCATTATATGGTTAACTCTTAACTCGTTTGCGGAACTTAAATTAAATATAAATATGCTGGTTTCTTTCGGAAAATAATTCCTATGATTTTGTATAAGTCAAGAAATCGGGGTAAAATTTTTTCTTCGGGATACTTCGAAAATATGACACACCCATTACAACAATAAAACTATTTTATACTGACACACACATAAAATGATTTTATTCATACTCAAACCGCCACAACACACAAGTTTTTCCTGAAAGTGTTTCATTATTCAAAACTGAATTCAAAACCATATAAAGGTTCTCGTAACACATGTACCGACCTTCTCAAACATACATTCCAACCAAAATCCTAAGCTGGTCACTCTACAAGACATCTATATAAAAGACCTCCATGATTCTCATGAGTATCACCGATCTCTTCAAGGATCAGGACTAATATCCTCAAACAAAACTGAGAACTCTTCTGTACCATCTGTACTCGTGTACCAAGGTACAATAGCAAAACCAGAAAACAAATATATCACAAAGGTGAGATACTGACATATGAGTTTTATCACGATAAATACATGCGCGACACACAAAAACAACATATACGTATATCCACAACACATGAAAATTCTCCAAAACAAACATAATAGTTTATCAATGGGATTCATACCCGACAGTCATCGCAATTTATAAAAATGTATGACACTTCAATATTCATCCTCTAACTTTGATATCTAATCTCCGGAGATCCTAATTTCCCAACTTCCTTTCATTGAGCAGATCAGGCTCGATAATACATGACACATTGTCCTACAAGGCACAATGGTCAACAATACATGACAAATTGTCCAAATCAAGGCACAATGGTCAACACAAGCACGTCTGCCAAATAATGCATGTAAAATATTTATTCACGCCACTTTTCTTTTTCGCTCATTCTTTCCTTGTCAAGGCTCAAAGGCTCATGACCATTCTTAATTAAACATTAAGTTTTTTCATCCTCAACACAGGACACGCAGTCCAAGTGGTCAATCACAAAGCCCTAGACCGATGCACCAGTCCTAGGTTCGTAGATAGGGGACACAAAGTCCTCCACATCACATCAAGATACTCAAGTCCTTTATGGATAACACGGATCAATGATCTACATGTTTTCATCACAGAACACTAGAATTTCCAACGCCTCTGATACTAGGTTCACTTTTCTTTCTCAATCATCTTTTTCGTTCTGTGAAAACACAAATACCAAAACAAAGCTCCAAAAACTTATCCAAGTTTATCGGAGATGTTTTTGCTGACTTAAAACTCGTTTGCAGGAAAATATTTTCCTCTAGAAGTCCGTTTATAAAACGTTAAATCACCACGAAGTTCAAAATTTTCTCAAACTCATTTCTTTTTGAAATTCTTTTCTGAAAACACATCAAATCCTTGAAAATTATTTCATGACCCATTTTTGTCCAAAATGATAATACTATTCCTCACAGTTTCGTTGTAAATCACCTTTTTGAATTATTTTTTCGTTTTGGAACAATTTCTCTTGTAAATCAAAATGACTTTTTCTTTGGCAAAAGTTTTTCCACATCTAGATTAAAATTATTTTTGAAACTTAATTTATTGTATTCACTATTTATTTTATTTTTGAATTTATTTCGGGAAAATCAACGTAAGTGAATTTTTTTCACAATTTCGTTCTCACCGCCACTCATTGACTTACTCTTTCACCAAAACATTATTAAAATATTATTTTTCACATTTTGTTCCACTTCCATAATTTAAAACACTTAAGTTTTTTCTTAAACTTTTTAAGTTTTATCCTCAATAATCATTTAGCACTGACCACTATCAGGCTTCTCGGTAAATCACTCAAACAACAGTGAATCCATTAGATCACGATTTTTACATACATCACAGTTATAACATACATCACATTTATAACATAATAAATCACATAAACCACGAGACTACATAAACCAACACGTAAAATTAAATCAAACAGCACGATATCACTACAAATAATTATACATACAACCCACATGTAGCATGTAGCTATCAAAACCCCCTCAGGTAAACTCCCCTTACCTCTTGAAGAGCAACCTTTCTTTGTTTTCCAAGCTCTCAAAGCTTCTTTTCTCCCACCACACACAAAGTAATACAACTAGTTATAACTCCAACCTTCAAAAAACAACATGAAAACAAGTTAATCAAACAAACTCATTTTTGGTACTCAAAACCCTAGGTTCGGCCAAGACATGAAAATAGGGTTAGGGTTAGGGTTTTCCAATTTTTCTAATCTCTTGGATACATGATCCTAGTGTGATAGATAGGTAGGAAAATTTATCATAACTCATAAACTCAACTCCTATGATTTTTCATGGATTTCTAAAGAAAAGAGCATGAAAGGTGATTGAGAAAGACTTAAAGAAATCAATAAATTTTCTTCACACCAATAATCATGACTCAAATTAAGAGTTGAAGAAAAATTCATCTAACCTCCATGAGTAAGGTTCGACCATCATAAAAATAAAAAGCTAGGAATCTCTAAACTCTTAAAGCTTTTGGATCTATGATCCTAGAGTATTGGAAAGACAAGATCAATTGTTTATACTTCAAAAATTTGAAAATCTCTTGGCCCATTTTTTTCAGGGTGGTTCTGCCATAGCTAGAACAAATAGCTAAGAAATTCTTTTGATTTCAAACTTCTAGAGTTACCAAATAGAGGTAAGATCAAGTGTCATATTTCAAAAATTGAAATAAAACTCATTCAATCCTCCTAGCTAGGGTTTTCGCCATGATTAGAAAAATTAGGAGGAAATTTTCTTTGCTCTTATGCTTTTATATAATCAATCTAGAAGTCATAGAGAGTTCATAGAAATTGTTACCACATCAAAATGATTTTCCTATGATTTTCTAGAATTTTGTCAAGAAAATAGGTATAGACTTGAATCTCGAGAAAATAAGAGATGATCATCAATCTCATGAATAGAAATGAAGTCTAGGTTATAGAATCGAAGGATTTACCTCTAGGAATTGAAGAAAGATGCAAGAGCTTGAAGCTCAAATGGAATCTTGTTGATGAACATAGTGTTTTTTGTGAAGAAAATGGAGAAGTGTGATAAAAATGAATGAGTCTAGTTGTGGAAATGAGGCTGCACGAAAATTTGGTATGAGTGTGAGGTTCTAACTCACTTGTGGTACACCAAAGGAAATCAAGGAAAACTTAAGGATGAATTGGTCATTTTGCATGAAAATATCTAGATATTTCTAACTTTGTCATCATTACAAATGAGTGACCATGGATGGAGGAGAGAAATATGTGGTGGAGGTGGTGTTTAGGAGCTGTGGCTGTGTATGCACCACAAGGAGGAGGGAGAAGCCAAATTGGCTTTGTCTTGGTTATGATCATGGTTGGGATTTAATTAAGATAGGTTAGGTTAATACATAAATATCTAGATATTTTGTTCTAGCATTTATGAGCATTTATGGTGAAGGTGAGTCACCTTTCTCATTGGGTGGGTCCTACATGTGATATTAACCTCTCAGACCCTCTGCATATATCTGCGAATCCATTTTTTGCTCCGATGCTTTACCCGATTAGGTTTTCCGCCCTTTTGTTGCTAACATTTCACTCGGTAGAATAAAATATTTATTTTTCGGTGGAAATTCTTGAAATATATTTTTTCCCCAACAAGTGGCAATATTTTGAAATTTTTCGTTTTCGGGTCGAAAATTAGGGTTTTTCTTACACAATTTTTCTTTTTAAACTTCACCCGAATAAAATATAATATTTTATTTTTGAGCGAAAGTTTTGAAATAGATTCATATCACTCGAAAGGTGATAAAAATCTATAACGTTTTGTTTTCGGGTTAAAATTAGGTTTTCTGATCATTAAAATCTTAATGTCAGTAAAAACGCAAACCGGATTCTATCTGAATTTTCAACCCAAAATTTAACCATAATCTCCTACTATCAAGTAAAGTTTAAATATGATTTGTTTATATTAAAAATCATTTTCTAAGTATCAGATTAAATATAAACAGATATATGTATATATTTACCGATATTGAAAAACACTAAAAAACCGGGTGTTAGAAACTGGACAAAGCTCCCAAAGAGTATATAGCCTTGATCAATTGAAGCATCATGCTTAGGCAACCAGCACAAAAATTGGCTTCCCGAAGGGTATGCTTGAAAACCAGGTTCCAAAGGGACGAGACGTAAACTTGCTGATGTGGTTGATGAGGGCATGCGGATGGAAAGGATTGACCCCTTGATCAATGAAATCTAAAACCATTTGAGAATCAGACTCGCAAATCACAGCTCTATAACCCAAGTTCCAAGCTAGATCCAAACCACCATGGAAGATTGCTAAAAGTTCTGCATTTATGTTGGTAGTCACTCCACAAAAGCTAGAGAAACCTCCAAGCCATTCTCCGAACATGTTCCTCATCAACATTCACTTTGCAGAAGTTGTCTGTAGGGGCTATCCATCTAACTTCTCTCACATGCATGCTGAGTAGATGACACATTTCTCGTTTTTGAAAATTTCAGCATTCCTTGCTTTCCAAATAACCCAACAAGTGTGCATGATGTTAAAATCCATGGAGATAAAATCTGTCGTTTGATGAGGCATAATCAGAGTCCAAACTCTCGTTGCTCTACTACAATCGCGAAGAGCATGAAAGAATGACAGTCTCCTAGGAGAGCTGTTCCACAAATAGAGCAGGTGTTGTCCAAGCAAAGATGTTTATACCTCCTGAAGGCATTAGTTGGGAGCTAGAGGTTACCATGGAGAGAGAGCCAAATGAAGTGCTTAATGTTTTCTGGAAGCTTAAGCTTCCATAGCCAAGACCAAGAATCGAACTGCAATTAGTTAACCATTTGTAGGCATCCCTAGCAGAGTAGCTACCTGAATTCGAATTACTCCAAATTAATAAAAGAGTATTTAATTAAACAAATGAAATGAAATTTTATTTTATTTTTAATATAGGTGTCAGTTATTACATCACATATCATCTGCCACATCATCAATTAACAACTATCCCTTTAATGATAGAGATCAATTCCAAACTTTTAAAAGTTCAAAGATAACTTAAGCGAAAAAATTAGAGGGACTAAAATAAAATCTCCCTCTATTTACAGGGACCAATATAATCATTAAACCTTATTTTAAAAAGTGAATTTTTCTCCTCAAATTCGTCTCTGGTTAATTTATTAATATTATGTCAAAAGTGACCCTGCATTTTATCATCTATTATTTTATCTTTATATTAAATAATAATTTTACTTAATATATACTTTATTATTTTATGAAAAAGTGATTTTTCACACTCAATTTTTTTTTTATTTCAAACATTGGATTTTCATTCTCTGTGGTGTCCTATTTATTTTTAAAATATTCAATGATTCTTTTTCTCGTTATTTTAAAATTATTTTTATTATCAGGTTTTATAATCAATTTTTTTAATTTTTTAATTAATATTTTTAATAGTTAATTATTTTTTTAATTTATCTCTTATTATTTTATTATTATTATTTCAAACAATAAATTTTTCCACTTACTTTTGCGTTATTTTTATTTTATTATTGTTTTTAATAGTAATTACTCATTATATTTTGTTTTTATTTTACTTATACAATTTAAAGTTTAAACAGTAAATCGCCTCTACAGTCTTTTGTTTAAAGTTTTTTTTTACATTGTTTGTACTTTTTTTTGTTGTTGGTAAGTGGCATTATTTGTACTTTGATACAGCTCAATGATAATCAAACAAACGGCGAATGCCGAATACTAAGGTTCGGCGAATAGTGCATTTAACAGTAAACAATGAACAGTGAAAGATGAGTATGCAGGATCGTGTATAGACGTTTTGAGACCTAAGGCAGATTTATGGGAGAAATTTTTTTCCCGAATTTCATTGTATATATAGAAAAAAATTATTACTTTATTAATTTCATTTCATTATTATTAATAAAATCATATGTGTAATTGATTTTTCTCTAACGATATCAATGTTTAATCTTTTTAGACAAAATGAATAAATAGTTTCAATTGCAATCAATTTTTACTTTTCCAAAATTCACTCCTACACATAAATAATTTTTTTTATATAAAATACGTACTCATAAATATTAAGACCGTACCTTTTTTTAAAAAAAGTATTAGGATTGTTGGGTCATATAATTATAACACTTGATACCAGTTTAGGCTACTACTTGATGTTTTAATAAAATCTCTCTCATACACATATTATTGTTGGGCCTTTGTCATGTTTTGATATATTTATTACATATTAAATTTTTGGACCATTATATAATATACAAAATTATAAATGATCAATAACTAATTGGATATGAGGCCTAAGTCACCCCTAAGACAAGTGCCTTAGTGGCCTTGTGGCCTCGACTGCCCTGTGAGTATGAACAGTAAAAATAATAGTAAATGGTGCATTGTTTTATTAAGATTATAGATTTTAATCCCAATTTACCACTATAAATTTTTAAATAATAACGAAACCATTCAAGTGAAACCTCAGTTAACAACTCTAAAATCATTAAATATTCAAATATAACGTTTACACAAGAAATTTCTAACTATGCATTAAACGGAAACCCACATACTCATCCATAAAAAAATCGCGTGGTCCAATTTTCTTAATCAAAAAGTGCAAATATCCAAAGCCGGGAATGGTAGAAGGAAAATCACACTATCATTTTTTCTTTTATATTTGCACTTTTCGGTTAAGGACCGTGCAAATTTTTTTTTTGGATGGACCATGCAATTTAATACAATTTGTAATGTTTGTTTTGGATGCATTCCTTATTTAGTATTCATATATGGCTCCATGATTAAGTGCATATGTATATATGGATATTAATACTAAATAAAGAATGCATCTAAAACGAACATTACAAATTACATTAAATCACATGGTCCAATTTTCTTAATCAAAAAGTGCAAATATATATATATATATATATATATATATATATATATATATATATATATATATATATAATTTGACAGTATGATTTTCCTTTAACCCTTCCTAGATTTTGATATTTGCTCTTTTTGGTTAAGGAAATTGGACCATGCGATTTCTTGGGCAGATGGACCATGGGATTTAATACAATTTGTAATGTCCGTTTTGGATGTATTCTTTATTTAGTATTAACATCCATATATACATATGCACTTAATCATGGAGCTATGAATACTAAATAAGGAATGCATCCAAAACAGATACTACAAATTGCATTAAATTGTATGGTCGAATTTCCTTAACCAAAAAGTGCAGATATAAAAAATAGGAAGGGTCACACTATCATTTTTAATTTTTTTTTATATTTACACTTTTTGGTTAAGGAAATTGAGCCATGCGATTTTTTTGGTTGAAGGACCATTCGATCTAATGCAATTTGTAATGTTCGTTATGGATGCATTAGTATTCATGGCTCCATGATTTTATATATATATATATATATATATATGAGGAATACATCCAAAAAGAACATTACAAGTTATATTAAATCGTATGGTTCATCCACTAAAAAAATCGCATGATCCAATTTTCTTAACCAAAAAGTGCAAATATCAAAAAGCAGGAAGGGTTGGAATCATTTGCTCACAGCTGGATATAAACTAGTACAAATTAAAGTTCTCTCCGGCATTCAAAAACTATCAGAATGCATTCTAGCATAGACACCCCTTATTACCTTATAACTTAACCAACCTTTCTAATAAGAATACATAAAAGCAATTACAGCATACACATTTAAAGTACTAGGAGACCCTTTCTTCACGCCCACTATTAGAAATTCACGGATTACTTATGGATTTTCCTGTGAATTTTTTCTGAAGGAATTTTCTACGAATTTTGCTGTAATTTTTTCAGAAATAAGATTTTTTCCTGTAAATTTCCTACGAATTTTCTTGCGGATTTAAATTTTTCGTAAGAAAATCTGCAGGAAATTTCTTACATATTTTAAAATTCGCAGGAAAAAATTACTCACGAAGATATTACCTATAGGTAGAAATCCGTAGGAAAATCCGCATGAAATCTATTTCCTACGAATTTTTGAACAAAATCCACAGCAAAATCCGCAGACAATAAGAGGATTTCTAGCAGTGACCTATCACTTTTATAACAAAAGCTTTACATATTTCAACTCCTCGTGCTTAGGAGTTATAGCATCTGCGTCGCAAAGCCTGTGTCACCAAGTTGCTGCATATTTTGGCTAGGTAATATGATCTCCTTTTGACTACAGAAAGGTTGAAACACTTCTTGCATTAAGGCATCGGGTCTCTCAACTGTTATTTGCATCATTGCTATCAGCACACCTCAAATAGCGCAATTTTCATATCAGCAGGAATCATTGTATAGGCATTTGCTCCCTTTTTTGTTACATTCTTCAAGTATATTAGCAGCAACATAGACTTCTTTTTTCACTTCCCATGGGCTATTCTTCTTTCATATGAAAAGAAAAGAGCTGGACAATATGCCTTAATAGTTGAAAGCAAAGTCTAATTAGTTGTGAGTTAAGAGAGTTTTATCTCATTGGTAGACTATGAGTTTAATTGGGATTAAAGTTTTTTACATCGTTAACCAATCAGAAAAGATCGTATATGTAACTTTTTTAGTCAAAATGGTTAAATATCTTTTTAGTCCCTATTTTTGACAAAAATTTGGTTTTAGTCTCTCGTTTGGAAAACATATTTTTTAGTCTCGTGTTTTTAAAAATGTGTCGGAAGTGGTCCCTGCACCAATATTTTTAGTCCCACAATTTTGACAATCATACAATGTTAGTTCCTCATTTTTTACAAAAGTTAGACTTTAGTCCCCTTTTTTCAAACAGAAGTGTGGTGTATGGACTATTTCTAATATATTTTAAAAAAACGGGAGACTAAAAAAATACATTTTCCAAACGGGGATTAAAACTGAACTTTTGTAAAAAATGAGGCACTAAAAACATATTTAAGCCAACATCTTTAATAAAATGTTAATTTCTAATTGGTTAACAGTATAAATAATCTTTACACTGTCAATATATACCAATTAAATTCATAAAGTATATATGAATGTACTATTTTTAATTAATCACCAAATAAGTATCTCATAAAAATAAAATAAATTAACTATCTAAGAAAAGAAAAATATAACTCACATTTTCTTAATAGTAACTAGCATGCTAACCATGGTCAACTAGATAACTCCATTAAAGATTCTGCTACAAAGTTGATGTAAATGGGGTGGGGTGTAATATTTAAGTTAGTTTAGAGTTTAGTGTCATATAAACAGACCTCATGGTTTTTTACAGTATTGCCTTTTTTTTTTTTGTTTAATTAGTGAGTTGGTCTCTGAATTATTTGAGAATTTTCAATTAGGTCACTGAACTAAATTTTTTTTAAACATATCCCTGAACTTATATAAAATTTTCAATTGGGTCCCCAAACTAAAAAATTTCTAATTGAGTCTCTAAACTTATATAAAATTTTCAATTGGGTCCCTAAAGTAGAAAGTTGACTATATAAAATAGAAAATAAAAATAAAATGATAGATGATGAAATTTAGAAAAAAAAAACTATTTGACATAATAATAAAATGAGAAAAGATGAATATGAGAGAAAAACTAACAATTTAAAATAATAATAATAATAATAATAATAATAATAATAATAATAATAATAATAATAATAAATTAAACTTAGCGATAAAGGTTAATGTTTAGCAATTAGCATGATAATTTGAGAGACAAAATTTTGTTTTTGAAATGATAATAACAAAATAATGAAATATAAAATTGTGTTAGAAAATTCATGTTTTGTAACAAAATATTAAGATATTATATTGATAACAATACATACATTTTTTAAATATTAATTTTTTTTTTGAAGCAACAATAGTAATCTTTTATTAAAGGATGATTTCGAAGAAAAAAATGTTTCAAATAAAATGAAATTAGTAAAAGATGAAACTTACTGGAGAATGTCATTATTTGAAATAATTTCTATTCTAATATTAAAACAAGAGATGAATCTAAGTGAAAAAATTCAATATTTTAAAAAATAAAAATAGAAATAAAAATATAATTTAATAACAAAGTTATTGTTTGAAATAATAAATAAAATAAAGAATATAATTAAGTAAATATCACATCTTATTTTGATTGTCAATTTTATTTTGAATTATTTGATTTATTTTTTATTTATTATATTATTTTATATTTTAATTGAGGTTTATCTTAAATTATTTTAATATTTCTTAAATAATATTTTTTCTTGATACGTTTATTATCATTATTTTAATTTTATTTCAAATATTAAATATTTGACTTAGTTTAATCTCTTAATATCAAGAACAAAATTTTGTCTCTCAAATTTATGTATTTTTATTTAATTATTATGCTAAAGAATAACTTTTCTCAATAAATTTAATTATTATTATTATTATTATTATTATTATTATTATAAATTGTTATTTTTTCTCTCATATTCATCTTTTGTCATTTTATTATTATGTCAAATAGTTTTTTTTCGTAAATTTCATCATCTATTGTTTATTATTTTGTTATTTTATATAGTCACATTTCTATTTTAGGGATGCAATTAAAAATTTTATATAAGTTAAGGGACCCTATTAAAAACTTTTTAGTTCTGGGACCCCATTGAAAATTTTATATAAGTTCAGGAACTTAATTAAAAAAATTTTTAGTTCAGGAATCTAATTGAAAATTTCTAAATAATGCAGAGATCAACTCAGTAATTAATTTTTTTTTTTTTCGTTGAAAGGACAGTATTGACTTGTTAAGTGTCTGGTTTTACGACAAAATTTTTGTGGGCCAATTTTGTTGTTTTGTTGTATAAAACCTATGTTCCGGTGCACTTTTTTGTTAAGTTGCTTCCTACGCTCAGTGGCGCCCTCTATCCCCAACGCCATCCGCCAGGACCGTAGTCCCGTCCTCTCTCACGCCTCAACCATCCTTACCACTTCTTGCTGGAACTCCGAAACAATATGCGGGTAACTTTTTTTTATATATTTTTATATTTTCTTATTTTTTGTTGCAAGTGTAAAATTTGTGGGGGTTGAAGATATATTAGTATGTTGGCTTGTAACACGGATCTGATATTGTTGGATGATGCTTAATATTCTGTGGCAATATGGGCTTTGAAAAATATATGTATGCGTACAACCTGTTTGATAAAACTCCCGATTCAGTGAAACGAGTTAAACACCGCTATAATGTTGCTTAATTCCTTCTGTTGAGCTTCATTTTATGGTGCTTAGTAGTTTTGTGCATATCATTTAGTGTAAGGTGACTTCGTTATGCTGCAGGTTTGTTTTCAACATTGAAGAATGTATTGTTGTCTGTTTTAGATAGGAAAAATCACATTGAAT
The DNA here is from genome assembly GCA_030762895.1 of Sophora flavescens. Lineage (NCBI taxonomy): Eukaryota > Viridiplantae > Streptophyta > Magnoliopsida > Fabales > Fabaceae > Sophora > Sophora flavescens. The sequence continues at coordinate 131,785,518 of CM061066.1, forward strand.
TACCAGGGGGTACGCTCAATCTCCTCTCTTTCCCACCTATTCAGATATATTCCCACATTCACAGAAATCAATGCCTGCTTTCGTTTCTTAAATCTTCATAGCCTCCATTTGCTGCTTGCCGCCCGCTACTGCTTCATACGGCGATTTGACCCCTCGTTGTTTCTTGCATGAGCACTGCTCGTTGCGTCATTCGGTTATTCTCTTTGGGCTTGGGTTATTGGTAAGTTCATGGGTTGCATTTTTGTCGTCGGAGCCAAGTTTTAATTCACCCTGAGGTAATTAATGCAGATCACTCCTTGAATTTACTATTAACCCAAGCCTGAAATAGCTGAAGTGTACATGAGGAGGAAGAGGGGTCCCAATGTAGGGAATCGTGACCAAGAGAGAGAAAATGGAAGGTCATCCACTATGTAGCTAACTGCTAAGTTGCCAATAGGGAGAGTAGTGGGAGAGTGATTTGGTCGTAATGGGTATAAGGCTAAGGAGTGATTATGGGGGGAAATAGTTTGGGATTGGCTGAGACTTTGCGGAGAGACTAGGCGCTTTCTAACTGCCTAAACTACCTTTCTTACTTGCCCTGTATTTTTCTTTTTTCCATTTCCCATATCCAGGCACTGTTGTCACCTTGGTACAGGCCTGTGATATGCTATAACACAGTGAATTTTCATCTCTGTTCTAGCTAGTTTCCGGGTACCTAACAAAATATAAGCAATAGAATGATATCTAGGTGGTTCTTCGTATTGGGGTAAACTGTTGTTATTCTAGAAAAGTAATATAAGTTATCATGAGATTTTCTAAAACAATATATTACAAGTGAGTGAAGTAATAAATTCTGAGACAGGTTTCCTTCTCCCTTGATGTTGTCTAGATCTGTCCCTGCTTACAAATAAGACACTTAAGTAACATAAATGTGCCCCAAAATGTTGCCCATAAACAAAAGCCACGAAAAATTAACTAACATATATTGAAATTAAAAGATAAACCCATTTTTAATTATTGTTTTATACTGATCCTGCATCACACTTGACATTATACATTTACCATAGCAACTACATTTTCTTCAAAGTCTTCAATTTGCTTTTCCATTTTGTAGTTTTACAGCTGAGCTTAAAATTTATGGAAATAATTTCAGGTCCTAGCTGCTAATGCTATTGCTTTGGTATGAAATGTTATTCTCTCGTTTAAGTCACACAAAGTTGTTCTTAGAAAATAGGTAAGCTTTATGTTCCATTAATGCTGAAGACCTAATTTTAACTAGCTCCATTTCCTTAGGAATTCAATATGCATGAGTGTATGAAGCAAGAAGAAAAAACTTTGTTTTTACTATTACTAAAGTGATTAAACTTCTCATGTGCTCTTGCAGGCACTAACCCATCTTGATCTGAATCAATGACATGAAGCTATTGGCAAGCATCAGATACAAGATCTTCCACTCTGATGCTTCATTTGACCCTTTAACGATCTCATCCAGCTACTCCTTTGGATTGTTCAACCGTTTCATTCAAAGGAGATGGAGAAAACCAATTGTTTCTGCTCAAACCCGTTTGGAGGACAGGGTGAGGGATCCCCACCTAGACAAGTTCATGACCCACCTTAACAAACTCAAATGTATCCTCAAAATCCACCACCTTATGTTAAACCGCAAGCGTGGTCCCTATGTGTCCGTACAGCTGATGTCTCGTTGGAGGAACATCATTGGACTGAATGTCACCATTGGGTCCTTTATTCATAAATACCCTCATGTTTTTGAGGTGTTTGTCCACCCATTTAGGAGGAACTTATGTTGTAGAATAACAAGGAAAATGAAAGAACTGATCATATTGGAAGAAGTTGCTGTGAAACAGCAGGAACTGGAGGCTGTGAAGAGGGTGAAAAAGTTGATGATGATGTCTGTGAAGGGTACCCTTCATATTCATGCATTGAGGTTAATCAGAAGAGAACTGGGTCTTCCTGAGGATTTCAGAGACTCTATTCTTGGGAAGTATAGTGGTGACTTCAAGTTGGTTGATTTAGAGATTGTGGCATTAGTTGATAGAGATGATGAGTTAGCAAATGCAGAAGTTGAGAAATGGAGGGAGAAAGAGTATACAGAGAAGTGGCTGAGTGAATTTGAGACTAACTTTGCTTTTCCTATCAATTTCCCAACTGGGTTTAAGATTGAGGGAGGCTTTAGAGAGAAGTTGAAGAATTGGCAAAGGCTTCCATATACAAAGCCTTATGAGAGGAAAGAGGTCATTCGGGTTCGAACGTGTGGAGGGATCGAATGCTACGAGAAGCGAGCTGTTGCTGTTCTTCATGAGCTGTTGAGCTTGACTGTAGAGAAAATGGTTGAGGTGGATCAATTAGTTCATTTTAGGAAAGACTTTGCTATTCAAGTTAATGTGCGTGAACTGTTGCTTAGGCACCAAGGAATATTTTACATATCTACAAAAGGAAAAACACAAACAGTTTTTCTTAGAGAGGCATATAGCAAAGGGGGATTGGTTGATCCTAATCCCATATATACTGCACGTAGGAATATGTTGGACCTTGTATTATTAGGGCGTAGGAAAACTAAACAATTGTTGACTTGTGATGATAATTTTAAGGAAGGGACCAATGCTGTAGCCTATGAAGTAGATGGGGAAGGTAAAAGACAAGGAGAATGGGTGATTCCATTCTTGGAGAGTTGTGAGGAGAATAGATCTCCATGATATTGTAGAGCATATCTGACGAATTTACCCAAAGATTGATTTGATGTGTAACATATCTTCAGCAGCGAGTCCTCTCATCTCTTTATAACTTATGATCAAAAGAAAATGCAGTTCCCGCAAAGTTCAAGGTTTTCCAAAGTTTTGTGGAAGATCAAAACTTCAAACTATTATTAGTCTTTTTTTTTATATAATTTTAATTTGTCTTAACCAATTAATCGATGGTTAGATTTTGTGTAGGATCAGCCCTCAACCTATCGGTTGGAGTAGAATTGCCCATAGATTTTCAGCAAATTTAACAATTTACAATTGGCTTTGACTAGATGATTAGCTGTATCTAAACATAAATTTTCAGTTGTGTTTGTGCGCCAATGGTTTTGGTTTTCTATTTACTGGCATATGCAAGGAGAAAGAAAGAAAATAACATAATATTATATATATTATATAAATTTAAAAAGTTTTTAAATAATGAATAGTAAATTTTAGTTTATTTTTAAAAAATATAACATTGAATTAATGTATGATAAAATAAATATGAGAATGAATGTCATTGGGAGCAGAAGACAATTAAAAAGAAGTATTAGGAACAACAAAATACATTAAGGAGACAAGAGACCATGTAGGCAAGTGTCAAAACAGAGAAGTACAAATAGCAAAGCCAACTTTCACATGGCAAAGTCAAACAAACTAATTTTTTATACGATTTTTCTGACTTGTGCAACTATGTACATGTTAAGGAATCAAAAATAGAAATATTGTACAGGTTAGAAAAATCATTTTTTATATTATTATAATAGATCTTGCTAACTAGACCCTAAAAGGATACTAGTTATTAGTTAAGGAATATATATATATATATATATATATATATATATATATATATAATTACTGTCACACAAAAAAGCACAATGAAGACATGTATTTTCAAGGATTTGGGGTTAGGATTTCAGATTGATTTGCTCAAGAAGTACTGAAGTAGCCTTGTGGTACTAAAAGAGTGAGACCGTTTTCTATTTTTTTTGGGGTTGCAAAAGGTGATACTATTTGATACTACCATTTTGACTTAAAAAAACGACCTTCATATCTTTCAATTTTATCTCACAATCAGCAAAAGTATGTTTGCAGTGTTCGCATGATAGAAACTTCATAATCTTGTACGTATCAAGGTCCATATTTGTAGAATGGTTAGGTGTTAAGGCGAGAAAAACCGACTTATACTGATCCCGATTATCAGTTCGAATCCCAATCCCGTAACTTTTTGGTGGGAAAAATCACCTGACTTTCTCTCTATCTCTCTCGTATATTATTTTCTCTCATCTCATCTCCTATTTTTCTCTCATCTCTTTCTCTTCCAAAATACACTAAAGTCACCCGACTTTTTTCACCAAACAGTCAGGGGATCCGGATCCCACAATTTGATGTTTAACATCAAGCTTTCATGGCTTTTTGATCAAAGTAAACTACTTTTAAAAACTATTTACCAAAATAACCTATTTTTAAAACTATTTACCAAAATAACCTATTTTTAAAACTATTTATCAAAATAACCTATTTTTGAAACAATTTACCAAAATAACTGTTTTTGCCAACGTGAAATTTTTTATTATTTTTTTGCTGACTGTGCGGCACCAGTTTGACTGAAACTGGTGCCATTGACTAACACGTGACATTCTGTGATTGGTCCGTCAGAATTTCAAAAAAAATAAAAAGAATTGTTTGAGAGCGTCACGTGTCGCGTTTTTGTGAGTGGCTCCATTTCAACTAATGCTACTTACTAGAGCCACTCACTAGAACACGACACGTGACACTCTCAAACATTTCTTTTTTTATTTTTTATTTTTTTTGAATTATGATGCACCAATCAAAGACTGACACATGTCAGTCAATGATGCCAGTAAAACTGACGCCACACAGTCAACAAAAAGAAAATAATAAAAAATTACACATTTGCAAAAATAAGATTATTTTGATAAATTGTTTCAAAAATAGGTTAATTTGATAAATAGTTTCTAAAAATAGGTTATTTTAATATTAAAAAAAAAACCTTGATATGACAAGATCCAGAGCAATTTATCTGAAAATAACATGCCTATCACAGGATTGCTAAACAAACATTTTACATTTTAGTGATGCGTACTCCACTTTTTTTCTTTGTGCTTTGTGGACAATTTTACTTGATGTGGTAAAGACCGGTCCAACATATATTGAGACCTAAAACAAATGTTTATAGTAGGGCTTTTTTAAAATTAATAAATATTTTTATAAAAATAATATTATATTTAAAATTTATTTTGTTGTAATTTTTTTGATTTTTTTAAGGGAAATTATGATTGATATAAATATTTGTTGTGTGTACATGCAATCATATTTAAAGAGAGAGAAAATATATTGTATATAAGAAAACAAACATAAGCAAAATATATTTTAAGTTTAAGGCCTAAAATCCTTATAAAATTAGAAAAAAATTTGGAGGCCTAAGGCGGCTGCTTTAGCAGCTTCAGCCGGCTCTGGGTGTGGTAGATACATCTGAATCATCAACTCAGTCGCCAAATAAATACACCAGTAACCTCTTTTCAAAGGTCACTACTCAAATACACGAGATAATTGCAGCTTCAGCCTAAAAAAACAGTGATACCAAAACATTGAAAAAATGAAGTTGACATCAAAGTCAGCCACTTGCTCCAAATTGTATAGAGCCGAAAAAAGTTGGCAAATACTCGTTATGGAAGTATATGAGAGCGAAATAAGAGGGGGTAAGTGCAGCAAAATCCACTGCTCCAACACTGCAAAATAGAAACATGAAAAAAAAATTTTAAAGGTTCAAATGTTTGGTGTAAGAACTGATAGCAAGATGGGGAATCTAAGTGTACGGTTGGAACACAGCATTATCTTTGAAAATTCTTAATAATTACTCTAGATCATCGTATCTTCAGTTGGCAATATGTAAATAGAACATTTAAATGCTATCACAGGCATATTCACAAATGCACACCGTCACTCTTCGAATAGCAAGTTAAGAATGTTGCCAGTGCCATCCCCTATAATCTATGATATATACATTTGTTTTAAAAAAACGTTTGCAAATAAAGAAAGTTGAGAAACTCAACAGAGACTTACCACAGAAAGCAATGGTCCCTGCTTAAACTTCCCATGAAATGAAAATGAAATTGGCTTTGGAATGTCTCCAGGCCCTCTTATAAATCCACTATAACATATAAAGGGAAAATAAATCACTGCAAATGATTAATATCTTCAAAATTATTCAGGAAAATATAGAATATCTAAGACAAACAAATAATTCAACATTTAAATAACTAAAAAAATACAACATAAGACAAGAGATACACCAGTAATTGGACTATTTTCAACCATGACTCACATTAACGATGTAGATATCAAAGGAGTCCTCTTTGTATCATATATGGCAATCAGACCCCTGTATACATCATTTCCCCCTTTAAAGGACACAGCCAATCGCTCCCCAGAATTATCCCACGCTATCTTTTCAATTCCCTGACTGAAGGAAATAATATAAGATAACCAATAACAGCATATTTTCTATCAAAAATAAACTTATAAAAACAAAATCGTGCAGATCCAAATACTTGATATGATAATGTCCATTACTTGAAAAGAAAACACTGATGTTTTCTGCTACAATCAACATTACATTTAAGACGTAACAAGATTCCAAGACACTCATTTCTCTCCCCATGAGATCAGATCAGGAAAGTAAGATAAAGAAACTTCAGGGTATCTTTGTTAAGGTTGGGAAGAAAACAGATAAAGTGAAAAGAAATGAATTCCACATGTCAGTTAAATCACATTCCAGTGCTAGTCCATCATAGAATAACATCCATGAATTCCTCTGTAGGATTAAGGGCTGGAAAAACACGTCAGAAGACTTCAACCAGAACATCTCTCTGGTATTTTTATAATCATTAATGAAAACAGAGAACAAATCAAACACCCCCTCGGAGTCTGTTTGGTTTGCGGAAGTTTTCTCTTTTTATTTTCTAGAAAACATTGTTTGGTACAATTTTTTTTACAATTAGAAAGTTGCTACCTCATTTTCTAAAATTAAAGGAAATAATGAAAACAATTATTTATTTTCAGATTTTGCTACCTTGAAAAAATATTACCCAAAAGAAAAGAAACATTTTAATTAAAACCCAACCAAACATATTTTCAATCCTGATTTCTGTTTTCATTAAAAATGAAAATAAGAGCCAATCATCACTCTATCAACTTTTCCTTTGCCTGACAAATCCAAAAAAATCAGTTTCAATTTGTAGAACATAATATAAAATTAAAAACCATGATCAATGACGACCTGAAGGAGAAAGGACAACAACAGCTGGTGATGATAAAGGCAACTATGTCAGTGACTGCACTATCTTCATTCTAGTTCAAAAAATTGGTTCAGAAAGAATTTGACATAAAATGAGAAGACTTTAAGACCAAACCACAACCATTCAAAAAATTATTGAACATAAAAAACATACTCATCTCTACCTTCCTGTCAATGATAAAATCTCCAGCATATCGACAGGTAACAGATGTGCATCTGGAGAAGTGAACAATGAGTGGTTATCAAAATATGACATTATTTCCAGAAAAAAAAAATCTACAAATACAATAAAAAAAAGGTAAACCATGAAGGCTATAAACACAAGTATTTGAATAATTAGTTAAGTGTCACGATAAGCATGAATTGAGGGTGGAAATAGGACTTCAAACACAATCATAACAACAAACATCTCAAAAGTTCATCGCATGCTTCTGTTCAGTAAGCAGAACAAGGCTATGTTTAAACTCCTGGATTACTTTGCATGGAGTTTCTGTAACCGTCTTCCTCTTCATGGGCCCTTTCTAGTGGCAGACCATGAACCAAAAAGACTTCCACTCTTACATCAAAGGCAACAGTTGGCTATGATAATTTTTACTGCATTTCACTCTTCCAATACATGCAAGCCAAAAGTTATAAACATTTTAATTATAAATCAAAGTCTCAAATATCAACCATCTACTAACTCAATCAAAATACTAAATAGTGCCTGCTGAGAAATATTAATGTGTTTTTCTAAGTTGAGTATGCATTGCTTGTAGTGCACCCAAACTAGAAGTCATGTGTTTTTTCATTGTCTGTTTTTAGCATGGAGGTTTTGATCAGTGTTTTGTATCACAATGACTTTATTAGGGAAATATATTTGGCATTGTTCAAACTCTATCTCTCTTTTCCTTTTTCCATATAATAAACTAAAATTTCATTATGGTAAAAGTGTGGCACCAATTGCCATGATTCATGAGCACTGTTACCTGCCTTTTCATAGTCATTGTTAACTATTAACAGATGTATTAGGTCAATGTTTGTATCAATATTATAAAGTCATTTTTAAGAAAATATATTCTACATTGTTCCCTCTCTATCGATCTTTTCCCTTTTCCATCTAATCCCTAAATTTCAAATATCGATACAATATATTTCAAATTTTCCCGTATTAACATAGCAATATTCAAAAACAAAAAATGAAACAACAAAAGATATTTGAAAGAAAAGGTCAGTTACCTAATGAGGGAGGCTTCGATGCGAAGTGAACAGATCCCAAAGTTGAAGATTCAGAAAACACAAGCAGTATCATGCGCCCATCTGGATCCCATGTTGCACCCTGATCACACATCATTGTGACAGTAGAAACCAGTTAAGTAATACCATTATGTGATAGCTAACTCATGAGTTGAACTTGAACCCAATAAATTCTCTTCAGATTACATAATAGTAATAATTTACTAAAACCTTAAGCTCTTCTATCATTGTATCTTAATCTGTAGATTTAATTCGTGTCCCAATAGAAAAACTTACTGAAGAAAAAAGAGTATTGCACTCTCAAGATATATGAATACTAATTAACTCTCAGTCTCATCATGAGACAAGTTTTTCTGTTTCAATGTTTTTCCTTTAAAAACAAATCCTAAACACTTGCCACCGAGATTTCTGAGAAAAATTCATATTATATCTTCCTCTTGTTCAGAACTCTAACACCAACAGCCTATGAGCACTTTTCTGTAATAAAATTATCTTCTTTTATCACAAAAACAAAATTGCCAATCACCCTAAGAAACAGCATCATGTACCATCATAAATAGGGAGAAATAAACATTTATTTCTGGAAATGCTCTGACATTACATAAGCACCGACTGAAGAATTTTAGCATTGCATACAACAGTATTAACATGTTGTTGAACATACCAACACAGGTGGAGATTAAAAACTAAATGCCACAGTAAATAGGTTATATAGAGCACCAAAACATGAATTACACCTCATATACCTTGACAAAACCGCTAGTTGATGACCATTGTTCTGACGTCCATGTATTTGTCTCCCAAAGATAAAATGTTCCATCACTGTAAGAGAACATAATAATGAGGTTATAAACCAAACAGTTTATGTTCAAAAAAAATTCAATATTCAGATAAGTCATATTTGGCATGTTGTATTACAATTTTGAAGCAAAGAAGTAATCTCCAGTAGGTGACCACTTCAGCATTGATATGCCTCCTAATCCCCGTCGAATGGGTGTCCCAACACCTACAGATAATATTGAAAATAACCATAAATGCAGAAAGCAGAGATAAACTTTCATACTTGAGGTTTATTTAATCACAATGACAATCTAAATATAGATGCAGTCCTCACCCTTCCATTCCATGTTAGACTCTAAAAACTAAAGATTCAGAATCAACACAATTATCATCCTAGCATAAATAGGGTGACACAACTTTCATAAATTTATTGAACAAAAAAGTATATGGTGAAGAGAGGTTGCCCCATTCTGAGGTCAAGCCATACCATGAGCCTCAACGAGGGCTTAAAATGGTACTTATATTTACAAATGACCTACCAATGAAGGACCACTAGCAGGAATCAAACTAAAGACCTTGGAGTCAACACAGTCAAATCTTACCAATTGAGCTAACCTTCAATAGCAACTTTGATCAATTTATTACATTACAATACATGTTCAAAAGACACTACTAGGGTACATTCAAAGAGTAGTAATTTAGCTCTTGCAATTAACAAATCACAAATAGATTGAATTGACATAGTTTCGTCATTTTTTCTTGTCAACTAAAATCATACAACATTGTGTGAATCCAATAAACAAACATTTGCCTTGTTGAAATCCCTAACTTGTGTCAAATATATTCTTTTGGTCCAAAAAAGTGACTCTGGTAGATATTAAGGTCATTAGTCACAAAAATAAATCAAATTTAAGTGTTCAAGGGTATATTTCTCCATATTGATTTGCTGGAGCAACCTCAGTTCGTGGTCTACCTGATCCTATCTTCAGTATGGTAAGGTGCTGTTTAGTTTGTCGTACATTCGATATCCCCTTAAAATTGTTGGGGGAGAACGATGCAAGTAGAAAATGAAAAAGAAAAGTTCATATGGTGAATTTAAGCTTAATCAGCATATTAATAATATGACCAAGCAGAAGGAATGCTTCAAAGAAAAATGTTTACAACTTAAAGGAGCAAGGATCTTCACTGTACCTTGAGCAACATCCCACACAGTGAATGAGGAGCTCTCATATGAAGCAGAAGCTAAGTATGTGCAAATAGGTTAAGAAAAGAATGGTCAAGAAAAAGCAACTTAAAGTAGAATAAAATAATAAAATAAATAAAATAAGGGAAAAATTGCTTTTGAATTTCCTATAAATAAACTTAAGTTCCTACTAAGTCATACAGTTTTATAGACTGCTAAACAATTGAAAACTTATATCAAAAAGCAATTAGGTTGTCAAACTCACTAGTTCAAGTAAAATAGTGGAGGAGAGTAAACTTGACTCATAAGTTGACTGACTTTACCTACTTTATTAAATAGGTGATTAAGAATACAAAAATTGATATCCATACAAAAAATTACTACAAAGTTTAAACAAAAATAATATTATATTCATTTCAAAATGGGGACATTCTACTGTCATACTCCTATGTAAGTAAGCAAAGCACGACATCACAAGTGAAGAAATTGTGCGAGATTTTCAAATTGCACACCATTGTCACCATTTTACTGAGTTCAACCAAGTTTATGCATTACATTAAACTCACAGGTTTCACAACTGTAGTTAATAAATTTTGTATGCTTAATGTGCAAAAAATAAACAATCACCCAGCACCATCTCTTGCAAAAAGTAAGGATGAGAACAATGATATCCATATTTGGGAAACATGGGGCAAAAAAATTAACTTTTAAACATTTGTGAGGAACTGAGGATATCTTCCATCTGGACTCCAAGTGAGAGAGCTAACATGCTCATCATTTTGACTATGAAGAAAGTCCACCAGAATGTAGCGGAATCCTGAGCCTCTAGATAAGCCTCCTAAAAAAGAAGTTGCACCCGATCTCACAGATGCTGCATTTCCCGGATAAGAAGCAGCCCATATGCAAATTCCACCCCTGCAACAGAAAACAAGAAAGCACATTATCCTAGTAGTTGACATTGTACGCATACATTATGCATAATAAAGACAGAGTCTCACTTGCAACCCACGGCAAGCATCCTCCCACCATTGGGCCTCCACTCAAGCACTCTAATGTCTCTCTGAGACTCGCTGGTCAAAATAATCGCATCCTTCCCCTCTATTCACAATGTCGAAGAATCATAATCATGGTAAAATAATAACAATATTGTAAACCAACCATGTCTCGTGATCATAGCATATAAGGAAAATAACAATAACAGTTTAATCTTGAATCATGATACATAGTCAGTGTAAAGTTTTTTATACTGTCAACGAATCACACATCATCATATTATGGCTTTTAGGTAATTATGATAAGAGTCAAACAATTTTAAAGATGTGGCAATTAATGATTGGTTGACAGTGCAAAAAAAACTTTAAACTGACAATGCATACCAATTAAATCCTAATGATGATGATGATAATTATAATAATAACTACTAAAACGAATCACTACTAATATATTTCAAGTCATGATCATTAGTATCATTACAGATTAGTTACCTGAATCTTCGTAATCACGAACTATAACTTGTGTCGAGCCCGATATAAAGGCAATTATATGCTTATTTTGGTGCCAACTTACTCCTTGGAGATCAACCTCCGGCAACAAATGAACCTACATAAACATAACATTTCTATAACAACACACTCCAATTCTAAATTACTAAAGCACATTGCAATATGCAAGTAGTAACAAGTATCACAAATGATCGAAAGGAGCGAATAATCCAATTGAAATCATAATATACATAGTTAGGGTAAAATAGGCGTCTGAGACACTCGTTTACAAGCCCTTGCAAGAGTGACACCGGACCTTTCCTCTGAACGGTTTCACCGGCGGCTGTTCCTTCTGGCTCGGTGACATCGTTCTCGAGAGGTAGCAGCTGCTCCGGCTGAAACGGGACAGGGCTGAACACCAATCCCTAATTAATATAACCAAATAACCAGAAAAATAATAAAATGGAATGAAATTGAAAATTAAAAAAAAAAATTGGTGAAAATTGGAATTGATTTGAATGGTTAGTTACGAGGTGCTTTCCGTATGCGTGGTTGGCTCGATCGTCGGAAAGGGCGTCGGCGGTGACTGCAGATTTGAAGAGAGAAATTCATTGAATCGGAGTTATTATAGAATGAATCGACAGAGAGAGAGAGAGAATGGGAGTTTGCTTACTTAGTTGGCGGTTGAGTTCACAAATGGTGAGTGAAGAAGGAGGAGGGAACGAAGCCATTTGGTGATACTGATGTCTGATGATGGAGGAGAGTAGGGTTTTAGCTTTGGCTCATTCACGACGCTGATTTCCTAGTTTGCTTATTCTTTTTCCCGCTTTTTTCTTTTTCCTAATTATTCTCTCCCTGCCTAATTCCCACTCGCTCCTCACGTGCCACGGTTTTCCTTTATCAATCTGTTGCAATTACTCCATTCGTTTCGTTTCTTTTCTTCGCTGTTTTGATCTTTCTACACGATCGAGAAATTTTTAATATATATATATATATATATATATATATATATATATATATCAAAATATACTTTTATTTCAATCATTAATCGTTTATTAATCAAAATTTTGATGAATTATACATTAAATTTATAAAACACCAGTTATTTTGAAAAAAAAAAAATAGCAGCTACAATCAGCAAAGAAAAGCAACGGAGGATCCTATATTTTTCCATGGACAAAAATGGACATTTTTTTATTATAATTATTATTATCAGCAGTTTGTAACTTGCAAATGTTCATCCCAACTTGTTCCAACACTTTACAGTAACGCATCACTAAACCACAAAAACACAAAACCTGCAAAACTAAAACCCTTTTCACTGATTCAGCACAAAAATGGTGTTGGGAACATTTACGCTAACCCACAAATCCCCACTCTTATCTCGTGCCCTCAACTTTTCGTCACGACCCATTTCCCATGTTACTCATCGAACTCTAGTTCACCCAATTCCGGTTCAAACAAGCTCCATTCTGCTGCACCCTTTCAACTCTACACATGCCCACAAACTCCCTGCGTTTAACACTCAACTGCGCTTCCATAATTATTCTCGGGTTTCGGCCGTGGCGGATGATGGTTCCGGCGGCCGTGGGGACTCTGGAGGCTGGAATTCTGGCGGGGGTGGCGATGGTAGCAGCGGCGATGGAACTTCCGGTGGAGGAGGAAAGTGGTCCTTGCTGTCATGGTAATGACAGTTTTTTTTTTTAATTAATTAATTTATTTTGGCTTCAATTGAGTTCCCAAAGTTAAGTTTATCTGAAATGATTAAATGAAAGCTAGAAAGGTTACTAATATGAAAATGGATTTCATGTGGTCAAAATTTCTTGCATTCATTGGAACCACCTTTGGATGACACATTTTAAACCTGATTTACCGAGCTTACAATATTATTCAACAATTCTGATATACTGAATGCAGAAAATTTTGACGGCATGCAATCCAAATCCATGCTAATGTTAGTGGGCAGATAAATGGAACACTTGTATTTATTTATTTATTTATTTATTTTGTTGGTGAACAAGTTTTATCTTTTATCTCTTTTTCTGTCAAAGAGTGAAAACTGGTGGTCTAAGGTCACTAAAAATTGGAAGGGCTGGTAGTATGGCAAATTGACTACACTATGTAATCATCATTTGGTAATTGATAGCACCCTTGGTCATTCTGCTTGCCATTTATTTTGTTCCACTGATGGATACTGGGTTCTAGGAAATGGGACTTTATTTTTCATGTTCATGAGTTCATCTTGTTTGTAATATACATGGTCTTCGGCATTGGCGACTACACATAACCAGCTTTTTAATCTTTGTGGGGCTTCTTATTTTTTATACAAGTTTAGAATTAGATAGATACATTGCCAACTGTTTCAACATCTTGTATGGTAAGATGTTATAAATTGTAGTTGTGGTCACGGTTGCAGTTGCGTCGTGATTACCAAAATAGCAGAGAATAACAGGAAAATGTAGTTGATGTAGCTGCATTTTCTGTTGCCAACTGCAATAAGAAATCCTAAGTGTAACACACACAAAAATAAGATAAAATACAATCAAATCCTGGATGGGAATTTGAAGAAGTTGCCCTGTCTCTAACTATCCCTTTCTTTCCTTTATGGATATAGACTGTTTAGCTAGAAAACCAAGATGGGGATTTATATAAAGGAAACTTTTGGGTGCAACAAATAAAGGAAAAAAAACAGTAGTTAGAAAAGAAAATTAACTAATAAAACTCCTTGCTAAGGATTGGGCAAAGACTGAATATTAAAAACATTGCAAGTCTGCAACCACAAGACAAGAGCACCGGAGCACAACTGTAGAAGATTTAAAGAGGTCCTGTTTCAAGTGCACATTTTTGTAAATCTTAATATATATCCTGCTAAGTATGGACATGATCATCAGTACAGACACCTAAGAGTTCATTTGGGTATAGAAAAAGGCAGTATTAGAAAGCAACCACCTGTACTTTAGCTTCTTTTTTCTCTATTGGAGGGGGGAGGGGGAATTGTGCCTTGTGTATAAAAATTAAAAATTGGTTTTCTTGGTCATTGCTTTAAAGCTATTTGCAGTAGTTCTAACCTGCTTTCGAAAATCTGACACGGCTTCACTGCAGGTACCTAGCTCTTCTTGAAAAATACCCTGTTGCAGTAAAAGCTCTAACGTCTGCAATTTTGACACTAATTGGAGATTTGATTTGTCAGGTATTATGATATGATAATATCTTGCCTGATTCTCTTTCAACTGGTTGTCAAAGCATGTGCATTTGATTAGAACTTCATGAATGTTTCGAAATGTATAAATTTCAAGTTACTTGGGCATGGCTCAAGTGATCTGCTTTATATTAATTTCCCACCACATGGTGTGTGGACAAAGGACTGGATTGTTGTATAAGTTTCCTGAGAATTTGAAAGCTTCAGGGAAGATATAAATTTGCTCAATTCATGGAATTAACTGTTGGAATAAGGATATGATTGTATGAGCAAAGATGATAAATTTGACATTTAAAAATGAAAAACAGTGATCAGGTTCTTGTCACTTATTTAAAATAAGATTCAGAATTAAATTTCACCATAAATTGAAAGTACTAGTTAGAAAATTTTATGACCATTGAGTTTGAGCAATATTTAAGAAAAGCAATGTCTTCATGGCAGGTTTGGTTTATTAATATAATAATTGGAAGTCCAAATGGAAAATGATGGCTGTGAAGATTATTAGAAAAAGTAAAAGAAATCCTTACACTCTCTTGTACATGGGTTTACACCGGCTTATGGTGCTGCAATTAATTTTTCTTTTTTACTGTTCTTTTTTTTTTTGGGGGGTAGGGAAGTTGCAGTCCCTGAAAGTGCTGCTCTATAGGTGGGTTTTCTTTCTTCCTTTTTTTTGTTTTTGTGAGCGAGAGTCAGAGGTTGCTGTTCTGTGTTTTCACTCACTGTGATTGGGAATTAGTTCCTCTTTCTGTAATCAAATATTTGGGTTCCTATCTTACATTAACTGAAGTGTTTTAGTAGTCTTGCAATTAAATCAGAAATCATGTTTAGACCTGCCAGACCCATTTGTTCTAGCTAGACCTGCAATTAAATTACTTGACAGATGTAACAGACCACTGAACTTCAGTCAGATCTTGTTTGCCTGGGAAAGTCATTTCTTGGGAATAAACTTTTCTCTCTTTGTCTCATTCATTTACTTTCTTTTCATGGATACATGCAATATCCCAAGTTCTGATTTCAGCAGGAGCTGGGCTTTACTGGACACCCAACTTTTTGTATATGCCTTGTGTATCTTCTGTTACCTTTGCATTTGATTAGCAGGATGCTTTTTTTATTTTTCTGCTTTCTGAAGTTCATCTCTGGGCTTGCATGATGGCCAAGTCCTCTGTGCTTGTGGTATCACGCTTGACATGACATCACATTTGATCTTGATTTTAAATGGATAGATCTTTAAGCCAATACTTAATTTACTTTTTAAGTATTGTATGCTTTTGCATTCATTTACATATATTCAAATTTCTGAATTTTAATCTTTATTTTCTGCAGGTTCTTATAGACCGAGTGCAATCGCTGGACTTGAAGAGGACATTCCTCTTTACTCTGCTTGGTTTGGTGTTAGTGGGTCCAACATTGCATTTCTGGTATATGACTGAAAATTAACTGTGTTTATAATCTGTTGATTGGATAATGTTTTAAATTATTGAAAGAAATACCGATATCATTAATAATAAGAGCGTTGTAACTCATGGTCCTCTCACCTGTGTGCGGTTCTTTTGTTTCAATCACATTGCAAATGTTTATTCTTTTCCCCGATGAATATCGTTAGAAGAACCAAATGAAGATTGATTACCGAGATTCTTGGTGTCAATTTTAGAAGATTTTCCTCATATTTTAGGGGAAGCTTGGATGAAGACAGTAATTGTTACTCCATTGTCTTTCCTGACATTTGCTTTGAATCTTTAGGTACTTGTATCTGAGTAAATTGGTCACACAACCTGGAGCATCAGGTGCACTTTTGCGGCTTGTACTTGATCAGGTGGGATATATCCATTGGTCCCCCAACCCACACTATCTTTTGCCACCTTGTATCAATCATTAATATTATGCTGCTTTGATATTTTAATTTTGGATATGGTGAAATATGATTGCAGTTTTTATTTTCTCCCATATTCATTGGAGTTTTCTTAGCTACATTGGTGACATTAGAGGGAGGGCCATCACAAGCTGTACCCAAGCTTAAACAGGTGGTTTTAACAGCTTCAACTTGTATCTGCTTGTGAAAATGTGTATTCAAAGAGTGGTATTATGCTGTTGTTATATTAATGTTAAATAGTGTATACTCATCTAGAAATTTCATTTTGTAGGAGTGGTTTTCTGCTGTTCTAGCAAACTGGCAATTATGGATCCCTTTTCAATTTTTCAACTTTAGATTTGTGCCGCAACAATTTCAGGTTAGACCAACAGACTAGACTATATATGCAAATTGAGAATTTGACTTGACCATAGGCATAATCTGTTCATCACTCTGAAATCTGTTGGAGTTACAGTATGGCGGATGACTGCTAGTTTTCTTTCATCTAATTCCATTTGAGTGCATCAGGTTTCTATATTTAGTCAATTGCTTCTAATGAATTTCAAAATTCTTGAAGAGGGATTACACACAACCTTTGTTATCCTTTTATTAGTTTTACAACAATAGAACATAATGCATACGGATGCCAGGCGCATTTTTTGCTAACAATTCTCTCTTCATCTTACATCATGTTTTGATCTTTGGAATGCATCTTGTTGGTTACCATTTGAAATTGAGATGCCATTTGTTGTATTCTAAGTAGATAGATGAGGTGTTACAACTTACAAGGGTTCTCAGTTCATTGTTTCATTTCTTTTTTTTATTTGAATTGCACTTACACCCACATGCACGCACGTCTATTTTATGTGGACTGGGAATTATTCTTGAATTAAGTTCATTGATAAGTTCTCAAATACCTGAGATGTAGGTATCTAAGGTTGTGCTGACACTTACAAAAAGGATAATTTTGCCTTTACCCCTGCATGTTCTCCTTGTTGACAGTATGCATTGACCGTTGTGTATATTGTTTTCATCAATGTGCTTAGATTTCTTCTCCATTTTATTAATGTTATTGCTTAGTTTAAAATATGTGGAAATAATTTCAGGTCCTTGCTGCTAATGTTATTGCTTTGGTATGGAATGTTATTCTCTCATTTAAGGCACACAAAGAAGTTCTTCCTAAATAGGTGAGTTTTTTGTTCCTTGAATGCAGAAGACCTAATTTTAACTAGCTCCTTACTTTAAGAATTCAAGTATACCTGACATATGAGGCAAGAAGAAGAAATCATTTTTCTGTTACTAAAGTGAATAAACTTCTCAGGTGTTCTTGCAGGCACTGCCGTGTTATTTCTTCCATGTTTTTTCACATGCGCAATAAAATGCATATTTGTACACCCCCTAAAAAAAAGTTTCCCAGACCTCTAGAATGACAAGGATTCTCAAACATAAAATCTCTCATCTTACATAAATAAAAGTATAAAACTACTGTTCAAAATTATTACCTCCAACTACTGTTGGAAACTTCAAGAGTTCATCACCAAAGGAGCAAATAAATAATTAGGAACTACCTTAAACCTTACCTCTGGATGACTAAAATCTGCAATACCATACAATAACCTTATTTTAATCAAGGTTCAAAACCTACCCAGATTGATAAACTACTATGAACCCTTTCCTAGAAGCACCTGCAGACTTGCTTGTGGTGCTTTTTAATCAAGAAATACTTAAGTTACAGATGCAAAATGCTGTCCTTGTATTTTCATCTTTTCATTTATAATTTTGCTGAGCATGTATAATGCTGCAGTAATTTCATCATCTTTGGGCAATATTAATCAATTTTTTTTGTCGTTGATCATTTTTTAGAACTATTCTGACGAGGAACGTGGAGGAGTCTGCTGGAACTGTATCCAAGTCTATTAAATATGTCAAGGTAATTTATTTGAACATGAAGACTAGTAGTTCTATAAACACAGATGTAGAATTTTTGTATACAGGTTATTATTACTCTCATCAATGCAAGCTTCCTCCCTGCGCATCCTATGATTCTACTTCATTGAGACCATATACGAGCTAGTTTTTTTTTTTTTTTAATAACAAATTCAAAAACGAAAATAGGTTTTGAAAGTCAAAATTAATATCTGGTTCTTTTGAAAGATTAAGAAATTGGGTTTGCTTTTCCAACTTCACGCCTACCAATAACTAGGTGAAATTTGTATGGTCTGAAACTTTATAAAAGAAAGGACAAAATTTGCGGGTGCTCCCTTTGGTTCATAATATAAATAAAAATTTTCAATTGTTTTTCCAAAATATAATCAAATTTTATCTACTTTCATTCTATTTAATGAAATTATTCTCAAAATATTCTTCATTTAATACAAATTTTATTTTTCAAAGACTCATTTTATTCTCAACAACACAAGCGTAATAAATAAGAGGAAGGATAATTTAGGTAATAAACTCAATTTTTTATTCTCAATGACTCTTTTAAATGAGATTAACTATTTTAATAAGAATGAAATTAGTTATTTTTGTTTATAATATGGATCGGAGTAGGGGTGTAAGCAGATCCGATCCGATCCGCGAACCAGACAGATTCGATCCGAACCGGTTTTGGTGAATTGGTTCGGATCATCGGATCGGATTTCAAAACGTCGATCTGAACCAGATCGGTTCGGGTCTCGGATCCGAGAAATCTGATCCGATCCGAATCGATCAGAACCCTTTAAAATATTTGTTTTTAAATTATTTTATATAATATTAATATATTATTATATAAATATTTAATATAATTAATAATTAAATATGTATATTTATTTTATTTTTCTAATTTTTTATTAATATTTAAGTGTAAATTTTATAAAAAAAGGAAAAAAAGTAACCCGATGATCCGAATCGAACCAATCCGATTGTGATCGGTTCGATTCGGATCCGTAGCTGAAAATTCGTCAAATCCGAACCGATCAAATTTGATCTGTTCGGATGATGAATCCTCTCAAATCCGATCCAAACCGACCTGATTACACCCCTAGATCGGAGGGAGTAGTTTCTTAGGTACTTTTGTGCTATTTTCTAATGAAAAAAATACATGTCTAAAAGTTCATTAATTAAAGTATAATACACTAACACATGGAATAATTGTCATTCATGTTTTATTCTTATTGGAAAACAATATCATCAACGTATAGAGAACAGTACTAAGTTTTGTTCCAAAAGAGATTACCATGTTGATAGGTTTTTTAAAGATGAGTATACTATCACGTTACACAGTGATTATTATAAGAGTTTAATTGTTATACAATATCAATCAATCAGAAATTATGGTACGAATGATTTTTAAGATAATTAGGATAATAGTCAAATATTTTAATAATTTGTCATTTTTTGATTAATTGACAATATAAAAAATCTTTATACTATGAGTGTATATTAATTAAATCCTTGTTATATTCATTCTTTTTTGTAAAGGATTATCATGATCATTTTGATATGATGATGGAGGGGAATGGCTTTTTGACCAAACTGACCTACATTTAAACTATTTATCAATTTAACCTGCTTTTGAAACTATTTACCAAACTGACCTAGTTTATGCAAACATGTCATTTTTTTTTATTTTTTTATTGCTCACGTGGAACACACTAGGTGAGATGACGTTTTTAAAAGAGCTAACTCATCTAGCGTTTTCACTTTTTTGACAAGTGGCACCATTTCATTGACCGGAAACTTTTTCTTTTATAAAAATAATAAACAAAGTTTTAATGATGATTAAAAAATAGAATATTAAGAATATAATAATAATAATAATAATAATAATAATAATAATAACATTAGTATTAGTATTAGTATTAGAATTAATATCAATATTAATATTACAAATAATATCATTACTAATAATATTAACACATTAACATTAATTATAAATATTCTAATAAAAGTATTAATATTAAAAATATATAATAATAATAATAATAATAATAATAATAATAATAATAATAATAATAATAATAATAATAATAATAATAATAGTAGTAGTAGTAGTAGTAGTAGTAGTACTACTATTAATATTAATATTACAAATAATATCATTACTAATAATATTAACACATTAACATTAATTATAAATATTCTAATAAAAGTATTAATATTAAAAAAATAGAATATTTAGAATATAATAATAATAATAATATTATTATTATTAGTATTAATATTAATATTACAAATAATATCATTACTGATAATATTAACACATTAACATTAATTATAAATATTCTAATAAAATATTAATATTTAAAAATAGAATATTAAGGTTAAGAATATTAATAATATTGATATTATCAATACTAACAATATTAAAACATTAAAATTAATTTATAAATATGTTATTAATTATTAAAAATAGTATTAATATTGAAAATGATAAAAACACAAGTAATAATACATAATACAATTTATTTAAGAAAAACATAATATTAAAATTTATCATTTTCAATTTATTATTATTATTATTATCATCATCATCATCATTAATAACATATTTATAAATTGATTTTGATGTTTTGATATTTTTAGTAATATTAATATCAATATTATTATTAACATTCTTCTTTTTTTTTGTTACAGAAAGTTTAGGTGACTTGGGTCCCGGTATAATACCCGCCAAAAATGGTACAAGGTTTTTTTAAAATAAAATCAATAAATAGTAAAATAAAGAATTTGTTTGGTATGTTATAAATTATTTAAAACATGAGGAAATTATTAGAGAAAAATAATTATTATTAGTGTACTTAAAAAAAATAAGAAAAAATATATAATGGGTTATCATAATTAAGTTAGAGACATATTTTATTTGCACCCAAGGGCTAAGTAATGAGTTAACATAACATTAAGGGCGTTTTCGTAAAAGTAATATGGTATAAATGGTTATATGGAGGAGGATGGGCAGTCATTAGCAACCCTAGAAGAAAAGGTGGAGAAGTAGAGAAGAATGAAAGGAGAAGACAAAGAGGAAAGAGTAACAACAAAGGGAGAAGGAAAGAGATATCCAAGAACTTCAAACAAGGTGGGGGATCTGTGATTATTTTTGGGTTAATTTTCGTGAAAATTTTTTAGGGATATGAAATGGGTTGATGATGGTTGAAATAGGGATGCTTGTGAGTTGTTTTGGGTGAATCCCTTTCATGAAAATCGTTTGGAAATGTTTAGGTTGATTATTCTTTGACTAATATGTTAATGGTGAGTTATTATATCTGTTTGGTTGAACCCTAAAAATTGGGGGTGAGGAAACTCCATTGTTGGAGCTTGACGTTTGGTGTTTTTCTTAGGGGATCTCGATTTTTGTCTGAAATTCTGACAGACATGCGATAAAAAAATTATAACTAGAGTTTAGATATCATATTAATATGAAATTGGTCTCGTTGGAAAGCTAACATCTAGAGATACATAGTGTATAAATTTCGTGATTTTTGGAAACCTGGGCTATTCTCAGTTACATTTTTAAAACAGGGTTAAGGCTGTCCCGAATGTACCCTGACAGCCTGCGCTCAGAAAATCATATCTTGGTTAATAAAATTCGGATTGAGATGAAACTTGTTGCATTTGAAAATTGAAGTGTAGGAGTATGTTGTGGTTAAGTTTCGTGATTTTAGGAGATCTGAGGAGGTCCCAGTTTAATTTTTAAAATAGAGTATTGTATGTCTTGGATGTACTCAAATAGATTTTACTTCAAAATTTATATCTGGAATTGTAGAGTATATTTTTATGTGAAACTAGTGTCATTTGAAAGTAGACATGTAAGTCTTGTTGTGGTTAAAATTTCAGAATTTATGGACCTCTATAATATTCCTAGTTTTCATTTAAAGTTGGCCTAGGCTTGCCGGAAACATTATCATCAGTCATGTATTGGTGGATTTATGACTATGCTATGATGTGTATCTCAGTGTGGTTGCCTTTCGAATGTTGATTCCCTCTATGGTTGAATTTTAGTGAGGGTGTTTATTCAATGGATTTTTATCTACGTTGTAAATATTATATTATATTATATTATATTATATTATATTATATTATATTATATTATATTAATGTACATCTTGGAAAGTATCAATAAATTGATGAAAGTGTGTGAATGAAATGATTGTGTTGTTGTCACCATGGCTATGATATGGAATAGAATAGTTGTGAATATGTTAAATTATGTGTTTGATTATATGGTATGTGAATAAAGAAATTAGTGGTGATATGCTAAATGTGACTACGTGTATGTTCGTGGTGTAACTTTTGGAATGAACTGATCAAGTGATGATAGTATGTGAGTGAAATGACTACAATGTTGCCTATATGTAATTGTGATTGTGAATGTTATGGACTTCATTGAATACCGCTGAGATGGTTATTCAAGATTTATTATGAAGCACAGTGACCGTACGTTATGATAAGGCATGATTTATTGTACTTGGTGCTTTAGTATGATGCTTAGACATTGGACAAGACTTGGTGTATCCGACCGGTCAACAGATTCGACCGGTATATAAATGTGACCGTCGGAGCATGGGGCCTCTAGTGAAGAACCCCGGAGTTCGGAGGGTGGTTGTGTAGTGACCGAGGTCACTTGCCGATCAGCGGACTCGATCGGGATATAAATGCGACCGTCGGAGTGGGAGACTCTAGTGAACAACTCCAAGGGGATACACAAATATCTTGCCCAATGGCAAATTGACTTCATAGTGAGTGAAGATTTGCTATGTAAGCTTATGTACAATGTGAAGAACTCAATGAGATATTTATGGAGATGCTTATAATATATTATACTATTTTGCAATTATGTTTTGTTTATCCCTCACTGAGTTTTGTAGTGCAGACAGCTGCTACTGTTTCAGTTTCTTGTGGCTTGGTTTATTGTCATATGAGAATCTTATGTTGTTTGGAGTTTTAAACTTCATTCTAGTTGTAAGCCCATTTGGGCTTTTTTTTTTTTAAACTATTGATGTTGACTTGGGGCCACCCTTGGCTTACTTTTGGTATGATATTTTACTCTGATAATTACTTATGATATTCAATATATCTTGTTATGATGTAACTTATACGTGCTTGAAAGGCCTTGGGAATGGGACAATGAAGTTCGATTCTGGCCGGTCAAGGACGCCTAAGTCGGGTCCTGACAACATGTAATACCCGAGTGCTGACGAGGGCGGGGAGTGGTCGCCGATGCAAGAAGGCACGGACAAGGAGCGGCTCTTGGCAAGCTTCTAGGCGGAGGGACACATGAATGAACCAATTACACACCCAAACAAGAGAGATCCTGAGACTGTGTAGGTATGTGACTATACAGTTGAGGAAGGCTAATATGAATTGATTAGTACTACTTATACTAACAAGATACCTCTTCTTTTCGGAAACCCATCACTTAAAAACTCCGCAGTTAAGCGTGCTTGACTTGGAGTGATTCTGGGATGGGTGACCTCCTGAGAAGTTTTCCCGGGAAGCGTGTGAGTGAGGACAAAGCACGCTGAAAAGACTCGTGTTGGTCTGTGAGGACAGTCGTCAATCCATAGAGCAGCCAGGGATGTTACACCCGGGGACTCACCAGGATCAGGCCAAGCCTTAGGGCTCAATGAGCGCTTACAGAGGTACTTAGGGTGCAGTGAATTTAGGGTGAGGAGATGGTGCCCCAGTCCAAGGCAAGAAAAACCTTTGGGCTCTATAAGCACTTACAAAGGGATTTACATTTATCTCATCCCAAAGAGACTAGTTGGGGTTCGAACCTGCAACCTGTCAGATACGAGACCCTGTCATGCTCCACTAGACCAACCCCTTGGGGTTAGTGTATTAATGTTTTTAGTATTGATATTTTTTATAATACTAATATTACCACATCATCATCATCATCATCATCATCATCATTATTATTATTATTTTCATATTAATAATTCATGTTAATTTGTTAATGTTATTAGTAATGATATTATTTGTAATATTATTGTTATTATTATTATTATTATGTTTTTATTAAATAAATTGTATTATTACTTGTGTTTTTATCATTTTTTTTCTTTTTAAAAGAGGATCAATAGTGGTTCCTCATTTCCCCCCTATAACATGACTTGAGCTCGCAACCTATAGGAGCAGGCGAGGCAGTTTTTATCATTTTCAATATTAATTCTATTTTTATAATTAATAACATATTCATATATTAATTTTAATGTTTTAATATTGTTAGTAATGTTAATATCAATATTATTAATATCCTTAACCGTAATATTCTATTTTTTAAATATTAATATTTTTATTAGAATATTTATGATTATTGTTACTGTGTTAATATTGTTAGTAATGATATTATTTGTAATATTAATATTAATATTAATACTAATACTAATATTGTTATTATTATATTCTTAATATTCTATTTTTTAATCATCATTAAAACTTTGTTTATTATTTTTATAAAAGAAAATGTTTTCAGTCAATCAAATGGTGACACCTGTCAAAAAAGTGAAAATGTTAGATGAGTTAGCTCTTATAAAAGAAAAAATTTTCAGCCAATCAAATGATGCCATTTGTCAAACAAATGAAAACGCAAGAGGAATTAGCTCTTTTAAAAACGTAGATCTCACCTAGCGTCTTTCACCTCAGCAATTAAAAAAAATGATACATTGAGAAAAGCTAGGTTAGTTTGATAAATAATTTCAAAAACAGGTTAAATTGATAAATAGTTTATAAATGCAGATCAATTTGGTCAAAAAGCGGAGGGGGATGTTTCTTTACTACGAGATTTTTAAGAAGTTTAATCACTCCTCTAAAATTTTCTAATACCTGCATTCTAAATTTCGTCAGCTTGAACGATTTAGGAAAGTAACGTTAACTAAATTGTACAAGAGTTACAGATTATTTATATTAATGCATATTATTATTATATAATGGTAAAGACAGTCCTAGTATTTTTTTTTTTATCACTAACGAATTTAGATGCACTATAGCTATTTTGACTGTGGTTAGTGATTAATCACAGCTGCAAAGATCACGATACACCTTCATTGTGAGAAAATACGTGTACGATGATGATGTGTGTGAATGCATTTTGCCAAATTCGAACTTGTCGCTAACGAGGCAACATATGAACATATGTCAGAAGGCTTATTTACATAATTTTTTTAAAAATAAGTTTGTATTTAAAGTAAATAAATAAGAGTATAATTATTCTTAAATTATTTAATGGGTTAATATTTTTATATATTTTATAGTAAATTAAGAGTAAATGCATACTGATTTTTTAATTTGAAACATAAATTCATTTTAAAAGAGTGTTATGAAATACACTACCTCAAAAGTAACGAAAGTACTTTTGTGCAAAAGAATTCCTTCTTCTCACTGTTGTAGTTGCAGGTGGTTTGAATAATTGAAGACTAACCTAGAAAACAATAAACAAACACAAGTAGATAAAAAATGGGAGGATTATGCTAAAGTCACAAATAAGTTTGGACCATTGATGGTTTGAATAATTGATTATATATATATATATATCCACTCCAGCATTTTACTTCATTCATCAAACAACTCAGAATCGAGCTCACCTCCGTATCAACCATAAAACCAATAATATTAATCTATTTTTATTTTTTACTTGATATACATTAAGATTTGTTGTGCAATAAATTTTATGAAATATAAGTCCACGAATTTTATTTCGCAACCGAATGGTAGAATTAAAGGAGAGCCCGTTGGGTCAGTGTAGAAAAGGGGAAGAGAAATAAATAAACATGAAAGCTAGGGTTGGTAATATGTACCCTGTCAATTGGGTATTAGTAAAAATTACTCAAGATCGATAGGATAATTACTCACATAATAGGTAAGAGTTCGGGTACGGATAATTATCCGTAAATTTGAATGGGTATGGATGCGGGTATGGATACTATGGTACCCATTTCGTCCCGCATCCGCACATATGTAATTACTTATTTATATTATTAATATATATAATTTTAACTATTAAAAAAAATTAAAACCAACATTAATTTAAAAATTCTTAACTTTCTGAACTTAATTGTATCTATAATTCTTTTTGGGATATTTTATTTATTTAAATATTTTGATTTGTAAGATTTTATTGCTTTTTCATAGTTAAAATACGGATAACGAGCATGGGTACGAGTACTTTGGTACCCAGAGGATAAGGGTACTATAGTTAGTTACCTACGTGGGTATGAATCCGGATATGGGTAATATTTTCAAATACGGATATGAAACTGGTAATATAGTACCCTACCCAAATCCTACCCATTGTCATCCATAATGAAAACTGCTATTGATGATCTAAGACTGAAAAAAAAAACACACATTTCTTTTATTAATACTTTTTTGGTCCATATTTTTTTAAACAGGCTAGATCAGCTTCTTCTAAACCCAATAAACCCACTTTTTAATATGTTTTTGTAATTAAACTTCAATTTTAAAATTTAAAATATTGCTAAGTTATTAATGAAAAACGATTCTCAATATTAAACAAAATTAAATATTTAAGGAACTGGCCAAAAAAAAATTAATTAGTAAAAAAAATCAAAAAATATTACTAGTTTCAAAATTATCATATTTGCATATTGAGGGAACCTGGTTGGGAAATGTCAATCATTCGATATCGTCCAGTTAAGATATTAGTCTTAACAGTTGCACGTGATCTCCTGAAAAACAAAGAAATATTTTAAAGTATATTATTTACGTAAAACAGTCTCCAAATCATCTATCTATGATGTAGTTTATTTTGAATTTATAAAGCGTACGTGCTTGATTTATTACGAAATGGTGAAGCAAGCATGAGGTCAGGAAGAGAGAGAGATAAGGGCATACCTGTCAAACATCATCCATAAAAGAGACAAAAGATGTGTTTAAGTAGCAGAGACACATTTGACAATGACCTTAAAAAGTCATCGGACACGTCATCCATTGCAACCCTACAATGCTACAACTACTTTGGTCAACAAGTAACAACTTCCTCCACTCATCCCAATGCCCACGTTATTCTCTCTCTCATCTGATTTGAAATGAAATAATTAATTTGTCGAATTAATAATGAAAAATACAGCGTTCAAATATTATTTTTTGAACAACTAAAATTTCTTTCCAAATTTTGAATGTTTATTTGTATCTTAGTACCGATTATAAGTAAAAAATATTTATATTTTTAAAATTAAATATAAATAAAGTTAATAAATTCAATTCTATTTAATGTCAGTAGTTTAAAAGTCAAGACAATCAATCAATCCAATCAAGTGTTCTTTTGTTTTTTCAAGAGCATTGTATACTCCCGAGATAATTAAATGATAGTTTAGTAATTGTAACTCATTTTTTTTACATAAATCAAGACAACTAAATTAAATTAAATAACTTTCTTAATAAATATGAAATTAGTTAATTTTGTTTATAATTGAGTCTGGAGGTAGTATCATTTAAAAATTAATATGTTTCTTTATCTTTTGAAATTAATTTGATCATTTATTGGAGCTCAAATTAATAAAATTATCAATTTCTCATTTTTTGGTGCACCAAGGGTATCCTCCGGCCGATAGTCGGAGACTAATCCCTTTAGGAATGTAAAGATCACTTAAGTAGGCACGAACCCCTGACATCATGCTTAAGAAACTCAGTTATCTACCAACTGTGCTGGGTCTTGTTGGTAAATTATCAATTTCTCTTTATGAATTTATATGATATTTCACTTAACAACATTTTTTTATATTGTTGTTTTAACAATTAAGTTTTAACTTGATGTCAAAACCCACTTAACAATTATCAATTGTGTTGGGTCTTGTTGTTTCACCTCCTATCTATCTATCGGGTTTTTTTCCATACGCAAGAGTTAGAGATCGAATTCCCGACCACTTGCTTTAAGGGTCCAAACTCGTTATCACCTGGATCAACTAAATGTTGGTAAAAACAATTAAGTTTAATTAGTGTCTTAAGAGTTCAGTTAAGGATATTTAATATTTTTATTAAATCATTTTAATTATTAAACCAATAATTCCTTGCATCAGGAGAAAATATTTTACTCATATAAATAGTTCTCTCATTTAATGTCACTGAGATGATTTTAAAACAAGTTGTTCTATGACATGGAAATAGAAATAATTATATTTATAAAATTTATCACTTTAATACTTTGTTTCAATAAGGAAAGAAGTAAGAAGGAAAAAAGTATGGTGGAAAGAAGTAGGAGAGAAGATAAAATTAATAAAAAAATGGATAGATTTTTAAGTTGTTTGAAATGAAAGAAGTAACGGAAAAATGTGAAAGAAAGAAAATATATATTTTATTAAAAAAATACATATTTACTCCTAAAAATATTTACAAAATACAAAACAAAAGGTTAAAAGTGCAAAAAGTTATACCCTCTGTTCAAAATCTCGCCTGACCATATATAGGAGAAAATAAAATCATGCGGGACTCACCCAAATTTAATCTCTGTATGCAACTTCTCTTGCTTCAGAAATCGTAGAAAATAACTTTTCTACCTCAAGTTTCATCTTTTCTAATTCCCTCTCTCCAGTTTCTATTCAAACAAACACAATGTAAAGGAAAATAACTCCCTTCCAAAGAGAATGAAAGCAGTAAAGGTTATTTCTTACTAGCTTGTTTTACGGATTGATTTAGTTCAAGTTTAAGAAAGAAAAAAAATATATGAAGGGATCATTTTTAATTGATTTGATTCGTTTTAATTTTAATTTTTTCCCATTAAATCGAACCAAACCAATCCGATGTTACTCACATTGGTTTTACTCCGGTCATCGGGTTAAACTAAAGAATAAATTATTGACCTTTTCAATTTTTTATTCTCACATATCATCTTTTTTTTTATGTAAATTTTTTAATTTTATATTACTAGAAGGTAAAATGGTTCCTTATTCTTCGATGATTTTACACAATAATTAAATTAATTCCAAATGTCGATATTATTTTTAATAAACATTTATTTTATTTTATAGTTTTAACTTTCCATAACTTAATCTCTTTATCTAAAATACAATGGTGGAGTGGGATAGTAAACATGATCAAAGATATTTTGTACGTTGTCAAAATGAAAAGAAAAAAAAAAACGAAGACAAAACTAGAAGAGAATTTAAGCATTAAAATCTAAAATGTATAAATATATTTTAACACTTAAAAAATATTTGATTAAATGATTAGGTTGGTTTAGGTAAATAAAAAATAAATCTGATGATTGAACCGATTATAATTGGTTTGTTTGGTTTGAAATTAAAGTGAAATAAATTTATTAATCAAAAACAATCTGAATCAATTTAATTTAATTGATTAGTTTGATTTAAATTATCGAATTTATAGGATCAATTCGAATTGAATAAACCCTATTTCTTGGAGTCTTCTTATTTTATGCTGTTAGTCTCTTTCTTTTAATAAAAATGATAAACGTACCTGTATCAGACTCTTTTCTTTATTTTCTTAATATTATTTCTCATTAAGTCACACATTTTTTTTAAGTATGATGATTTGAAAATATAAAAAAAAACATAACAAATTAAGAAAAAATATAAAAAAAATGTGTAAAATAATATCTTTCTAACTTTATTGAAATCATTGACGCCAGTATTCTACTTTGATTGAATGATAAAGGTTGTGTTTGATTTATCTGTGTGGGGGCGTGTATGAACCAACCCATATCACTGTCGTTAATGAATGAAGCAGCACCGTCGTTGACCCCTTACTATTGATCAATGGGATCCGGATTCCTCATTTTTGGAAGGGAAAAGTTAGGTAATTTTAATGTATTCGAGAGAAAAAAAATATGAGAGAAAAAAATTAAAAAATAAAATAAGAGAGATAGAAAAAAAATCGAATACTTTTGATAAAAAAAAAAAAAAGAATTATGATTCTAATGAATGAAGGTGGACGGTGTCAGAGGCATCATATGCATGGCTGGCAGCTCAATCAATGAAAGTCATCCTCTCCTGTTACTGTTGACCGTGTGAACGGAGATTCAATGATATTAGAAGGATTAAAATGAGTTACGATAAATTTTTAAAGGACCAAATTTGAGTCATGATAAAAAAAAAAAAAGTTAAATCAAATGAAAAAAAAAAACGACAGAAAAATTAACATGTTACATGTTTCTAAATTTTCGAAGACCAAATGATTAATAATATTGTTTTTAGAACTAAAAATGTCTCTGTTTTTGTTACAGATCCATTTAGGCCATTATTTCTTGTAAAAATTTACCTATCACCTCTCTTATCGAATCTCATCTTTAGAACCGTCCAAGAATCTTACCAAACACGCCTCTTCACCGTATCACAGGTCAGGTGCCTTAAAAAAAGGTAAGGTCAAGTATAAAAGTCAACAACACTGTACCATCAAGTAC
Organism: Sophora flavescens; assembly: GCA_030762895.1. NCBI lineage: Eukaryota > Viridiplantae > Streptophyta > Magnoliopsida > Fabales > Fabaceae > Sophora > Sophora flavescens. The sequence goes on from CM061066.1 coordinate 131,816,646, forward strand.
AGCCAACATAGTAATTATAACTTCCACTAGCAATACTTGTTTCTATGCGCATAATCAAAATGAGTTGGGTTTAACCGTTTAAGTGCACCCGATCTTAATTTCATTTTTTGATTAGATTAAATTTTAAGTCTAATTATGGCTAATAACTGGGTTGAGGTCAGCTGGTCAGGCGACCATTTATTAACTATTATTATTTTCATGGGCACGCCTCAATTCACATTTTTTAGTCAAGATTAGTGAATTCTAAATAGTACACTCGATCAATATTATAAGTAAAAAAATATCAAAATTTTTGGTTCAATATATAAATAAATTTTATTTTTCAATGACTCATTTAATGATATTATTTCTAAAATATTATTTATTTAATATAAATTTTATTTTCCAATAACTCATTCTAATCCCAACAACATAAGCAACTTTTCATTACCATAAAGGGTAATCTAAGTAAAAACCTAATTTTTTAACCAAATTAAATGAGATTAGCTAACCACCTTAATATGTGTGTTGCATTAATTTTTTGCTTATAAAATGGACCGGAGGGAGTACGTTATGACTAAAAATTTGTACAAAATTATAATTGTAATGTAAAAGAGAAATGTTTTTTTACACTAACTTTGACAACTATATGCGACAACTTGTATATGTGAACAGTGATTCGGTCCTTTTTTTTAAATGTTCATTTTTTTTAATATTTAGCTTTTTTTTAGTACTAACATTTTTGGTTAATTAGGTGAAAATATTTGATTAATCACGTGTAAATATTTGGTTAATTCAGTTTATTATATGATTAATGGGTCATCCGGAAACTTACAATCATTTTCCACAACCATGTAAATATTTGGTTAATCATGTGCAAATATTTGGTTAATTCAGCTCATTATATGGTTAATGGGTTACCCTAAAGATTATAATAGTTTTCCACCACCATGTAAGGTAAAAATATTTGCACGTGATTAACCATATATTGAACTACATTAACCAAATATTTGCACGTGATTAACCGAATATTTACATGTTTGTATAAAATGATTGTAAGCTTCAGGATGACCAATTAACCATATAATAAACTGAATTAACCAAATATTTGTACATGATTAACCAAATATTTACACGTAATTGACCAAATAACTAAACTTTTAAAAGAGCTAAATATTTTATAATAAAATCAAAAATTACATTATTCATGTATTGTTCATTACAAAAATGCCACTACACAGTGATCAAAATTACAAAATCATCATTGCCAAACAGAGTTATCCCGTATAGTTGTCAAATTAAGTTGTTAGAAAATCACAACTCAAAGTTAAGTATTTGACGGTTAAGAAACTTTTGATCAACATAAAAAAAAAATACATTGTATATATTATTGAAATGTGTTGAAATGCACATATATAAAAAATAGTTAAAAGTAAATGAGAGATAAAATAAAAATATATAATATTAAGAGTTTAATTTCTATATACTGTCGGTGTGAAGTTTTTTACATTGACAATCAATCAAAATTTATGATATATGTGACTTTTAAGGTAGTTAAGATAAGAGTCAAATATTTTAATTTATGTGACAATTTCTGATTGATTGACTGTATAAAAATTCTTTATAAACGGTACATACCAATTAAATCCTAATATTAAATCCGATGATGTTCAAAAATTAATATAAAAATGAGAAAATTTATAAGTAATTAAATTTATAGAATAAGAAGTAGTTATAATTATTTTTTAAGGACATTACACGACCTCCTAATTAAGGGTTTATTTAATTATATTGGACACCTTTTTTTTTTCATAAATTGTACTGAATTTCTTTCAAATTTATGTTATCATTATACTAATTTCTCCAGATATTAACTACTTGCTAAAATATACATACCCCCAATTTTGGAGGTATTTCGTGTAATATCACGAAATCTCAAAAGAGATTAGTAGAACTCTCAACAAAACTCAAACAATTATCTTTAACTTGCTACTCAAAATCATAATCACAAAACTAAACCCACCATGACCCATAATATACCTCTAAAAGCCATTTTGAAGTGGATCCAGTGTTTATTCACTCTGTTAAAAACGAGTGTGTTGCTAGCGTTTATAATCTAAATGTAAGAACCTAAATACACTACTATTCTTTTTTTTCTATGTAATATTTTTTATTTCTTTAATTTAAAGAGTTTACTTTATATAATTTTCAGTCAGACATTTACATTATTTTGTAGTTTAATTAATAAAAAAATACTTAAAAACGTAATTTAGCTATATTAATCTAATATATTGCAACATATAGGTATGTCAACCCAAGTACCCAACTCATAAACCAAAAATTTACATTTCCAGGCCAAATCAATATATAAATATTGGCTTGTCAATTCACTAGTAAAATAAAGAGTTTACCAAATTTAATAAAATTTACTTAAACTCGTACAAAATTATTAAAAAGAAATGTTTATGCAAGTTAGTTCGTATTTACTTTTGGAACCAAAGTAGTTTTGAATTAAATAATCTCTATGTTTTGATGTTAACAAAAAAATTAAATTTGCTTGGCAAAGTGTTAGTTGAAATCTAACATGTACTTTCAGTTATGCAGGAATATTTAAATATAAGTAATAGAAAATTGTGAAAAGTTTTCATTGGACTCCTTGAAAAAAATACGCGTCCACCCTTATAGACGGGCTACTCAATGTTTTGGTAAAGTTATTTATTTATTTAATTAAGTAGACTGGTTTCTCTAAGTAGACTATGGACTAAATGCTTACTAGATGGAAATCAAAATAACTTCTTAAATACAGCAAGTCCAAAGACTTGATAGTAAACGTGTCTAGCTTGCCAAGCCAGCAGATGAAAGTAATTGGTAAAATTGAATGAACTGAAAAATAAAATAATCAGGTCGACGAGCTCTAACTGCCACATCACCAGACGGAGATTATGATAACTCATTGAGGTATAGCAAGTCCAAAGACTTGATAGACGAGAGGATACGCCACGTCAACATACGAGCAAAATAAAATAATGAACAGACATAGTCTGACACATAATTAAGTAGACGGAGTATTTAAGTAGACGAGCTCCATTTTTGAATGAATAAATGCAATCCGAATTTCTTGAATTTATTTCAAATGATTGATATTTATTTCAATAGAATTTTTGTTCTTCACATTTGTTTTATCTGCTTTAATGTTTTACCTTGTTGTAAAAGAAACATAGTACCATTAAAGAAATGCAAAAAGCAGAATCGTACAATGAGAAACTGTAAAACGATCTGTACGATGACAACTTTATGACTGGAAAAAGTTGGATTGTACACAAAGGAGGAACAACAAGTTCTCAAGCAGCAATACTCAGAGTAGTGAGCCTCCATTTCATGTTATCTCGATAACCAAGAGTACTATTCAGCATTGCCACAATCAAGCTATTAGTCACAACGGATATCATGCATTCAATGATATATCTAAACTGGACTATTCAAAATAACCGTTGAAGAAATACAAGTGAAGAAGAATGTCACTATAAATAGAAGACCTCAGATACTGAAGAACAACTTTTGCTTGCACAAGTTTTGCTAGCTCAACTTTTGTCAATAAACAATCATTCATACTCATATTTCTTTAAAAGAAGGGGTATGTATTCTTTAGTTTGAATGTTGTGAAAATATTCATTTAATCTTAAACTTTCATATCCTCACACACAGTGAGTTAAGAAGATCATAAGTTAAATCTCTTTGTTAGAGTTAGAGCCTGAAGAGGCTTGGTAAGAAAGAAATACTTGTAAGCCTGGAGAGGTGTTGAATACTTGGTGGTAATCTATTTTGGAAAATAGTGGAGAAAAACCTTCAAGTAGAAGGGACTGGACGTAGCTTTTGGTTGGAAGAGAGTGAACTAGGATAAAACATATTGTATGATTCTTTTATCCCTAATCTCTTACTGCTTTATTTGTTTTTAGTGACTGAGGGGTTTTGATATTGCTTTTGTTAAAGCTTTTCTTTTATTTTAAAAAAGATATATTTCTTTGTGCTTGCTTCTGATTTAACCTTCTTGTGTGCAAAAATAGATTTAGAGGTTGTTTTTAGAAAATTATTAACAAACACAATTCAACCCCCCTTCTTGTGTTTGCCTGTGTCAACTTCAGTTGGTATCAGAGCTCAGCCTCGAAAGGGTTGAGCATCTAACAAGTGCTGAGGGAGTACGATCCAACACTAGTGCAATAAGTGCTTTTTACGTCAGTTAAAATTGATTTTTTACGTCAGAATACTGACTGACGTAAATACAGCTGACGTTAATAGTTAATATTTTAACGTCAGTTGAGAACTGACGTTAAATATAAAACTATTAACGTCAGTTCCTTAACAAAACCGACGTTAATTTTGTAAAAATTAACGTCGGTTTTTTAAACAATCGACGTTAAACTAAAACTATTAACGCCGGTTCTTTAATACAACGGACGTTGATTTTGTTAAAACTAACGCCGTTGTTATAAAGAACCGACGTTAAAGGTTTAATTTTAACGCCGGTTTTAATAAACAACTGACGTTAATAGTGTAGTGTATATTTTATAAAATACTATTAACATCAGTTGTTTGATACAACTGACGTTAATAGGTTTTTTGTTTTTAAATTCAATTTTAAAATATCACTCCCCTCAGCTATCCCTGCATTCAGTCCCAAAGAATACGGAATATCACACACATTACGTAATTGCAAAGGAAAATTGAACAATGGGGGACTTAAAACCAAAACCCATGTATATATATAAATAAATTTTAGTTCCAATGTCTAAAAAACAAAACTATCTAAGGATATATATATACATGTTATTAATTAGTTTCTAAAGTCTAACAAAAAAACTATTTATCTAAGTAGTGCGGAGGTATGTTGTCAATTCCTTTTTCAAGAAAGATACTTGAAGAAGAATTCAGCGAAGCGCATCCTCAAGTCTCTTAACTCATCTTCTTCAATAGGCGATTGGTCGATAAATGCCTAGACACGTTCAAATAATAACAATAACATCAATGCAAGTCATCTTCAAAACTATAATATATAATTTAACAAGTTGTTTAAATATTACCTTCTTCCATCCATCCGTAATAGATACGGAGACTATGTTCAGCATATGAAGCATCACATAATAGCTGCACGACCAACTGTCAGTTTGAAATCGAGACTACCAACAAAATTAATTTCAACGTCAGTTGAATATTGATAGTGTGATTTTACATCATGTTTTCTATTTACTTTTGCATGCATTTTGCATATAGATTAGGCTTTCTTTATTTGCTTTTTATTAGATTTTTCCCTTGGAACGGGTGAAGCGGTGTCTTGGTGTTGTTTTGCAGGATTTAATGGAAAAATGCCCAGAAATTAGCCTTGATGGAGCTTGGATGAAATAGAGCCTGAAAAGAGAAGAAATTGAGCCAAGCAGAATTCTGGGGATTCGCCCCGCGACCCTGAAAGCTGACTGTTGGAGAAAATGCAAGCCTTTCTGGTTCGCCTCGCGAACCCATGTCTCGCCTCGCGAGTCTGGAAACAGAAGCCATCACGCCCAGGCCCTGATGCTCCTCACGGGCATATTAAAGGAAAACCTTTCGATCTCGCGTCGCGAAGAAACTCTCGCCTCGCGAGAGTTCAATTCTCTGAATGCAGATTTTTAACATTCGCCTCGCGAGACATGTCTCGCCTCGCGAACGCGCGCAGATCTGATTGGTATAAGTTGCTGTTTTAGGGCAGTTTTGAAAAAAGCTTTTGGTGGAGAGAGCCCTTGGGGACTTGGAGGCTGCGGCTGAGCTAGGGTTTCGACTCTAGAGGGGAGTTGCTGAGAGGGGTTGCTGTGAAGAAGAAGGAAAGCTCCCATGGAGTCTCTCCTCTCCTTTTCTCCTATTTCCCTGGTTTGGTTTTCTGTAAATATGAGTAACTAATCCCCCATTGTTGGGGTTAGATGTAGCTTTTCTACACTTGTTTGTAAATTGATTTGGTTGTTTAATGCAAGTTTCTATTTCTTTATGAGTATGTGATTCTGTGCTTAATGCTTTCCTTGGATTAGCTACCCATAGGAAGGATATGTTGCTTTGATAGATGACTGGAAGGTTGGTGTTAAGGCATGCTCATGAATCATATGCCAAGTAGTTCAAGAATCTAGACATAGGTGTTGAATGCTTGCAATCTTATAAGTCTTGACTTAATGCAAAATCTCAGGTCATTCCACCTAAGGAATTAGGGTTTAATTTGGGGTTTTAGGCTCAATGCACCTAAGGAATTAGGCTTGAGTATTTTAGAAAAGGCTTGATTGTCATAATTGAAGTAGTGCTTGTGTTGATAACCATTTCATTACAATTAAGGGAGGATTAGTGTAGTCTAACTCTAACAATCTTAGCCACATCTCTGTTTGCATACCAAGTGTTCGAATAAATTCCCAAAAGACCAAAAATATTTTATTTCTTTATTTTCTGTTTTAATCCCTCATACTTTAGTTTAGTCTAGATAGTTGTTGAGTTTGCGAATTGGTAATTGACATCCGATCCCTGTGGATACGATAACCGGTCTCACCACCGTATTACTTGATTGCGACGAGGTGCACTTGCCTATATATATTTAAAAATCACGCATCAAATATACACATAAATTAGTAATTATAATATTAATTATTTGATAAATAAACTACCAAACCTTGAGGATGTTCCATACAGGATTTGCTTTAGCCTTAGAAGTCCTACTTCTCCGGTTGACGCAACTTATGCTACTCGCCTTCAGCGCGCTATCATAAACAAATAATCATGTCGATCAATTAACAAACTCATATATCATGTGTGTAATAAACTAAAAACAACTGATATTAAAACTTAAAATAAATTTAAGATTAGTTACTTACATATTTACAGCTTCTAACACCTTCGGTGGCGGATCTTGGTGGAGAGAGCAGAAGAATATGACAGTATGCCTAGACGGGTGAAGTACGAACAACTGCCAATGGCGTTCCATACAGTAGGGAGCCAGATATAATTCTTTCGGATTGTCTCCCAACAAGTTCCCTAAGTATTTACTCAATGCATCGCCAGCAAAGAACTCGGGCAGAAGGATTGACGGATCTAAGAAACCGTAAACTGATGCAACGCCCTTATCAAGCTGAAGACGATGGAGATACCTAAGATATGAAAAGGTGTGGATGTTAATTACATAATATATATATTGAAATTAAAATAAATTATTAAATGGAAAAATACCAAAAATAAATAAGTTATAAAATTAAAATTAACTTACGTGCACCGTAGACCCGATGACATTGTTGTTCATCCGGATGTTATTTCGCAGCGGCGTTCAGATCGTCACCAACGAAGGAAAATATCCTCTGTTGATCTGGGCGTGCCACCCATCCATCGTGATCCAATGGACATTCAAAAATCTCAAACGCATAATCCTCACCAAGTGAGAACAAACGAGTGATAGGTGACAGCGACACCGACACCGACGTCGACGTCGACTTGGCCTTCAGTTTAGGAAAAATAAATATATAAGTTTTTGATAATTAAAAAAAACACAAGTAATTATTTGACTAATTTGGACATTAATAATGAATAAATACCTTTTCTAACATCTCGAGCTCACGTCGTTTGGAGTCCAACTCAAGCTCACGCCTTTTCATTTCCAACTCATGCTCATGGCGCTGGACTTCCAACTCCCGCTCCCTAGCTGCCAACTCATCGTCCTCCACATGTGCCATACTAAAACTCTCTTTTGTGCTCACATGTGAAGCGTTGGCAAGCCTTGCGGTGTCCTGGGATGTACCGATGGAGGAAAGCTCTCTGGCAAGCGCCTGCTTGAATTCTGGGTTGGATAGTAAGCCTTGCATCAGATGTGTTGTAATATCTGGGTTGGACATGAGGTGCTGAGTAAGGTCAGTCAAAATTGATGCTTCATTGACCACCCGCTTTCGTGAAGCAGACTTGCCATAATATTGTTTGATGGTCACGTTCCCAGGAACACCGAAAACCCGACCAGGATGGTCTTTCTTGCCTAGAGCAGTCATCAAGACGTCCTGCCGTCCAGAAGGGACGAATGCACCCTGGGAGGATTTTGCTTTAAGATCCATCTACAATGAAAAAAAATGAAAAAACGTTCAAGTGAAAAGTGTTGCAAATATCTATACAAATATCAATTGAAACCAAGTTAATTATTTACTTACAATCTTATCTGCCACTTCGCGAGTGGCATCAACTTTAAAAGATCCCGCCTTTGTCATGCGGCCGGCTAACCAGACATCCTCGCGGTCGATGTCCGACGGAGGACTTGATGGTGTGCCCTCAGGCACCTCTCCTCTTTCAATCCTAGCAGAGTGCTCTTCCTGCTTCGCCTTCAGCCTATCCGCCATCATCTGCTGGATTCAAGTATGGTACCCACCCTGAGACATGGTGTGGCGGTGGACGTTCTTCGTCTGATTCTGCCGACCCTTATTTGCCTTAGCCTATTCAAACAAAAACACATAATTAAATACAGTTAAATGATCTATAATAAGCATACAAAATTAACTTAATCAACCAACCTGAAATTCTTCATCCTGTCGACTCCTGGTAAACATATCCCAAGTATCCTGATCAATCCAGGGATAATCCGAGAACATTTTATCAAGCCGCTTCTTCCCAGATACATAGTACCTGGTAAGATCATGCTTGAACTCATTCCAACGCTTTGATGCCATTTTCATACATTTATGACGATGATCCTCGTCATTTGGCACAGTCCAAGCTACCTACACATTAGATACATATATAACAACTGGATGGATTATAACTCGGATAATTATCTAATAATGTAAATCAAACGAATGTAAAGGTTAAATACCGTGATAGCCTCCCAAATCTGATCCTTAACATTCTGTGGAACGTCATTCCAGTTGTTGTAGTTGATGCTTACGTGCTGCTTCGCTTGTAGAAACACCCACTTATTAAATTCTTTAGCACGGGGTCCCTGGGCATTTAGATTAGCATCGAAGGACACCTCAAGCTTCTGTCCGCTCTGCCTGTCCTTCTCTAGTTTTTTCAACGAGGTGGCTCCTCTACCCCGTTTCCTATGAGCCTGTGATGTCTGTATGGACAAAAAAAATGATAAAATAGAGGGTTGTAACATTATAAACTTACATTAACAAGAAGGACTAAAGATAGTATATAACATGTAAACTTACACTAGAATCAAAGCGTAGGCGTGATAGGGTCCTCGCGAAACCCCACAAGGTGTCCTCCCGTGCATGTGGGCTATCCGACCGATCCATGTGTATGCCTGTTCGTAAACAATATATATGTATTAACATAGGTTATAACTCAAAATAAATACAGAAGTATAAATAAAAATAACTAGATAGGTCCTGTATATATTCAAAACATATATATATCCAATATAAGGACAATACGGGAGATTGAAAACTATAGATTTTGAAGATTGCCAAGCACTCGGTCACGGCCTGGCCGTGATGTCCATCACGACCGTAACGTGCCAACCGAACTGACCCTCATAGGCGTAACCGATCACGGCCTAGCCGTGTTGAGCATCACGGCCGTGACAGATCAACCAGCAGAGCAACATGCACTCAAAACCAAAAATAGCGACATTCCAAACAACTCAAACTCACGGTTTAAAGTTACAACTACTGAGACTACAGTTTCAACATACACTCAAAACCAAAAATAGAGACATTCCAAACAACTCAAACTCACAGTTTCAAGTTTCAACTACTGAGACTACAGTTTCAAACCAGCAGAGCAACATGCATGCACTCAAAACCGTGAATAAAAAAATGTGCCCTAATTAAAGACTCACCAGAAATAGGCGCTCGCGTGGTGGTGGGGGGGAAGCTCGAGTGGTGGCCAACGTTCAATGTGGTTACTGAGAGCAGAGGGACAAGGAGAGTTAGTGTGCGGGAAGGCCAGGGGAAAGAGAGATGTCAAGTTATTGCAAAGAATGAGCGGGAAAGACAGAGTTAGGGGTTAAGAGTGTACCTCATGGTGGTGGCGAAGAAGCCCTCGCGGTGGTTGCAGTGGAGATGAGCTCGCGATTAGGGCAGAGTGAGAGCGAGAGTAAGGGTTGAGCGTGATGAAAAGAGAAAAGACGTACAGAGAAGTGGAGAAGGCGCGCGGGGGTAAATGTTATAATTAAAATAAAACAACATTTTACGTCAGTTTTTGGTAAAACCTGACGTTGAAGATCATATATTTAACGTCAGTTGTCTTAATAAACGGACGTTAAAAACTCTCACACTTATTACGTCAGTTGTTAGTAATAACTGATGTTAAAGGTCATATATTTAACGTAAGTTGTATTAAGAAACTGACGTTAAAAACACTCACAACTTCTTACGTCAGTTGTATTACACAACGGACGTTAAAGGTTTATTAGTTTCTGCAAAAACATTCATTCCCTTGACTACTGTGCTACTTACCCATTCACCTTTGTACCTAATCCTCTTAATAAGCATTAAATTTATAGATAAGTTTTCAAGAAAATCAAAATAACTTAGTAACTTCATCCACTGCTCCTATAAATAGCTTCCTTCCATCCTTTTAATTAATTTTCTGCTTCACAATATGGCTCTGCCGTGGAGATTAACTTCATCACTCTTTCTTCCTATTCCTAGACTCAAAGGTCTTTGTCTTAATGGTCAAACAACTTGAGTTTGAGTAAATTACATTACATGGATATTAAGGTTGGGTGAATCACGTAATGTGATTCTCTCACTTTATTTCATCCCCGTCATCCCTTTCACTTTGCTTTGGAAGCAAGTGATTGTGGATTCAAGATGATGCATCAAGGAACTCCACTGAAGAAGAAAGATGCAAAGATTCATTTCACTTTTCTTTCGCTGCTAGTGACTGAGGATTTACTTTGCATCTTGGAATTCAAGTGAGGGAGGTGATGCATCCATTGGAGTTTCTGATGACAGGACTGAGAAGAAAATGATGTTGATGCAGAAACTTTTTTATATTTTAGGGCTATGTTGCAGAAATTTTTTATCTTTTAATCATGTAATTTTAACTTATGAATCGCTTCAATGTCATACGATTTGATTATACATATAACTTGTTTTATGTTAAGTGTTTATTTATTTTAATTTGCACAATAATTTGTTTACTAATTCAAGCTAATTAATAAAAATTAAAAATAAACTTGTATAAAAAAAAGGTTTAGAAATAAACTGCAGTACTATATGGAGTGATATGCGTTAAGAGGGACAACATGGACATGACAACCAATGAAATGAGTTTCATAATTATTTACGTCAGTTATTTATAGAACTGACGCAAATAGTTTACCCACCACCTCATTTTTAACGTCAACTTAATTGATGACTGCCAAGTTCCCGTATATTAATTACATTATTTCCAATATTCATTTTGCATGTTTATAATATATAGGATTATTTACGTTAGTTATTTATTTAACTGAAGTAAAAATCAAACTTTTAACGTTAGTTGTATAAAAAACTGACGTTAACAATTAATATTTTTTATTTGAAAAACACTTTTAACGTCAGTTTTTTTAAAAAACTGACGTTAAAAGTGTATAGATATCTGCAAAAACATTCATTCCTTTGACTGTACTGTGCTACTTACCCATGCACCTTGTAACTCAATCCTCTTAATGAGCATTAAGTTTATAGGTAAGTTTTCAAGAAAATCAGAATAGCTTAGTAACTTCATCCCCTGCTCCTATAAATAGCTTCCTTCCATCCTTTTAATTTTCTGCTTCACAATATGGCTCGTCGTGGAGATTAACTTCATCACTCTTTCTTCCTATTCCTAGACTCAAAGGTCTTTGTCTTAATGGTCAAACAACTTCTCGAGTTTGAGTAAATTACATTACATGGGTGATAAGTCCGAGTAAATTACATTATGTGAGTTGCTCACCTTATCACCTTCGGGAGAATCACTTTGGAGGGCTAATCAGTGCTCTGGGGTCACAGTTCCAAAACCTCAGCTTTGGCAGCAAGTGACCGTCTTGGAAGTCTCTGGAACCACTGCCTTTGCTTGAAACAGATCTAGTGCACCTATTTTTGCCTCTCTCTTGAGCTCTCTCATGCCCCCCAGTTTTCTGAGGTCTTCGGAGTATAGTTTTCCCTTTGGCGTATTTCATAAAACTCTCTGATGGGATGTAGCTTTAATGTTTAGGATTTTAAACCCTTTCAATGTAACTTTTTATAGGATTTTAAACCCTTTCAATGTAACTTTTTATAGGATTTTAATCCCTTTCAATCTTCTCAGATCGTATCAGACATAAAGACTTCATGAATGAGATCCGGTTTGGGTTATTGATTCAACTTATAGTTTTCAAAAACAGAAACACAAAACATCAAAGCAATTCATGTGAAACTGAAACTTTGAGGAAGGCAATGCGGAAGGGATCATATACTAGATAAAAAAAATTATTAAAATAACCTTTAACGTCTGTTGATGTAAGGACTGATGTTAAATGTGAAGTGACTTACTTTTAACGTCAGTTCTTTATCGAACTGACGTTAAAATTTTCACTTTTAACGTCAGTTGTTTATTGAACTGACGTTAAAAGTGAGTCACTTCACTTTTAACGTCAGTCATTAAAACAACTGACGTTAAAATTGAATTAATGAACTCTGATATTTACAAAACTGCCACCGCTTCCTTTTTAACGTCTAGCTTTTGGTTAACTAACGTAAACCTTTACCGTCTAATGTATATTTTCCACTAGTGCAACAACCATGGATGCAGAAGGACAAGCTATCAACAAACCTCCTCTCTTTGATGGAACAGATTATGACTACTGGAAGAAGAGAATGATGGCCTTCTTTGACGCGCAGAATTTAGATATTTAGGAGATGATTGAATCCGGCTACACATAACCAAGAGATGAAGCTGGAGCTGTTGTTTCTAGAACTCAATGGACTCAAGAACAGAAAAACCAACATCAGCTGAATCTGAAGACTAAACACTATCTCATATATGCTATAACCAGATCTGAACATGACAAAGTTCACAGCTGAAATACTGCTAAAGAAATATGGGACACTCTTGCCCTAGCTTATGAGGGTTCCTCATAAGTAAAGGAATCAAATATCAGCATGCTGGTTCATCAGTATGAGCTGTTCAAGATGGGTGCACATGAAACAATATACCAAATGTTTGGAAGATTCCAAACCATCACTAACAGTCTCAGTTCTCTTGGAAAAGTCTATGAAAATATAGATCATGTTAGAAAAATCCTAAGAAGTCTATCCAAGCAATGGAGACCCAAAGTTACTGCTATTCAGGAAGCCAAAAACCCGAATACTCTCTCTCAGTAAGAGCTTCTTGGATCTCTCGAGGTTCATGAACCTGAACTTAATGAAGAAGAAAATTCCAGAAAAGGAAAATCTATTGCCCTAATGGCAAAGAAAGCAAGCTCATCAAAGGTTCTCAAAGCTGTCGAGTCATCAGATGAGTCTGGATCTTTTGACAATGATGAAGGATCAGACGAGGATGAGTTGTCCTTCATCTCCAGGAAGATTCAACATATGTGGAAAAAGAAAGGTGGTTTCAGAAGGAAGCAATTCAACAAAAAGTTTTCCAAGGAGAAGTCAGACTCCAAGGAAAAAGGCCCACCCTCGTGCTTTGAATGCAAGAAACCTGGTCATTTCAAAGCTGACTGCCCTGAGCTAAAGGATAAAAAGAAATTCTTCAAAAAGAAGAAAGGCTTAATGGCTACATGGGAGGATCTTGATCTGTCTTCATCAGATGAAGAAAACGAAGCTGAGAAAGAGGCAAGTATCTGTCTCATGGCAGACACTGCATCAGAAAGCAAATACACTGATGGTGAAGTAATGGACTCTGACCCGTCCACTCTTCAAAATGCTTTCGATGAACTGTTGCATGAGTCGTCTAT